>JAUTXW010004634.1:135000-465000 GCA_030620095.1 Kuschelorhynchus macadamiae | reverse complement strand
TCGGCAGTAGCTTTTGGCTAAATCCTGTAGCTGGGGTTGAAGTAATCTTTAGTAGAACCAAATCTCCAACTTCAACAAAATATTCTTGGAGAACACCGTTTCGCATCAAAACGTTCTTTTTGTCGTGCCTGATAATCCGGGTAGTTATTAGATACCTTTTGGCGCAACGCACTAACATCAATACATTCTTCCTTAATGTCCGAAGGGCAGAATGCAGTTTTTCCAGTTACGCGGTATCCCATCAACACTTCACTTGGAGTCGCTCCTACTGCCTTGTTAAGTGTTTCATTTAACCCGAGCTGAATATTCAAGACATTTTCATCCCAACAGTTGTCTTCTAAATCTGTTCCCATGGTGTACAAGGAATCTAAGATAGTCCGATTATACCTCTCAGCTTGTCCATTTCCCCGTGGAAGCCCAACTGCATTTAGGTAGTGAGTTATTCCGCGAGAATTACAAAACTTTTTAAATTTATTAGCAGTGAAAGATGTTCCCCTATCACTAGTTATTCGCCTAGATGCCCCAAAAGTTTTAATCATATCTGTTAAAGCTTCTATTGTATAACATGTTTTTGTATTTTTGACAGGATAAATTAAAATAAACTTCGTATAAGTGTCAATTATAACAAAAAGTTGAGTATTGCCTTTTTCTGTTTTGACAAAAGGACCCAAATGATCTATATGAATAGTGTGAAACGGTCTTGCAATTTTGGGTATAGGGTTTAAATAACCAGGTTTTATATTTTCAGTTGTTTTTTGATATAAGCAATTAAGACTATTTTTGATATATCTCTTTACAAATCTGCGCATTTTGGAAAACCAATAAAGACGTGCTATTGACTCAAAAGTTTTATCTAACGCAAAGTGACCAATATCGTCATGATTTAGACGCAAAATCTGAAACCTCGCATTATCAGGGACCACCCAACGTGGGCCATACGCAGTTATTTTGTACACTTTTTCTCCTTTAAGTTCATACTGCTTAAAAACCTCATTGTTATTATGGACATCACCGGATTCCAATATTTCTTTAATCGCCTTAATATTTTTATCAACCTCTTGAGCCGCCAAAAGCCAATCACCTTCGGTTATGTTAGTAGTATTTATGTTTATATTAATTCCCCAAGCGCTGCTATTCTTACTCTCGGTTATTGGGTTTCGACTCAAAGCATCTACGTGCCGCATGTTTTGGTTTGAACGGTGTTTTATTTCGACGACCTACTCTTGGATTTAATTTGGCCTTTTTAAAAGTGCTTACGACTGCGGAACAATCAGTAATAATAATGAATTTTCTTCCAAATAAATAATGTCGGAATTTCTGTACCGATAACACGACTGCCAAGGTTTCTAATTCAAAAGAGTGATATTTTTGTTGATCTATGGTAGTTTGTTTACTGAAATACGCAACAGGGTGCTCTTTTCCTTGTTTAACTTGTATTAAAATTCCGCCAATACCTATCCGGTAGCATCGGTATAAAGTCTACATTCTAAATTATTATCAAAAATCTGTAAAATCGGTTTTTCAATTAATGCAAATTTTAACCTATCAAAAGCTTCTTGTTGTGTCTGTCCCCATGTCCACAGCGTATCTTTATGCAATAATTGGCTTAAAAGGCTTGGACTTTTCAGCGTATTTAGGAATGAATTTGCGAAAATATCCAGTTAGACCTAAATATTGTCGAATATTATGGATATTCCTTGAAATCGGAAAATTCTGCACTGCAATAATTTTATTGTCAGTGGGTCTTATAGTTGAATCTGATATCTCATAGCCTACAAACTCTATTTTTGTGTGTAAAAAATAACATTTTTTTAAGTTAAAAGTTAATTCATTTTTTTTTAAAGTTACCTATACCTATTTTAACATAAGTTTCATCTAAAACTAAACTAGGTCGAAAATTAAATTGTAACGTTGACCCTATTTTAAAGTAGGCGATATCACTTAATTCTGTAAAATTTTGTCCTATAAGAATATCAACGTCCGTGATTTGTTTATCTATAACATAAAGCCGAATATGCTTTTCAATAGTTCAATGTTTACGTTAGCAGTCACGTAGTAAGATATTTTTAAGTGGGTGTCTGATACCGTTTTAATATAAATATCTTTGATTAGTTTTTGAAGTTGTAAATTCAGTGAAGGAATAATACTTTTATTTATTAAAGAACATTCACTTCCGAAATCAACAAAACACATTTTGTGGGCTTATTTTCTACATACATATTTTTAATATATTTTTGCATTGAATTTTGACAGTGTTGTTCTTTAGTTAGTCATAAATTGTTATTATACGATATAAGCTCTTTACCAGTATTTTTTGTATGGTTTTTAGGACAATGTTCCTTAAAATGTTCTTTTTCATTACGTTTATAATATCGTTTTGAATTTGTTGTGTTGATTTTTTGTTGTTGAGGTTTTGATTCATTGTTGAAATTAGATCGGGACGTATGATTTACGATTGCGAAAGATGTATTTGATTGAGAATATTGAAATTCGACATGATTGTTTTTTTCATCAAATATTTTTAGATATCGTGCAAGGTTTGGCAGGGTTCGTTATTTCAGATGTTTCTACTGAGAAACGAATTTGGTCGCTTTTAATACCGCCCATTATTAAGTTAACCTTATCAGAGTCAGTTAAAGGAATTTTCATTCGGTTTATTAATGATAATATTTAAAAAAAATAATCATATAGACCTTGGTTGGGTTTTGGGACGCAACTCAACATTTTAGTCATATCAAAATGTAAATCCCTTTTTGGTATGAAATGATCAATTAGTAGATTTTTCCACTCAGGCCTCGAAAATAAACTCGTGGGCAACCCACGATACCAGGTTTCTGCAGGTCCGCGCAATTTACTTAGCGCTAAGTGGCATATTATTTGATCTGCCTAGTTAATTTCCGCAAACTCATCTACAGCATTGATCCAGTCCCTAACATCTTTGTTAAGAGGATTAAATTCTTCTATTATAGCATTATCAATTACCCCTGATTTGTTATAAGAATTATTTGCAATTTTATTAATTCTATCAAGTAAAGTTTGACTTAACGAATAAAACGACTCACTACCGTCATGCTTACCGGACCTCGTAGGAGGGGTAAAGCTCCTTGGTGGTGTATCCTCCCTATGAGAAGAGCGCCGGGATATTTTTTGACGTTAATGAAATCCATCCCTACTTCGTGACCGGCTTCGGGCACTAGCGACATCCAAGCAATCCCTGCGTCTACGCTGCATATTTCTGTGTCGAGGATGCATGCCTGCTTTTTTTTGTGACGTTTACACAAAAGAATGATATCTGCACGAGCGGTAAACACACACAAAGGACACTGGATTGCTATCCCACGATTTGATGTTGTCAACATAAATTAAAACACGAAACGCGAAATATTTAAATAAAGAGTTTATTACAAAAAGATTAAACAACTAGGCAAATTAACAATTTATAAAGAAAGGAAAACAAACGTTCTTCAATAAATCTAAACGCCGAGTCCCCGTGCTTGCGCTCCCATTCGATTTCTCTCCTCTCTCGACCGCCTAGTCAGCATTCTCCGAAACGCATTACCCAAACATCTTGGGCAGCGAAATTTGAGGATATCAATGACGATAAAAAATCTTCATGAGAAAGGTCATATAATATAGGATAATTTCTAACTAATTCAATTATTTTTTCCATTTTTCTCTTCGATAGGTGCTGGGAAACTAAAAAAACGCATCCGACTGCGAACTGAAATCCGTTGCGAATAAAACCTTGTTCAGACCGCAGTCTCAACGGTAAAAATCGTGCGAGTCTGAGCTTGCATATTTGCCGCGGTGTTAATAATCCCATGCGAATTTTACCGGGCGCGGATATTCGCAAGTAGTGCGAATTTTCCGCGTTGGTCTGTGAGAACCTAACGTCTCTAGAACTTACAACTACTTATAAAAAGCTGTGGGTGTATTTTGCATACTTTCACCTCCATTCAGCCCCGCTCTAAAGATAAGTATTAAAAACAACGAAAGATGTATCCTTTCTCCGTTATTAATATTAATTGTTCAGTACCTTATTTTAAATAAATAATATTTTCATTGAATATTGGTTTATATAAAATTTAATTTGTCTCGAAAAAGGCATATTTAAACAAAATAACATAAATTTTGTGAAATTTGAAGTAAAGCAACAAATTAAAAAAAAAAGAGTGGCGGATCATACTTTCTGTATACACTAATTGTGATTACTCCCACCAGACCACTAAAACATAACCAAATAACAAAAATCGTCTTTATTAGATATTAAGTTGTGAAGTTTCATGAAAATATCTGTTAGGGTTTTACAGATATTTACAAAAAAGTATTTTTTATATTCAGATATAACTTGCTATAAATAACAGAACATTTCTAATACAATATCCTTGTTGTTTGGGCACAATATTACGCCCGCAAGGCTTTTGTTTTCGAGATACAGGTTGTTAAACTAACATGAAACCGATTTTTTAAAATATCTAAAAGATCCTTTGATTGATTTTTTTGAAATCTAGTAGCTGTGTTTGCAGCAAAAAGAGGCCAATTTTACCCTAATTAGATTAAAATTATCATATCCAGTGGCGTCCCTGGGGGCACCTTAACGAATGTCATTGACAAAAAATGTACGCCACTGACTTTTTTTAACTTTGATATTAATTATAAGATACAACTTTTATGTCCCTTGACTTATTGTCGTATCTTGCTTCGTTTTCGAGAGAAAAGTTAAAAACCATTTTATTGCATGTCTCTAAACAACATAAAAAAATTAATATTACCAAACTAGCAAAAACTGGTGTGTACTGGTTCTTTTTTCCATATTAATAATTTATTCTATTCAAATCAACTGCTATCAAACTTATTTCAAGTGATTTAAAAAATTTTTTTCAGTGTTTTTTGTTTGGTGAATTTGCTCAAATGTATACGAATATTACGACGGTTTCAGATAAAATAACTTTAAGAACCTCGCCGCTTTTATCACCCCTTATTTGCATACGGGTGGTGACCAGAGGCGACTATCCAGAACTGGTTAAACAGAATGTCGAAAGGAATATCAAAATTTGTGCAGAAGCTGGGTTGGAAAATTTTTTCATAGGTATGAGAACTAAAAGGTAATTTTTAACTATAAATTTCATGTGCTGTTCATATTTAAAATTAATTAATTACCAACTTTTCTGCATTTTAAAATAAAAGTTTTTATTGTGCGCCATTTTGTTCCACCATATGGGAATCGTACCAATATTTGACCAGTTTTTACCTATGCCGCACTTATTTTTTGGGCATGATTTAAAATAAATTGATATTTTTACACTGATTTTTTAAGACCGCTATTTTGAATTCGTACCAGTTAATCCCTGTCTATTATTTGGCCGTCATTTTGTTTCTACTTCTTGAATTCGTACGAAAATTTTACCAGTTATTCTTTATATCACACTTAATGGAAGTCCAAAATTTAAAATTTATCAAAATAATTTTTAAGGCCGCCATCTTGTTTTGCTGTGTTAGATTTTTTCTAAAATATTACGGGTTGATTCCTTGGTTTTTGTGCAATTAATTTTTGATCAAAATTTGAAGTCAATCGGGTAAGTAGTTTTTATCTACGCATCTAGGTACGCTAAAACAAACGTATGTAAAACCTGCAATTTTTTCACGATTACAAATGTTTGACCGCCATTTTGTTCATCTTGAATTCATACCAGAATTTTACCAGTTTATCTCAATCAATCTATTGTGTAGTTTTTTCAGGCTGAATTTTTAAATATTTTATTAAGCCAGCGTTTTATTTCGCCTTCTTGGATTCGTATCAAAATTTTAGTCGTTAATTACTTGATTTTGTTGCGAAATTTGAGGCAAACTGTATAAGTAGTTTTCTAGTTATCATTTTTTAACATTTGACTAGGCCGCCATTTTGTTTCGCGCTATTGGATTTTTATTAAAATGTGACCAGGTCTTTTCTATATGACTTTTAATTTTTGACCAATATTTGAAGTTATTCGGATAAGTAATTTTTTAGATTTCGTTCCGCCATCTTGAGTTAGTACTTTTTTACAATTTTACTAGTTCATTTCTATACTACAGTTACTTATAGCATACAATTTGAAATCAATCCATTAAGTAATTTTTTCAGGCTGACCTTTTAAATATTTTATTAAGCAGCCATCTTGTTCCGCCATCTTGGATTCACACCAAAATTTTACCAGTTGATTCGTACATAATACTTGATTGTTGTGCGAAATTTGACATTAATTGGATAAGTAGGTTTTTAGTAATAATTTTTTTAACATACATTTTTAATATTACCAGGTCATCTCCATATGACTCTTAATTTTTTGACCAAAATTTGATGTCAATCGTGTAAGTCATTTTTTAGTTATGCCGCGAACAGACAGACCGACGGACAGAATTGAGAAAACATGCTTTTCGGCATCTAGGAACCCTGTAACGTAAAGATCTGAAAAAAATCTCGGAGGGTGATTTTTTCAAGATTACAATACTTACCTTTTACGAGGGAAGTGAAAAATTGTTGGAGACCACTTACTTATCCAGATTCTATATTTATTAGAATTTTAACATATTTTTTAGCGTATGATAAATTTACTAACCTCTATAAATAAATTATACTACGGGAAATACTAAATCATTGCCCAAAAACACATTTTTATACGTAAAATATGTTTAATAATCGCTTATGTTGCCTGGCGTCATCATATAATTTCATCAGATTTGAAGTGCTGTTAATACTTGTATCTAGAGTTACCCGATTTTTTCGAGTGTTTGGCTTTCGACTTCTATCACTTTTTATTATCTATTATGGTCTCAGTGATAGATTTATTGACAAATATGTCATTAATGATAGTTCTATTGACAAATCTGGTGCTATCCTAACGAGACGGAGCCACATAACCGTACAAGTTTTGTAAAAAAATCCTTGTTTTAATATAGTAACAACTCAAAACAAAAGGCCTAATAAGCTAACCAAAACAACAAGAACCTAAATCGATTTTGGAACCCTCCAATCACACCACTTTAAATTGCGCGCGTGTATTTCACGTGATTTTCGATGTTTTTTTTTATGGCCTTAATGATGGATTTCTATCGACGTACCTGGACTAACGTAACACTAACGGGACGGATCCACCTACTAGCATGGTTTTGTCAAAAAAGTCCTTGTTTAAATATAGACCCGGAATTTTGTTCAATCCTCATAACCCTAACCTAACCTAACTTCTGGAAAATAAATAATACGCATTTTTATTTATTATAAGTTTGGTTAAAAAAAAACAAAAAATCGGCCGAATCGGAATTAGAACATACACACCCCTCGCAATGCAACTGGAGCATTCTCTCGCTGAGCGACCAGACCCAAACATAGCTAATTAGCAGGAAAACCAGGGTAGGCTCGATAGCTGGCTGTATACTGTTACTATAGTGTTTCCTAAATATACTTCATGCAAAAATGTGTTTTGTGCCATGATTTAGTATTTCCCGTTCTGTAATTTGTTTATAAAGGTTAGTAAATGTGTTTCATCCTAAAAAATATGTAAACATTCTAATAATTATGGTTCCCGGGTAACTAACCTGAACAAGTTGTTTTCTTGCAGCTTAGTTAAAATCAATTCAGAGAAATTAACAAGTCTTTCTGCATCTCCATTGTACAAACGGTAGCAAAAGTAATACCTCAATGGTTTCTTTCCATGCTTGTTCAGAATTCCACTAATTGAAGATTTTGATATTACCCTAGCGTGGGCTGCTGATTGTATAGAATTCCCTGGATTGTTATACAAGAAACCCAAGACTACGGCTGAATTTTCTTCTTTGGTTACTGGCTTTCTTCTTTGTAGTGGTTTGTGGAATGAACTCTACTGCAGATAGTTTATTAAAATATATCTATTTTCCTATGTAACGGGGCTTTCTCCAGAAACCTTTCATGGAATAACCTACATGTTCTTGAAATGTTTTAGCAACAATCTCTAAAAAATATTAAAACTTGAACAAAATCTTGATGATTGAATATTACTATTTTGAAGTGGTTTTCCGTCTAACAAAAGAAAATAGTGTTTTAAATGTACAACAAAGGCAACGAAAACGCGATTACTGGTATCTGCTTATCTCGGTTATTAAAATAGTTTTTTGGGAAAACTTTTTGACATTCTGGTCAGAAAAAAATTCTAGTATTACAGACTTGAAATAAAAAGTATCATTCAATTTAAGAAGTAGCCTAAAAATGTAGTTTTTGGAAACTTTTTGAAAATAAGTATTTTGTAAATAGATTAGATTAAATATGGCAACACCTCCAGAAAGTATTTAAGCTAAGCTTTCAAATAAACGTTTGTCGGGATATCTTAAAAAATAACGCAGATAATGGGACACCCTATATATACATATAGTAATTAGCTAATGATTTTTTATAAATTGAAATATATTTTACGCGTCATGCTAAAAGGAAATTTTCTGTTATAAGGGCTTTACCTATTTTTAAAAAGTAAGTAAATTCCTTCTTCAGGAAACTTTCCAGTAGATTGAGTCCACTATTTCATTCATTCCAGGAACCAACAGTTTTTCTTAAATAAGAAGTTTTAAGATCTATATGATTGGAAATTAATTAAATGTATTTTTTATAATGTATTCGACAATAACATTCTATTTAAAATATAAAAATGTTTTTACGATGCGGATTTGACGATGGAGATTTTTGATTAAGAAGAAAATATAAAATAAACATATCGTTACAGTTCAAAGTCTAAGTTTTCATGTCAAAATGCCTTACGGTTTTGAACACTTATCTATTCCAATTTTTTAGAAGTAGTAACAGATAAACCAGTCAATCTGAAAGTGAATCCAAGAATAAGAGAGTTGCAAGTACCAGCTGACTACAAAACATCTTCAGGTGCTCTGTATAAGGTAAGTGTAAATTTTAATTTAAAAAAAGTGTGATTCAAACAACACAAATTTCTTAAAAAGTTATATTTTTTTTACTTCGTTTTCATGACACTTACGTCTCCAAAGTTTATTTAATTGTTCATATTTATATAATTTAAAATTATTTTTAACCGACTTCAAAAAATGAGAAGTTTATCAAGTCGACCTGTATGTATTTTTTTATGTTGGTTCACGCATGTTGTCTAAACGGCTTGGCCGATTTTCAGTGGCATGTCGAGTTTTTAGGCCCCCCCACCGCAAGACTTTCCTTGGGGCCCCCCTACTGCATTTCTCCAAAATAATTTTTTTATTAACAGAAACCATAACATAAAATAAAAAATAGTAAAAACAGGGACGAACAATATCCATAGTGAGATTAATAAGTATAGGTAAATTAATAAACACAAAACAAAAATTAACAAATATTCAAAAATACTAACTATACTCTGGTTCAAGCAAAACTAAAATATAATAAAAAAACAAAGAGTACAAGAATCGTTTCCTTTGGCGGTAGACTAGACTTTTTTGTTGTTGTATCGATTAGATAAATACTGATCATTTCGTGCTTTATAAGAGCTAGAGAACTAAGACGACTTTGAGTCATGATCGAGCTAAGGACATTTTCAATCAATTTCAACTTTGAAAATGATCTTTCCGACTGAGCTAAACTTACAAGAAGGAAAAAAAATAATTGGAATGCAATGCAACATATTTTTGTATCACCCTGCACTGCCCTTTTTTTTTAGAAAAACTTCAAACTAAATACCTTTATGAAAGTTAATAATAGAATTTTTTTATAACTATTTATTAGGCTTCATCAGCCCCTTCCCTGATAATTGGCCTTTATTTCTATCGTAGATGTCTACGTTTATTTTTTTTAATTTGTAATTTTTTTTGGTATAGTAAACGTGTTTATTATTATTATTATTATAATTAATTTTTTTCGAAAATATAGTTTGCGAATTCACGAGTTGTATTAAGGTTTTTCCAAAATTTCTGAGTCATTTAATTTAACCAATATCTGAGGATTTAATGTTTTCATCTGTTTTAAATGTTTAAAAATACGAGTTAAATTAGGTTTAGATACGTATATATTATTATCAATATCATAAGTTAATGAAAACTAAAATATCTCAAAAATATTAAATATATTTAGTTCAAAAAACGTAGTTGTCAAATATAATTTACTTTCATTTAATTTTATTAAGAAATAGTAGACTTTTTGAAGTCGTCCTCCAAACATTGACTAATCTGTGATAATATATATCAAAAAAAATATACATACACGTATTACCTATACTTACTAGGGCCATGTCACTATTTTGAAGTCGAACTACCGAGTAAATTTGGTCGCTGGTGGGGTTGGAGTTGTTTTATAGTTTATATTGTTTACCTAGGTGTCTTTATGCACTAACCTAGCCAACAGTTGCAAGGCCCCCGAAAAATTTCTGCGCATGTCTCGAAATGCGAATTCGTTATTGGTCTGTTTGGACATTTATAAATGTCCTATATGAAGTCAATATGTTGTACTTGGGACTCAGCGATTGGATGAAAATAGCAGTTTGTGCTTGCTCAGTTCCACAAAGGGCCCCTGAGAACCAGTGATTTGGGTATCAGTTTTAAACGACATAAGGCTAGAGATATATATATATATATATATATATATATATATATATATATATATATATATATATATATATATATATATATATATATATATATATATATATATATATATATATATATATATATATATATATATATATATATATATATATATATATATATATATATATATATATATATATATATATATATATATATATATATATATATATATATATATATATATATATATATATATATATATATATATATATATATATATATATATGGTATATATGTAATGTAATATAAAATACATTAACTATATTTTGTAACGGCTGGGTGAGGCGGCTTTGGGCTCGACTTCAAAATGTCTATATTTAAAAAGTAAATAAAATATCGGTCAACTTTTTTAAATATTTTATTTATATCATATCTTAAATACCTACAACTGGGTTTATAAGAATTTCCATTTACTTGAGCCAATGTAACTGAAATATTTTTATATAGTTAAAAAGGGCTTGTATAAAATATATCTTACAGTACGCATACCCCGCTAGCCTTGATAAAATTATTTAAACGTTATTATTAACATCGCCAATTTTCTATTATTATAAACATTCAATTAGAGTATTTTTTGCAGTCACGAGCTTTGCAGTATTGCCTCGAAGAAAAAGTTAATATTTTGTCAGAGCTGGATTGGATAGTCCATCTGGATGAAGAAACACTTCTTACAGTTGACTGTATAAAAGGTAATTATAAAGAGAATCTTTCATAAATTGTGTTCTAAATGTGTGGAAATTAGTTAACAAAAAACAAAAATGATTTGCTTGCTTTTGAGACATTTTTCATACCCTAAATCATTTGATTTTTATGCAAAATTGGAGGTCCAGACGTTAAAAAGTTTCTTAATAATTTTCTAGAATTTTGTGAGGCCACCATTTTGTTCCGCCATATTGGATTTTTACTAAAATGTAACCACTTCATCCCTTATATTTTGACCAAAATTTGAGGTGAACCGGATAAGTAGTTTAGAACGGAAATTTTCACGGCTTTAATCAATTAAGACATCATGGTTCTTGGGATTAGACCGTGTCAAATTGGAATTACTATCCGATGTTTCGCCTTAGATTACACGAGATATCTTCAGGGATCTTTACTCCACGAGATATGAATATTGAATGAGCTCGGAGAGATTCAGGCGGGCTTTTATACACGACTTCCCAAGTAGCACTTTTAGTCATGAATTTGTCATTGTTATCACAAGTATTTTCATTGAAGTAACCGGAACTTGGTGTCGTTCTGTTTAAGCTGAGACTACGTAGCTATTACCAAAATGGGGAACAATTTTAGGGTAACTATTTAGTGAATAACATGTAACTGTGACTTTCATTATTACGTAGATAGTACGGAATTGTATAGTTCCATTTAAGTAGCTAAATAGTAATAATTCACCCTATTCGTCACTTTCTTATTTCTGTCTTTATTTAATCTGGTTTAAAAATATGTAGGGTTCGTTTTAATACAAACAAAACAGTTATGGCGACTACAAACACTCAAATTGGGAATATGGTATAGAGCGTATGGAATACGTTATTGCTATTTGAGGTAGGATACATGAGTTTCACTTAGTTTTCTGGCTTTGCTAAAGACCTAAAATTAAAACGCAGGCAATTTCGCTGGTGAATATGCTGATAGTATCGAATTGCAATGAGTTTAGAAGGACAGTGACGACAATAGAATCTCACCCAGCAAATTGATGCAAAATTTCTAAAAGTTTAAATGGGGGCACCTATATTATCGTTATATTTTCGCAAAATTTGACAAAATTAATCTACTTTTATATTAACAACCTCTGTCAGCGTCAGTTGAAAATGTAGGGTTATGTTAATATTTGACTTTAATAATCTATTCGAACTATCTAGTACAAACTTACTTTTTCATTTAGATTTTTAACAAATAACAATGTTTGTACAAGCGATTAATGAGAATTGTCTGCCAAGTGAATTTAGTAATGTAATATGTACTAAAGACGGCCTACAAAATAAAGTTTTTTTATGGTGATCTTAGAGAGCTTCTACCTCAAATTGCTAAATGAAGTAAAATATACACTAAGACATGAAACAATATTGTCTTTTACAGCAAAATAAAACCAAAATATAATAATGTGCAATATTTAATAACTTTTCTTGGAGTAAACATAAACTTAAGACATTTACGGTCGTCGTTATTTACACATTCATCACAAACACTTTATAATTACGAGCAAAAAACAGGTGAACCAGGCTTAAATACATTTCTCCATATGAGCAATAGCTAGCTTGAATCAGTATTCATTTCAATAATAAACAACCAACCTCATAAGAAACCCACGTAGGCCAAAAGTAAATAAAACGATTTTAGCAGCAATATGGCCGAACCAATCAAAAATTGATTACTCTATTGCCACTGTCCTTATAAAATCATCGACCAAATCTCGTACCAGTGCCCCCTATCTCCGGAACCTCAAGTACAAGAGGTAATAGTTTACTTGTAGTAAATAATTACTGTAATTCTTGCTTCTAAGTTGCAACAGAAAAATAACGCCTAGTAATAGCGAGTTTAAAGTAGCAGTAGACGATAACTTTTTCTCCTTTGCAACGACTCGTTTTACTTTATAGTAATACGTTATAGTGGAGTAGTCTCTGCAAAGTTCAAGAAGGTACTGATACTTAAAAGTTGTAATTTAGTAAACAGATTAGAAACAGTAACTTTGAATAATTACTATTATGTAACGGAAAAGAAATGACGACCTTGGAGTCAATTCCTTAAGTAGTTGCTTGGCACTAGTTATTATATAATTACTTTACACGGAAAATTACTATAAATTATTATTCGCAGTAACAAATCCATATATAATACTTAAAATCGTGTAACCCAAGGTGTTTGTTGATATATAGAAGTATTATTAGTAATAAATACGTAAAAACTCTTAAAGAGTAGTAGTGGCAACAGTTGTAGCTACTTTAGTGTTAGTTGGGTTGTGCTCGCTGAGCCGTGACTCTGAGTTAAGATCGGTTTCCACGTATAATGTAGACCCTAACCCGTATCTCTATTGAAATTTTTTGTACGTGTAAAATTTTCGATTCTCTAATTTTTAGTTTATAAAACCCTGGTATCGATTCAAGAACCTTAGTTTCCTTTACATTTATAATATGGCCAGTGGTATGCTGGTGTTCAGCTACAGCACATTGAACAATTTGTTTCTGTTTAATACATTCTTCATGTTCCTTAAGTTCCTAGTTAATATTGAGCGCCCTGTTTCTCCCACATACCCTCCTTCACAGGAGCAAGGATTTTTATATACGCTTTCTATTCGAAAAGGTAAGATATTTTTTGGGGATTATTATGAAGATTATACGTATGTTGGACTGTCGAAGTAATACTCCTATTTTGTCTGTAGCGCCATGTATGTAGGGAAGAACAACACTACCTAACGGTGGCTCCTTGTCATTCCCCTTTCGCGGAGTTGGATTACTATATCTTTTAATTAAACGTGTAATATATTCAGTGCAATAGCCTTTGAGGATATTGCTCTAACATCCGCTCTACTAAACTAAAACTGGTTCAGATATGTAGATGATACTTTTGTTGTTTGGCCTTATGGACAGGATAATCTCCTTATATTTCTGGACCGCCTTAATCAACAACATCATAATATCAAGTTCACAATGGAAATTGAATCTAATGAAACGATTCTCTTTCTAGATGTATGTTTTAAAAGGAAGGAAAATGGTACATTAAAACATTTTGTGTATAGAAAACCGATACTTACAAATAGATACTTAAATGCAAATTCCCAACACTATCCCGCACAAACGAAATCGGTTATTAACTTACTAGTATTTAGAGCCATTTCGATTTCTGATCAAGATTTACTAACAGCAGAAACATCGAAACCGACCACAGCTCTGAGAGGGAATTGCTATTGCACTGAAGATATTGCGCGTTCAATTAAAAGGTATAGTAATCCAACTCCGCGAAAGGAGTCACCGTTAGGTAGTGTGGGAGAACTAGACTTAAAGAACATAAACGATGTATTAAAAAGAAACAAATTGTTCAATCTGCTGAAGCTGAACGTCAGCATACCACTGGCGATACATATTATAAAGGTAAAGGAGACCAAGGTTTCACAGCATTGGTTCCAGGATTTTGTAAACGACAAATCAGAGAATTTATTGCAATTTTTAAACATACAAAAAACTTCAATAGAGATACCGGTTACGGTCTACATCACACGTGGAAACCAATTTTAACTCAGGGTCAGCGTTCAGCGAGCAAAAGTTGGGTATAAAAGCCCGCCTGAATCTCTCCGAGCTCATTCAGTGTTCAGATCTCGTGGAGTAATGATCCCTGAAGATGTCCCACGCAATAGAAGGCGAAATGTCGGATAGTAATTTTAATTTGACACAATTTAATACTAAGAATCATGATTTCTTAACGGATAAGTAGTTTTTGAGCTATGCCACGTATAGGTAGAATGACCGCTAAACTGACGGAAATGGAAAAACATGTTATTTGGGGTCATAGAGACCTAAAGCGTAAAGAACAGCAAAAATCTCGGAGGGTTTTATATATTTTCAAAATTCTCGTAAGAAAAGAGTTGTTTATTAAATTTAGATGTATTACTAGAATAAAAACAGCGTGTAGAAAAAAAAGTAGAAAAGACCTGCAGAGTGCAGTCAAGTGATTGGTCTGGAGACAGAATGACAGGGGAGATTGCTGCTACTATAAAGCAGTCGGGCAGTACATCTTTGGTATGGCCATTTGGGGGGAAGCACATTTTTCATAGATGAAGGACGAAGGATGTAACCGTGAAATGAAGGACTGTCTGTAGTTGGCAGCCCTAATTGTTCATGTAACCGTTTAATTAGAACTTGGTTCTGTGTTGCTAAGGGCGTGTTTAGGTCTACTTCTTTCGAAATACCATATAAGAATTATGTGTTTTAGAGATAAATAGGATTCCCAGGTAATAAAAAAATGATGGAGATGGAGAAAGTAACTAGGGCTTCGTTGATGTCGGGGTTCTGAGGGCAAGGATAAAAGTAGTGTTAACAGTAGAGAAGCATGGAAATAAAGAATTGGGAAAAATATATACAACTTCTTGAAAATTAAATTTTTTTATAGTTATCCAAAATTTTTATTATATTATGTTTTTGTGTAATTTTTAGGCATTCTGAATTTCGCAATCGACGGAAAACATCATATCGGACAAGGCTTAATAACATATGCTAATGAACAAATAGTCAATTGGTTGACAACTTTGGCAGACGGTTTTAGGGTTTCTGACGATATGGGAAAATTGCGTCTGCAGTTTAAGGCTTTCCACAAACCACTTTTCAGTTTTAAAGGATCTTATGTCGTCACACAGGTAGGTAAAATATACAGGACATTTTCGGTTTAGTTTTTATCTCAGATATGATGAGAGGATATCGCAGAATATTAGAGCATATTTTATATAAAACAGTCTTAATGTCAATACCATATTTTTCCATATATATAGGTGGCGAATGAAACTGATATATCTGTTTTACCAAGTGTGTCAAAAAAGATTACGACGCGTTAAGTTTACAAAATGTTGAGGAGCTGGGCCTGAGTGGAAGCTTTTAGTTAGCCTAGAACTGTTGATAATCCTTTTTGCAATGGAATTACTGGCTAATCACCATGGATGTGTATTTCGAAAAAAAAACAGTTTAAAAGTACAAATGATTTATTTTTCGGCAGTTGAAACCATACATTTTATTAATTTTTATTTTCAGCTAAGACAGTTCTATGTACATTTAAAATTACAGTGTTTTTGTGTTGGTAAACTTCTATGACGTAGCGTTTGAAAGCGTTTTGAAATCTTTAAGAAACGCTTTCCTTTCAAAAAGAAGTCTCTAGTTTACTTTAACAGAAAATTTGTATCTATATTACAGCCACATTCCAGGAATATTTGTCATCATTCATTAAAGAGGGTCATCATTTGAACGTTATACATATATACGGACATCTCGAAAGCCTTTGACAGTGTCTGCCATGGGTTGCTATTGAAGAAACTTTCTGATATTGGTTTGAGTGGCTCTTATTTAGAGATAATACGGTCATATCTCAGAGATCGCCGCCTTGAAGTCAGCGTGAGTGGCGTATGGTCCCGAGAACTTTCTATTCCCTCTGAAGTTCCACAGAATTTACATCTTGACCCTATATTGTTTTGCCTGTTTACAAACTACATTAGTATCAACTTTAAGAATACTCTCTACTTGATGAATGCTGACGATCTGAAATTTTTCCTTACTGTAGGATCTGGCAATGACAACATGCAGAAGAATCTGAATCAATGATCTGGGAGTTTTGAAGTTTGATAGAAGAGACCATGTGATGTGAATGCCATGCCACGTGAAGAGACTCGAAGGTGTGTCCAACTTATTTGCTCCCATGCGTAGAACTAGGCAGAGGAGGTTGTTCTATGATCCGACCGACCTGAGACTGAGAGCTCTGATAACTAGGCTGCTAAGAAACTATAAGATAATTTTAGTGATATTGACATTATTAACATTTCTCTGAAGGTCCTTGAAGGTGTCATTAAGGTGAAATAAAATGTATGCTTGAATTTTTTAAATTCATTTATATTATAATATTGTTAATTGTACCATTTGGAAAACTTTAGTTTTCTGTAGTATGCTTATATTTGAATAAACAAAAAAAAAATATAATAAATCAATATTTCTTTTTAGTATGGAACAGAAAAAGCAGTTTCCTTCGACAATGGTCCAGACGGTTCCATAGCAGAAGATTGTTTTTTTGCGATAAAAGCATTCAGTATGGGTTACACCTTCAACTTCATAGAAGGAGAGATGTGGGAAAAGTCCCCATTTACCCTGAAAGATTTCATTCAGCAAAGAAAGAGATGGCTTCAAGGTATACTGTTAGTGGTCCATTCCAGTACCATACCATTGAAGTACAGAATCCTAATAGGAATATCATGTTACGCCTGGATCACGATGCCCTTAGCACTTTCAAACTTAGTTCTTGTTCCGATGTTTCCTCTTCCCAGTTTTCCAACATTAGATTTTTTAATGACCTTTGTAGGAGCTGTCAACATTTATATGTTCATTTTTGGGGTACTAAAGTCTTTTAGTATTAGACGATATGGTCGATTTAAATTTTTGTTTTGCTTATTAGGAGCTATAGCCGTGATACCTGTTAATGCAGTCATAGAAAACATTGCCGTGTTATGGGGATTTTTTGGAAGAAAACATAAATTCTATATAGTGCAAAAGGTTGCAAGGATAGATGGTGACGTTGTTTAATGTCATATCTGAAAAAAGTTTGGTGTAATAAATGTAATCGAGTGTTAAACTGCAGTGGCAGCTCGTAACCTGTTAAAGACGCAGTGCTGCAGAGTGTAGGTATCAACAATAAAAATTTAAAACAATGAAAACTGCGCTTCTATACTTTCTCGCTTTTTTATGTTGTAATAAAATATCTCCCTTTTATATGTTGTAATAAAATATATTTAAAATGTAGGACTCACCAGTTTTTGCGAAAAATTCACGGCTCGCTTCGTGGTGTACAACATGAAACACAATTACTTTGTTATTCAGTTTTTACTACAAAACATGAGACTAAACACTAAACACTTATGTTTATTAATTTTTCTTGAAAATCAAGTCAATGCGTCTGTCATTTTTCAAAGCAAACTTGTCAATAACCCTTTCGTTAAACTCAGGTATCGACCGAATAAGTTTTTGCTCTATTGATAAACACGCTAAAGCATTTAGTCTATCTTGTGACATAGTACTCCTTAAAAATGTTTTAATTCTTTTTAAGGAAGAAAATTTTCTTTCTGCCTCTACGGTGGTCATCGGCATTGTGACAAGTATTTGTAACAATCTTATTGTTTCAGTAAAAACTTCCTGAAGGTAACTGTCAATTAAAAAATTAAGAAGCACAGCACATGAGGAAAAATTACGATATTCCATAGTAGAATATACAACACTAAGCTCTGTCTTTAATTTGTTTTTTTTTCTAGCATTGGGTATGACTCTAGTTTTTTTTAATTTTTTTAAAATACTCATAGGGGAATGAAAGGTCGTACCACTCAAATTTTTCACAAATAAATAAGTTTGCCGCGTATAACTGATTAGTATATGCGAAACGATCTTTATTTAATTTTCTGCTTTTAGTTGGCTTCATTCAAAATATCATATATTTTTTGATTCCTAATGTTGCTTATGTTATTTTTAAATTTTTTAAACATATATTAATTTCAACAGAATCAATAATGCGCTTTTGAAGTTCGTTAAAAGGAATATCAACATGTGGCATTATGTAATGAAAAAATGTTAGCCAAAATACAAACGACTTTTCATGCAGAAGCCCATGGATTGCTCCAGCCTGGTTTTTTGTCGTTATATTTACATCTCGAGTTTCCTCAATTTCCTCCATGCACTCTATAAGGTCTTATATTCAAAAACTACGTTTACCGTTCGACTTTTAAAGTTCCACCTTGTAGGAACAGATCTGGGGATTTTTCGTTTTACTATTCTATGAAGAAAAGCAGCGCGTTGGCTAGAGTTGGAAAAACATGTTGGAATTTCACTTAGATTTCCAAAAATAATTGGACATCATTATTTTGGGAAGACGCTTGACTCATTATTAAATTTAATTGATGAGCATAGCAATGTACAAAATGAGCTAAAGGGTACTTTTCCTTAATTCTGGTCTGTACCCCACTCTGTTTTCCGCTCATTACAGCTGCGCCATCATAGGACTATGCAATTAATTTTTTGGTATACTTAGCCACTAATGGCTCAAGTTCTTTTAAGATAAGCTGGCTGAGAACTTCAGCAGTTTGTGGCTCGCTTGTAAAAAATCCCCAAAATCGTTAAACTGCTTTTCCATCTTTAACATATCGAAAAACTAAAACAGTTTGTAGTTTCTAGAAAATGTCAGTTGTTTCATCGGCTATAATTCCTAAAAAGTCGGCATTTTGTATTTCTGTAGAAACTACTTTCCGATAAACTTCTAAAATGCAATCTAATAAATCATTCTGAATTTCTTTAGAGGTCCCTTTATCTATTTTGGTTGTATAGTTAATGAGACCTTGAAAAATACCGGGATTTCTGAATTTTTACTTTCGTCATGACCCCGAAGTGCAAAGGTTCCACAAAATTTAATTACTTCTATAAGTTTAGAAAGTACAAATCTGTTTTTAGCTACATTTTCGCTAAGAACTGCAATGTTTTTCCAATATGCAGGGTCCAGCTGTTCTTGTATATTTCTATTTCTCAACAAGGTCATTTGATTTGTAAGATGCTGTTTGGAATTCTCATGCAATTTGGCCTTTTCAGCAAGATGCACTAAATCATCAACAGCACTAATTGTCCAATGTGTTTCACCACCAAAAAGCACACACACAAACAAAATATTTTGAAATTATATCCATTTTTCAATTAACAAAACCAAAACACTCAAAACGAAAACAGTAAACTTGAGAAATTAAATTCAAAAGAAAAGTAATACAAGCGTGCTAGGCAAGGCGACGACAACCAAACGTTGCTATACATAGAAGCAAATTTTGCAGCTCTGCATGTATACGTAAATTCGGTTTAAAAACTACAGTATCTTCTGGGCGTGGAAACAATTCCTATTTGCCATTGGTCGACTCAAGATCGATCATTTGTTTTGTGACGCATACCTCAAGAACTGCAAGGAACAGACTACGCGGCCTAACGGGTGGGATCGCTGCTGCGGCTCGGACAAACGACATGGATAAAAATTATACCTAAATAAAATATCTAAATTAAAAAATTTTTGTTTTTCAAATATAGAATATTTGACGATTACGATTCACGTATTCACGTCACAAAATATTTTAATTTTTTTCATATTATTAACACGTGCTGCAGCTCTGCAGCTGTTATACACTAGCCGCCACTGTTAAACTGTGAATATTTTTGAATCGGACCAAAAACCACATTATAGTTCTGACGGTACATTAGGCAGTGTCATAACTCCGCCACATCAATCGTTCCTGTTGCTATTTATTCATAATATCACCACGCAAGCAACAAGATTTGGAGCGATATTGCAGTAAGGTGATTTAAGACTACTTGTTTAGAAACACAATAATTTTACCGATTTTATCAATTTTTTTTGGTTGATTTATTCCAGACTTAAGAACAGCGTTCTTAAGCAACTAAGGTTCAAAAGGCTTTCTTGTACAGGGTGAGACAGAATTATTGTTTACATTTAAATTTCATAAAATTTAAGTTGGTTGCGTAGCATTTGCCAGCTAAAGAAAACTTTATCTTTATAGTGCCTCGATTAGGGGATTATCCATAATAATTATTGACGCAGGTACTTCCCCATAAGGTGCCAGGTATATACGAAATTATAAAAGTGCAAGATTTGTCATTTTACTCTAAATATGTTCAAGCTCTTGTAACAAAGATTGCTGTATAATGATATTATGATACGGGAAGTTTAAAAAAATGTTCTAGCGACGTTGCCACATTTGTAAAATTTTCTTTATCGATTACTCGTTTTTATTATATTATTACCGCAGATTTTTAGAACCTGGATGATATCGTCACGTTATATGAAAAATGGATCTTTTTTAAATAAAAGAACAGTATGTTGATTTTTTTAATATGAAATGTTGAAACTGAACTAATGGCTTAATAGGCTTTCTTTTACAGGGTGGAGCATGAAATTTTGGTTCATTCTTCTGTAGGCGTAAGGACTTTGATATCTTTTTTTGACCTGTTTAGTTATAAAACAGAATGTTTAAATTTAGTTTAGGATAAGGTTGTCAATGATTCTTTTTTGAAATAATAACTTTTCTTGAAGAGCTTCTGACTTAATCTAAGTTTAAACGTTTATTTGGAGTTTTTATTGGTACACCTAGTTAGCTAGGAGATGTTAATTTTTATTTGTAAATATTTTAATAATTTTTTAAAAAAAGCTAATTTTTTACTTAATTTATTTACTGTAGAAAGTCGAAAATTGCAGAAAAAAATTCATACAAAATAACAGTCGTTACACCTACAGAAGAATCGGTAAACGTGGCAACGTCGCTAAATATAACGAAAATTGTTACAATAGCCTCAGCTAATGAAAATTGGCAGTGACTGTAATTTCTGCCAAACATGTATAAATTTGTATGAACCTGAAAGAAGTTACGTGTGTTTTTGATAGTATTTTTTAACATACCATAATTTATGGATGTAGAAAATCAACCGTGTTTTTCGTCTGTGTTAAAAATGTAACCAACTTTAGCCGTTGAACTTTGTCAAAAGGTGGGATCTATTTACGGGGGTCTTTTATTTTCCATTTGTTGCATTTGAGAATTTTGTTGTTAATATTATCCTCATTAACTACCTCATTAAATATCAAGAGTCGTATTGTGTGTTAGGTCAGAAGTTTTTAAAAATCACCGCCTCCTGGATCTTTTAACAAATTCTCATTTGTTTCTGACAAACATTCTAAACAAGTTTTATAAAAAACAAAAATTGGCTAAGGCTTTAGAAAATATAGCAAAATCAGTCTTATGACCAGTTTCTGAGATACAAGGCTTCAAAGCTAAGATTATAACGACACAAGCGAACATTAAATGGGAAAATCAAAATCGAAACCTTGTGTGCTGGTTAAACAGACTTCTAAAGACAGAGAGTAATAGTTGTATTAATACAGAAATAACTTTTTTTAGTGCAGTGCTTACCAAGGAAGCTTGAATAGATACGCGGTTATCTTTTTTAGTACGCGAGTCTAATGAAAAAGCTTAACAAGCATAAGCAAATTATTTTTTATAAAATAAAGTGAATAAACAGTTTTTTGTAAGTTAAAACTTATAGAATGGTGAAACAAGCAACTTGGGTTCTGACAAGCTATGAGGATAGTAGGGTCTTGTTAAATGATACAACGAAGAAGGTTCTGATAAATAATATTTCCGCTTATTTAGTTACATCATAATAGTCGTTAACTTTCCCATTTTTTTAATTATCTCACTGACTATAGAGATATTTTTTTCTAATGAATATAGATATACAGTCTTAAGACTTAAAACTGATCAAAATGTAAAGAGCCTTTAAATTAAATGTAATGCTTCAATCATAATAGTCGTTAAATATCTATTCCGGGAAAAATTAGTAATTTTTTAGTTACCTTTCTGACTATAGAGATAATTTTTTTCTAATAAATATATACAGCCCTAAGACTTAAAATTGATCAAAAAGTAAAGAGGCTTTAAATTAAAAGTCATACCTTAAAATTTATGAATTTCAATTTTTTTTCCTTATAGTGATAAAAAAAGCATTTACAAACTGATTGTTGTTTGTTAGGAAGATTACCTATGGGGTTCTAATATACATCGGCGGTATTTCCTAATCTTTGGATAGTTTTTCTTGAGATCAAAATAAGAAACATGCACCTACTACTTTTATAGCTAAACGGTGTTTAATCAATGTCAAATTTAAAGTTTAGTTTGACCTCGACTTGTCAGATTTAAGCGGCCTGCACCATCATGTCTTTATAGCTATTGTAACGTGTGTTTGTATAAATTGCCCGCACCAATGGAGTTCTATTTAAATCTAGTTAAGTTTGTAAAATTGTAGCAAAAATCAAACAGTCATTTTATAATAAATATGTCGTTTATTGGTAACTGAAACAAATAATTTATTATTGATGCAATATTATTCTAGGCAAATAAACAGAAAATTACATCTATAAGTGCACAAATACACTATATAGGTAGATACTTATATATAAATATACGTATTAAAAAGTTGTCTAAATTACTAGCAAATGTTTATGGCATTAGTAATACAAATCTTAGAAGTCATGTGTCATTTCGGAAAACCTTAAATCTAAATTAAACCACTGCATAGTATAAAAGAGATAACACTTGGAACAGCGAAATAACATCCATAATAAAAGCGGAAAATCGTCCTAGTTTGTGCTTACCTTACATTGCATTCTTTTAGGAAAGGGTAAATTTCGACCCTCCTTTCTACCCCTCAACATTATTAAAGTTACTATTAAATATCAAATAAAACGATATATTACCCGATTTTTCAACTTCTTAATTTTCATACCCTTTTCTGTTTTCTCTAACCTCTTACTCTCGACAGAAGTATTAAAGAGGGATTATTATTAGAATTTATATAACCAAAGACCCATGAAAGAACATAATATACGATCATTTACAAAAAATCCTTATTTACTACCAGTTAACCCCCCGTTTCAACCCCCTTTCCCTCAGCCGATTTTGCCCAAAAAAAATCCGAACCTTTCTTGTATAGACCAATTCTTTGGAAATTTATCACGTAAACTAACAGCCCAAATAATGTTTTTTCACGGTTTGATACCATACTTCCCATCTCTTGGAGATTTGGAAGTAATATTTTATTTTATATTTTTATAGTTCCTTTCTAGAAGATCTGCTCATCCAGCAGCTTCAAGCCACGCTATTGCTCTAAAACATTTTTTAGGACTTATTAACAACTTTAAGATTACTTGGTTAAATCTGTTTATAAAATTACGACACAATTCTAAACAAATAATGCTGTAAGATATGCATTTAGATATACTTACTTTTGACGATTTTTTGGGCACCTGAATAAAGTCTTTCCTCCACTATCTTTGTTAGAACATAACAAGTAAAGACACTAATAACCAGACATTTTCGCTCTAGCAAAGTAGAACGTCTCTATACGTAGAATGACATGGTACACCATTAAATATCTTTTTTACATTCTCACATAATTACAAATAAAAATAAATTAGAAACATCCAAACTCTGACAAAAACACGTGTACTACACGGCAGTTGGAAGACACATTATAACCTTAGAGTAAGAATAAAAATAGAGTTCTTTATTTACATATTTAGCCACTGCCAAGATTACCTCACAGTATAAGGTCGATCGTACGACGATGCCAAGCCTAGCCAGGTACTCCAATGTTTATACGAATTTATATTACGGTGAATATGTGTTTCCAGTATTAGTTTCTAAGCAGTATAAAGAAATTACTTTTATTGCAAAATAGTAAAATACAAACTAAAATACCCAAAGCCTCAGATATGATTACACCAGTGACAAGAGTTTTAGTTAGATATGGTAAACCAGATCGACAACTGTGATATTAGACCACCCCACTTTCATTGACAAGGGATCCTTATAGTAAAGTTTTGGTTCAGAATTAAAGGTCATATGATGATGACGTGGTAACATTTTGGTAAAAATCCAATATGGCTGAACAAAATGGCGGTTTATTCAAATGTTAAAAAAATATTACTAAAAAACTGCTTATCCATCTTATCCAAATTTTGCAGAAAAATTAGGTGTGACATGACCATCAACTGATAAGTTTCACTACAAATCCAAAATGGCGGCCTAATAAAATCTTATAAAAGTCAATGCAGAAAACTACTGCATCAGTAATGTTCAAATTTGGTCAAAAATCGAACATTATATAGGGATGAACTGGTAAAAATGTTGAAATAAATTCAAAATGGGGGAACAAAACGGTGGCCTAATTAAATGTTTAAAAATATCTGAAAAACGCACTTATCGGATTGATTGATTGATGACATCCCCTTTTGAATATTTATCACTAAAAATGTATAAATTGCACACTTAATATCGATTTTTAATCAAATCTGTATAAATGTTAAAATTCCGCCGCCATGTTGGCATTACAATCTTGAATTTTTAAAATGTTGACAAAAATTCATGATGTGCGGTCTTAAATACCCCTAAATGCCGAATTTTAATCAAATCTGCAAACATTTTGAAATTAGTCTGCTATGTTGGTGCCGCCATTTTTAATTCTCAAATATTGATTAAAATTTTTTAACTTTTATTCTTAAATAATTCTAGATACTGATATTTCAGCCGTATCAGTACTGTAACAAATGACGAAATTAGTTCGCTGTATTGGCGCCACCATTTTGATTTTTGTTGCGCATTCTTAAATAATCCCCACAAATGTTAAAACCATCCGTCCAACCTGTTGACATTGTCATTTTGGCACCGCTATTTTGAATTTTTAAATGCTGACACTCTTAAATTTTCCTAGGCACCAATTTTCAGTTTAATGTACACAAGTAACACAATTCGTCGGCCGTATTGGCGTCGCCATTTTGGATTTCTAAACGTTGACTAAAAAAATTCGAATTTTTTATATCCGAGAGTGTATGCATGTCAAATTTGAAAATAATCGGTAATGGAAGTGGTGAAAAATCCATTACAAGATTTGAACCAGACATACAAACATATAATCAGACGAGTAGGAAGCCAATAAAAGCGCTTTAAAAGCATTGATTATAGTTTAAAACTCTTACAGTAGTATTCACTAAAGAGGTTTAAATTTAGACAAGGTCTAACTGGACAGTTACAGGTTTAAGATGACATTTTTAACAACTGAACAAATAATTTTTCTGGATGTCACAATTACAAAATGACAGTGACATGAGGCAAACATAACTAAAAACTAAAGTTTAATAATATATAAATTACTAATTTCCTTACCTAACTTATTGGTTTGATTTTATTAGTGAAGTAGGGAACGATTATTTCTTTGATATTTGTAAAAATACCTATTTGCCTCATTAAGGAATAGGTAAGAATCCTTCCTTTTGTCAACGATAATGAAGAATGGCCCATTTCTTCATTTTCGTACATCAAATATTTTAACAGGTCGTCATTTTGTTTCGCCATATTGAATTTTTTTTTTGTGGAAAATTAAATAAAATTAAGGTTAATCGAGTAAGTAGATTTTTTAGCTATACCGGAACAGACCGACCGACCGGCAGTAATGGAAAAACATGAAGATCTGTAAAAACCCGGAACAATGATTTTTTCACGACTGATGATATTTCCTTATGCGGGAAGTGAACATGGATCATCCCAACTTCTTGTTTAATCGTAAACATTGGTCGATAGAACGTTGAAAATAGGTAAACCATGTTGGCGTTTACCCCTAATGTGATTTATAAGTGAATTGCGATCTCTACTTTAATTCTTACTCTAAGTTTATAACCATCGGTCCATGTTCTTGTTGCCAAGCGGCCTGCCGCTCGGCTCCCCACTACTATGTTCGCCGTCGCATGCATCACAGGCGATACGGGAGTTTTCGCATCTGGTCTGGTTTTATCTGGGCCTATACATTATATTATTTAGTAATACTGTTCCCGAAAGTGCAAAAAATAATCTCTATATCGCGGGACTAAAGTGCCTTAATCCCTTGAACGGTTGTTCCATTTGCGGGATTAAATAAGTCACTTTAGTCCCTAGTTATACAATGTACTATCTATGACAAAAAGTATATTCTAATGTATCATGTATATTATTTAGAAGAATAGAATTACATTATCAGATACAATTTAAGCAATTTGACACGCAACGTCGTTGCAATCCAGCCACGGATTCCAAGTATATTTGAATAATTTCGGATCATCATTTTCAATATCAATATCGCCTTCTATCTGAGGGACTAATCCTTTTCTGTAGTCAACCAAGGCGCGTTTCATTCTTCTTACGACGCTCGGGAAGAATTTTGCCAGATCGTTTTCTTCACAGGGATCACTCGGTATATCGTACAGGCATACTGCACCAGCTAAAGGGCAAAGAAAAGTAAAACATTTTAGTACACAAGTTTGAATTTTTTTTTCTTCATACAAACTTTACAACCACAACGTACAAAGTACATAAGGACTTGAAATATAGCAACTCATAGTATATACAATCAGATAAGTAGTTTCAAAATTAGAAGAATAAATTGTTCTCGCCGTCAGGTAAGTTGTCATAATCTGGTAAATATATTGTATTTTTTAATTTATTTGGCAATAGATTATATATCTTAGGCGCCAAAAACCCTACTGAACGTTGGCCAATGGTTTTCTCACGATTTTATTTTATTTTATTATTGTAAATATGATTCAATACTCGTTGACAGAAAACTTGTCGAATGTAGAATATACTATATTCCGAGAATAGTTGGTCACTCGAATAGTTTATATTTTTTCCAAATATTATCCTAAGTACCCATTTCTGAATTACATTTAATTCCCGCAAATTACTCGCGGCAACACCCCCCCAGCCCACGATGCCGCAAGTTAGGTGAGATTGTATCAGTGAAAAATAAAGTGTTAGGTTATTTAGATTTAAGAATTTTGCAAGATATCCCATTTTAGATAATAATTCTCTTAACTTGTTTTTTACGTATTTGATTTGGAGATCCCATCTCAAATCCCGGTCGATTATAATTCCTAAATATTTTGACTGGGTTTTTTCCAACATGAGTGCTTCATTGTCAACATGCAAAGGTCCCAGATTGGGTAAGTGATTGGAGTAAGATGCAAATGGCAAGTAAAATGTTTTACACTTCAACCAATCATATATATGTTTTAAGTCTCGCTCTGCTTTTGATTTTAGATTGTTCCAAGTCTGTTTGTCATATATTATAGCCATATCGTCGGCGAAACTTATGAGTTTTCTCTTGGACCGAAATGTCGATATATCATTAACATATATAGTAAACAAAAGAGATCCAAGTACGGTCCCCTGATGAACTCCGTCACGACTCTTGAGTTGCTCAAAATTCCGTCGATATTTACTATCTGCCTACGGTCTGATAGGCAATCCCTAAGTAACTTAAATGCAGGTCCTCTTATTCCACAGGCTTGGAGTTTCTGTAGTAGGCGATTGTGACACACAGTATCAAAAGCCTTTGATAAGTCTATAAAAATACACAATAGGGGTACTCTCCTGTCTAGTGTTTTATATATTTCTGAAGTTAAAGATAATATAGCGTCTTCAGTAGAAAACAAAATTGGTTGTCAGAGAGGACGTTGAATTTATCAAAAAATTGGGAAATTCTCACCTCTATAAGTTTTTCGAATATTTTAGAAAACACTGATAGAAGAGATATTGGGCGATAATTTTCAACTTTATATTTACTTCCGTTTTTATGCAAAGGCTTGATGATACCTAGTTTTAAGCAATCTGGAAACTTCCCCTCTTGGAAATATTTATTAATTATATACACCAGCGGTTTGGAAATTTCGTTTTTTAATTTTTTTATTGTTTCTTCTCTGATGTCATCCCAACCTGGTGATTTTTTTATTTTTAAGCTATTAATAGTATTTATAATTTCAATTTCGTTTGCTGGTTTCAGGTACAAACTATTATTAAGATTCTCAGTACATTTTATGAAGTTAATTGGACTTTAAATTTTATTTGGATAGTATAAACCTAAGTTACTGTAATGCTTATTAAAAGTATCGGCGATGTCTTTCTTAGAAGTAATAAATGTATTATTGACCTCTATAGATTCTATTAGCGTTTTTGGTTTTTCTGTGGGACAGATACTGTGGACGGCTTTCCACAAGCCACTCGATGTGTTTGGACTTTTTTCTATAATTTGGTTCATATAATCTTTTTTTGAGATTTTTATGGTTTTTCTAACCGAGTTTTTAAGCAGGATGTACCGTGCTTTTAGTTGGGCATTTTAAGGATTATTTTGTAATTGACGATAGATGCTATTTTTGTTGTTAATTAAATGCATTATTGGTTTTGTTATCCATGCTTTTCTAGTTTTATTTTTTTTTTAATTTTTACTGTTTGTGTATGTTTCATAATAAATTGTTTTAATTTATTAATAATATTTCTCATAATTTCATCTACATTTTGAGAGTTATATTTTCATTCCAATCATCTCCCTTAAATTGATTATAATTTATAAATTTTTTGTATTTCTGCTCGCTATTTTCCTGTAAACATTTTACTATAATTAATTGCCAGGGAAATTGGAAGATGATCTGTTATATCGTAATTAAAAACGTATGAATTAAATGTATTTTGTCTGTAGCTGTTTTTCACAAAGATATGATCTAGGCCAGGGGTGCTCAAACTTGAACTGCTGGCGATCTACCTCAATATTTTTAGACTACTTACGATCGACTCTGAGAGGCTGCAAGTATGTGTGATGCAGGGTTGTCGTACATACACGATACATACACCCTACCTACCTAGGTAGGGTGTACCGTAGCATATATAGATATTAGCTTTCCGCACAATATACATTATTTTAGTCAAGTTTTGGGTTAGGTTTAGTAAGGTTCTTCTCTACAATATCAATGAAAAAACACATAGTTATTCAAAATTGCGAGTTTATTGGTTGTTACAAAACAAAAGAGTTACATATGGTGTTACTTACTTAACTAAGGAGTGACTTTGGATGTTGAAGCGTGGCACTGCATGTCCTCAGCATACTTTTCATAAGATGGTACGTAACCTGAGTGCTAATCGCAAGCATGATGACATATGATCGTCAGTTAGTCGATTGCGATATTTTGACTTAATTATCTTCATTTCAGAAAATGCAGACTCGCACAAGTAAGTTGACCCAAACATTGCTGTCAGTTGAAGGGCGATTTGCCTTAGATTCGGATATTTATCTTCAGATATAAAACACCAGAAATTTGTATCAGATGCTCTAGCTTTGAGATGTATATCTGATATAATCTGCGCCAACTCATTTTCAACAGAACATGAGTTCATATTAAACTGACTTGCTATTTCAGTAGCTAGTTCCTAAATGTTTTTATATGAAAAAGGATAACTCATAAATGATGCTACATTTGCCAATTTACTACAATCTTAAAAATGCATTTCGAATTGTCCCATAATATATGATAATTCAGCCTCATACGTATCATAATTCAACTGAGGAATCCTTGCTTTCAAAGACGGAAAATGTTTCAGATCCTTTCTTTTCAGTTGATCTATCATAAGTTGCAATTTACTTTTGAATGCGTTTACTGCGCTAATCATCTCAATAACAGTTTTTCCTTTACCTTGAAGCTCCAAGTTAATGGTGTTTAAGGGCATTGTGATATCAGTCAAAAATGCCAAATCAGTGAACCATTTTTCGTTTTTCAACATCTGAGTGTCATCATCTCTTTCGTCTAGAAAAGCTGATAAAAAATGAAGGGAAATCTTCATTAGCTTGACACAATGCCACAAAACCGTTTTTGTTTCCAGTCATTGCTGGTGCTCCATCGGTTGTAATGCACACTAATTTATATATTGGTAGCTTGTAGTTTTTTACAAAATTGAAGAAAACGTCATATATATCTTCGCCACGGGTCTTCCCCTTCAGAGGAATGATTGTCAAAAATTCTTCCTTAGCCAACATGTCATTGAATACCATCCGAATAAAAATACACAGCTGGGCAGTGTCTGTCATATCGGTGGATTCGTCGAACTGTAAAGAAAAGTATGTACATTCCATGATATAATTTTTTAGTTTATCTGCCATGTCCTGACTCATGATTTCAATACGCCTTGTGACAGTCGGACGAGATAACTGAAGTTCTCTAATAGCAGACATGATTTCTGTTTTATTTTTAAAATCTTCAAATAAAGTCTCAGCCGCTTCAATAAATGCTTCCTTCACAACCGATCCATCTTCGAATGGTTTCTTGTGTTTCGCCAATATATCAGATATTTTAAATGACGCGATCGTAGCAGCTTTTGATTGTTTGGCTGGTCTTGTAAACATGGTTTGTTCTTTTTTCAAACAAGATATCAAGTCACGTACTTTTCGTTTTCTTAATTCACTCTGTGGCAGAAAATCCTTTCATAGTTTTTATGAAACGTTTTATGATGCCTCTCTAAGTTACCCTCTTAGGTATTGCAACTGACGCACGACAAATAAGACAAATGTACTTATCCTTCACCATACAAAACAAAAATTCTTCCTCCCAATGGTTATTAAAATGCACTCATTTTGTACTATTTAATAATAAACTTTGTATCGACGTAGTATTGCCTTCAAGTTGCAATTCAGAATGACTCCAATTCATGCAGGCGCAACATTTATATCGGCGTGAACGAAAGTCTCGAATGTTCCCGTCAAACGCGCCGCCCGTAATTTCTAGAAAAGCGGCAAGAATAAAAAACGCGGCTTTTCTTTGACAAGTACCGCGCGTACCTTTGATAAAACTGCCTTTTGCCGCTCGCAGAGTGTTATTTTATTACGTAATAAATTTTTGTAGTTTAGTTAAGTACCTACTTATTAAAAAAAATTTTCTTCTCGAGATCTACTCAAAAAGCACTCGCGATCGACCGTTTGAGCACCCCTAATATAGGCAATTTTTACTATTTGGTCTAGTTACTCTATTAATGTAGGAAGTAAAGCCAAATGAGCTAAATATATTTTTGTACTCTTCTATTTCATTATTGTTGTCATTTAAGATGTCCATATTAAAGTCACCAACAGCAATGTGTAAACGGTTATTCTTTGTTAATTCTAAGTATTTATAGAGTTCCATGTTAAAAATAGTTTTGTCTGTGCTTGGTGACCTGTAAATTGCAGTTAAAATTAATTTCGTTTGATTGCCAGGGAAATTGGAAGATGATCTGTTATACCGTAATTAAAAACTAAATTAAAATTATTATGAATTAAATGTATTTTGTCTGTAGCTCTTTTTCACAAAGATATGATCTAGGCAATTTTTACTATTTGGTCTAGTTACTCTATTAATGTAGGAAGTAAAGCCAAATGAGCTAAATATATTTTTGTACTCTTGTTTCATTATTGTTGCATTTAAGATGTCCATATTAAAATCACCGACAACAATGTGAAAACTGTTGGTGACCTATAAATTGCAGTTAAAACTAATTTCGTTTTATTAATTTTTATTTGTAGTTCTATACCATTACGCAATCTGAATAGTTCTAATTTGATATCCAATATCAGATTTAACAAATACAATTATTCCATCATTTCTGTTTAGAGTGCCTTCACTGTATATATTGTCATAACCCGGTATTATGATTATGTTAGTGTGTATATCGAACGTTTCACTTAACACTATTATTTCAAACTGCTCTGAAAACTGATTCAAAAAAACTGACAACTCCTCATAATTTTTGGCAATATTCATATTTACATGCAAAACTCTAAAACTACCCCTATGTTGGTCAGTAAACGGGGGTGGTTGGTTAAGATAGAATAATTAAACAACTGGTTTGCATTTTACTAAATTATACAATATATGTATAATTTTAAATATGTTTTTTAAATTTATCATAACTAATTAAACGTGATAAAACAAAATTTAAAATGTGTATATTCTGCACCTTCATAACCATTATATATTTACATAATGTATGTACAGGATGGTCCAATAATAGAGGACGTCGGCTATAGCTCGGAAACTGTTAATGAGTTGTGTGATTCTTTTATCGAGCTATTAAATCTCGATAGGCTATTTACAAATATACAGGGAGAAAGAAAATAGTTTTTTTTTATTATATTACGCAATATTATTAATATAGCCACTTAATATTATTTTATATATTAAATGCCGAGGGACTAAATAAGAAAATTCGCTAAATATGTATATGGTTAAAATTTTTTGGTTGGCAAAAACAAAAATACACAAAATGGCAAGCGCCTTAATGAAGTCGGAAGGCGGTTCGAATCAGTGGAACAATCAGGATATGTTCTGTTTATACAGCGACTTAATGAAAGTGAGATTTTTTTATCAATCACCAAAAATTATGAGCCCCGCTTGACCTAAAAATCTAACCACTTATACAGTGTCATTTATTTAAATGCGGGCCACCCCTGTGCAAAGAAAACTTGTTTTTTTTGTATTGTGATAACAAAAAAATTTTATTTTGCAAAAATATTATACACTTTTGTTAAAAACACAAGATAATTATTTATTACTTCCCTCGTGAGATTTTTTCAGATCTTTACGTTTAAGGGTCCCTAGATGCCGGAAAACATGTTTTCTCAATTCCGTCTGTCTGTAGGTATGTCTGTCCGTCAGTCTGTCTTTTCGCGGCATGGCTAAAAAACTACTTATCCGATTTCTCCAAATTTCAGTCTAAAATACAAATATATATATATTTGTATTTTTTCGTTAGCCACGAGTTTCTGTTAAAGCGATTTTACCGATTTTTATAGATTCAATTTTGTCTTATAATTAATAAAAAAAATTACTTATTTTAAACACGCTTTAAAATTGGCACAAGTATTCTATAATTATTTATTTATTGCCTACAAAATTACAAACGTACTAAAAAAGTAAGCAAAAAAATGGTGTCAAATCTAATAAAAAAAAATTTAAATTAAAATTCACTGGCTAATATCCAGGAGCCAGTAGCAAAAGCTCTGAGAATCGGCATAAGGAATGTACAGAAACTTGTGCATGAAAAAAAAAACATAATTTATTTCCGAAGAAGATTAAGAAAAGTACACGAAAAAATCCAAAGGCAAAAGACTTAAGTTACAATGCAAAAATGGATATTCATAAGGCAATTTATAATTTATATACGTCAAAGACTATACAATCCTTCAGAAACGTTTTAATATTATAGACTAAAAAATATCATGATCGCTTAAAAAGTCCTCATCTTCTAAGTCGTCCTCAAATGGCGCAATGATCATTGGTCATCAATCCCATATTAATTTCTCCGTATGTTCCACAGATTTCTTCCACTACTCCCACGTAATATAATTTAATGAATCTTGCCAAACAATTTGCACTTCATCCGATTTAAGACCATCGTTCACGTGTTTTTCGTAATATGATTTTGCCCCAGCCCATATTAATTCTATTGCGTTAAACTGGCAATGGTATGGCGGCAGTCGTAAAACCTCATGTCCATTTTCCCGTAATATTTCATCTACGGCATATATTGTTGGTTTTTTAATAGATTTTGCCATTAAAAGAAGTTCTAGTTTCAGCATATTGGGTAAAGGATTTTGTTTTTGTTTTATTAGCCAATCATAAATATCACTTTTCTTCCAGGATGAAATAGGTTGTTTATTTAAGATTCTTGAGTGAAAAGATGCATTGTCCAGAATGATTAAAAATGGAGCATCTAAATTTGGAATCAGTTGTTCTTTTAACCACTTTTCAAACAGTTCACAGTTCATATTATCATGGTAGTCCATACTTTTGGATGTTGAAGAAAACATTAAACTTGCACCTGGGAGAAATCGTGTTGAAGAACCTGCATGCAAAATGATGAACCGTTTTCCCGTCCCACATCCCTTTTTTTTCTTGACACTTTTTATAGACTCGTCCTGCTAAGATTTCGAACCACTTCCATTAGAAAATATCCAAGTCTCGTCTAAAAATACCATTTTTCTAAATTTTGAATTAACATTCTCCGTGTATTTCTTTAAAAACTGGATACGCTGACTTGCTATATGTGGGAACTCGCATAAAAATCTTTGATTACAGTCCTTTTTATATCGAAAACCCAACATTTTTATTAATTTTGACAACGATTTTAGTTCAATTTCCAATATACCTCGATTTTTTAAAGCTTCTTTTAAAACTTAAAGGGTTATATTGATTTTTGATGTGTATAAATCGTAAATTGCATTACGAACATCCATTTTTACATTGTCACTTAAGCCCTTTCTTTGGCTTTTTTCGTGTTCATTTCTTAATCTTCTTCGGTAGTTAATTATGCTGTTTTTCATGCAAAATTTTGTGCACAATATACTGATTCCCAGAGCTTTTGCTACTGCCTCCTGGATATTGGTCGAAGAATTTTCATTTTCGTAATATTTTATTAGATTTAATACCATTTTTTTCGCTTGTGGATGCAAAAAACCCGAAAATTGTTTTCTATTACTCATTTTGTCACTGACTTGTCAATTTGACTTTGAAGTGACATCGCTCAAAGATTTTTGCAATTGCTGGTATTTATATGTTTATCTTCTTTTTTCTTATGAAAATATCATAGGTCTATCTAATTCATCTTCCGGATTTTATGCGGAGGATATGATTACACGTAACAAAAGAAAAACAAACTTAAAAAGTTTGTCATTGATCGTATGACCCGCACGATAACACTGCTTTTTACTATAGGTAAATCTCTGTAAAGTATTTTCAAGTTGGCCGCTGGGGGGCGTAACGGCAACACAAAAGTGTAAATGCCAATTTTCTCTTAAATTGCCATAACTGAGGTATATTGAAAATATAAGTCGAGTATTATGTTCTCTATAAAATTTAATATCTTTGTGCCTCGATTCTTGTGCATCTTCCCCAGTTGTCCAATCGGAATTAAATTTAAATTAAATAAATAAATAGTACCTTTAAAATAAAACAACACGTCACATATACAACGTTAAAACAGTAAACAAACAATCACATTACATAGTTCGACGGATACTGAAAGAGGTTGAAACGAAATGTGATCAAATGTATGTATAAAAACTCCTTATGCTTAAATTATAAATAAATAAGATAGTAATACAATAATGAAAAATTAAAAAAAGAGGTATAGCAGTGGTGATATATACATATCACATATAAGAGATACGTGGATGATATTTGCGTGGTCTGGATTGGAGATGACCAAGAGTTGTCCGATTTTCTGAACTTTATCAACACCCTCCATAATAAGATTTTAACCTTTACCCTGGAGAAAGTCTTGGTAAGATGCCTTTCCTAGATCTTTTGCTTATAAGAAATGGTAGCCGAATAGAGTTCGAGATTTTTAGAAAATCATCTTCCACAGACAACATTATACAGTTTCATTCCAATTCCCCACATACACATAAATTTGCAGCTTTTAACTGTTTCTTTTATAGACTTTTTAAAATACCCCTATCTAAGGACGCTTTTAAAAAGGAACTAAATACTATTAAGCAAATAGCATTTAACAACGGCTTCTCGCAAAATTCTATCAACAAATTATACTTAAGTCCTTTAACGTTATACATGCTGCCTCAAATAATGACAAAACTTTTAAAACTATTTCTTATTTTGGAAATATTTCAACCCAGTTGGCTAAATTCTTTAAAGGGTTAAATATTTCTATCGCCTTTAACACTATCAACCAACTGAAAAGACATTTAGTGACTATGAAAGATAAACCTGAATTTCTGTCAAAGTCGGGTGTTTATGCTTTGAGGTGTGGAGAGTGTCCTGCCACGTACATAGGACAGTCAGGACGAAAGATCTCAACCAGGGTCCAAGAACGCGTTCATTTGGTCAACAAACATAAAAATACAGATATCACAGAAACAAAATCAGCTTTCGCTAACCATCTTCTATCTACAGGCCACCGATTTTCTACATCGAATGACGTAACAGTTATCCATGAATGTCAGAAGGGTAAAAAATTGGACCTTTTGGAGAAGATGGAAATAACCAAAGCTAAAAGGAGCCCTGTTTTATGTTTCGTGAATGATATATTTAATTTTGAACCGAACCTCATTTTTAATAATTTACCTAACAATTAAAAATCCAAAACGAAATATCGTATAGTCACGAAAAGCAGTAAAACTATTATTCTTGCCTCTCACCCAGAAGATACGGGTTCAAATCTCACCACTGCTATACCTCTTTTTTTAATTTTTCATTATTGTATTACTACCTTATTTATTTATAATTTAAGCATAAGGAGTTTTTATACATACATTTGACCACATTTCGTTTCAACCTCTTTCAGTATCCGTCGAACTATGTAATGTGATTGTTTGTTTACTGTTTTAACGTTGTATATGTGACGTGTTGTTTTATTTTAAAGGTACTATTTATTTATTTAATTTAAAGGCTTTTAGTTAGTAATTAGGATATATTTTTTCTGATAGGTCTGGTGATGCCCGACCGGGCGAAACACGTGTTACCAGTTTTATTTTATTATAAACTTTGACTGAGACCGAGACTTAGCGTCTGTTTATTGTTTAATTTAAAAACAGGTCTCTTTGTGAATAATGGATGATTTACTACGTGGGTTTTGCCATAAGACTAATTTGTTTTGGTAGTATATTTGCAAGGGAACTATGGATGTGGTTAAAATACTGGAATCATTTTGCGATTGATTTATAAAACATATGTAAATTTACAATAGATTCATCGTTATGAAAAGACAGTAGTATTTCATTTTGTGTTTCGGCAGTTCGAGATACCGTGTGGTCCAATAGAGGTTGTAGTCGTATTTCAGCTGATATTTCTGTCTTAATAATAATTTTATAGTAAGGAGGATATAATTTGTTTAAATTTTTCTTTTTTTCAGACTCCCTTATCTTGACTGCGAGTGAGTTTTAATCCTATATATAGTGCTAAAGATTCTTCCGCCGAATAACTAGAAATATCAGATTTTTTCTTTTGTTCTGCGTTTTTAAATCGTATTGCACTCTTTGCTGAATAGATAATTTTCCGTACAACAGTAGCTACTTTCGCAAGAGTAAAGCTTCATTTGTGCTGCCAAGCATAATAGCTCTTCTTTACTTGTCTAGTTAACAATTCCTTACACTCTTCCTCGCTTTGTTTGCTGGCTTGCTGCGGCAAATAACACTTTTGGCCACTCGCGGCAAACCAATCCTGAGTCAGTAGATGTACAGTCAATGGTACCCGATGTAATAAGATCTTTTAGCCATTTAGTATTTTTCTGCATAAATCTGGACAAAAATCTGTGACTTTCATTTCAAAGTATGGATGCCCTTTTTAAGCTCGCCATCATTCTCAATTCCAATAATGTTAATAACATGTAACAAACAAGAATTTTTTTGATTTTATCTCCATAAGACGAAATGGAATTTTTACTCGTACAACCCTGAATAACGTCAGTCGGGTGAAACGCGTACATCTACTTAAAATTTTCTGAAAATTGTACGCCAATGTGCATAAAATAAATGTGTGCTAAGATGTGCTAAAAAAGTACTATAATAAAGTTTGCATATCGTGTTTTTTCAATAAAACCGTACAAGCGGAATTAAATATATATCCTACTAAAGTACATACCTTGGCCAATGTGAACTGGGATCTGACGTAAACATTTTTCGTGACAGCTAAAATTGAACTATGGCGCTGAAACAATAGGGCGTCTCAGCCTTACTTGATGTTCGCGGACTTGTGTAGAACAATATAATAGGAAAGACGCATAATTTTTGTTAATTTTTTATGTAAATCTTATTTTTAATTTAAACCCAAGTATTTTTAAGCATATTAGGTTCATGAAAAATAATTTTTGGAATGCCAATTTATAGTTTTTGTGCACTTCTAGGATACTCAAGGAATATTTCCTTCAAATTTCAAATCTCTAGGGCCACCGGTTTCAGCTATCCTTTGCCTGTCAGCAGTGATGCCAGGTCTACCGTTTTCGCGGTAGATCTACCGTTTTGATGCATGATCTACCGTGCTACCTTTAAACTATGATTATCTACCGCTAAATATAATGTATGCTGTAATTTGTTTTCACACAAATAATTTTATAGACAAAGGTTAAGTTAAGTTATTTTTAACTGTTATTGTTACTTTAAAACTATAACAAAACATGTCGATATTGTCGATATTGGGAAGACATTACTATTGCAGCATGGCAGCGTAGGCCGCTCGCCCGCTCGCCCGCTCGCCACAGCAACGGACAAGACCGTAACGGATTTGCGCGATTCGGTACTTCCCCCAATTCGAGACAAGAGACGAACGAATGAACGAAATGCGAGTGGTGCGGTGCTTCAACGTTTATGAATAATTAGGTATTATTGACGTGATTTACCAGCGTTCTTTTTATGAAAAATTAATTTATTCTAATAGTTAGTAGCAGATTATTGTAATTAGTATAGAGCTTTAAGCAGGGCATTTATAAACAACTAGAAATGAGGTAAGTAGAAAACATTAAATTTAAAATATTCCCGATATTGCATGCATAATTATTTTAGTCATGATTCGAAAGTATGTGATAAAATAATAAATATAAGATCTGGCAAAATTCAATTAATAAGGCACCAGGATACTGAGGCCCATAGAAAAAATCTTTAACTATCAAAAAACAGCATACCCTGACTTTTTTTGTTTTCAATAAAGGTTCAACCAGCTTAGAGTCAAGTCTAAAAAAAGCCGATTGCTATATATTAGCATTTATAGCGGAACATAATTTGCCGTTTAAAGTAGCAGATATGTGTATTTTTTCATTTTAAATAAAAAATAAATTGTTTTAGTTTATATAGTGTTTATTTTAATTTTGTTCTTTCCGTCAAGTCTTATTTGATTGTCCTTATGCTTACAACTATACATTTTTATGATATTTTTAGACCTAAGGGGTTAGGGGACAAATCTACCGTTTTTTGTTCAAATCTACCGTTTGTTTTTCATCAAGCCTACCGCTTTCCTTACTTTCGATCTGGCAACACTGCCTGTCAGTCAGTCACGTTACTGCTTTATAGATAGATTGCATCGTCTTGCAAATATACCAAAGCGTACACGTAATTTTGTATATTTTAACTTCAGCCAGTGGTGAAGAGAGATAAAATATGTGATAGAATTCGTTTTATGGACACCTAAAAAAAACCTGCTAACCGGAAAATTACCCAATTGTTTTTCTCAGTAGTAAAGAGGGTCAGTCAAATAATAGTACTCTGTGTGTAATGTTAAGAACTCTTTCCAGCGGATTTATTCCGCAATATTTTTAATTCAAAAAGGGCATTATTAATTATTATCCCTTGCCAAGAAAAAGTACGCAAATGAAGTACGTTGTGAGGATACCTCCTTGTGATTTTTTCAAGTTTGTTCTGGTTTCGTGCTTAAACGTAATGTTAGTAAAAAGTAAAATTCATTTGTACTAGTTCCTTTTGATGAATATCAGTCAGTTTTAGTATTATTGATTTGATATTTATCTTAGTCTTAAGATGTTGTGAAACGTAAAGTGATGCCATATTTTTGCCGGTAGATTTTTGGTAGTGACTGTTGACAGCTTCAAGCTTTGCTCGACAGTCCCTTCGTCGGAACGGCAAACCCAAGGAGTTTTCTGGTAATATTTATTGTACTCATTAAATGGCATTAAAGTTAAAGTGCTCTTCTAGAATTACTACGATTTATTAATACTATTATCTATTAGTTTGAAGCCTCTTAAGCTGTAGAATCCTTAATTAGTCATCGATCATTGTTTTTAGAAGCTTACGGAGAAGACTCCCTTAAAGGTATTTAAATATGGTAATCAACGGACACTTACTAGCAGGATCACAAGGATTTTTCTTTGCCGCTGAACATTTGATTGCAGATACTGTTCGTAATCCGTCATATTCTCCTTCCGTTAGAGGCGTATAGTTCACTTTTCGAACTACCTTTCCGGCTGGGCTATCGTATACTGCCGAGGAATTGTACTGTTGCTCCTCAATGTCTTCCATTACTATGTTACCGTAGAAGTCATTGTACGATCCGTTTTGACTTGTTCCTGTAAGCATTTCCATACAATAAAAAAACGAAATTAAGATAGAAAGTAGTTCAACTAAAAAATAAATTAATTGAATACCAAAAATCCTACGGATACTTCCTGAATCCTCTCATATCAGTTAAGATTAGTTAACAATAAAATATTTAATTTATTGTACAGCATGTAATGAATCCTTAAATAGATCGTTTTTAGGTTAGTTTTAGACAAAAAATTATTATGGGATCGTTTACATTTACTCTAAACCATGGAAAATAAAAACATTGTATATTTTTACATTTTATTAAACTTTTAAATGTTTTTTTTTTATGAACTATTAACGTTTTTTTCCGCAACAAGGCCTAACTGAACAAGACCAATAGCTTAACGTGGACCCCGAACCACGATCCTCGGTCACCACCTTGATCCCTGTCCACACCCCACCTTTAGTCCCCCGATTCTCATCTTACGATGTAGTCTTTTGCCTGTAACAAGTACTCTACTTTGGCGTAACGTACAGTTGGCGACAGATAAATCCATACCGCTTAATTGTTTCCTTGTAAAATGTACTCCGTCTTCCTTTATTTACCTGAATTACTTTTCGGATTTGATAGTTATCACAGCACATGAAGACATGATTCATTATTGACTTTTATTGATTTTCGATGTCAGTCTTGCTTTGATTTGCTCTGTGTATAAAATAATAATAGCACAAAATATGCCACATTTAAGTATTGCTACAAAAACTGCCATAATTACGCTAATAGAATAAGGCTGGTGTCTGCGGAGAATTGCCAATCATTTTGATAGAGCTAAGATCACTGTTCAGAGAATCATATGAATCGTAAAGAAGGGTCTTGTAAACAATTAAACCCACGGAATTTGATAATTTTTTAATATAAAATAGAAAGTTTACCTTCATTTAACTGTTTTAAGAAAATAAAAGAAATGGATGAACTACTTTTTCGAAGAAAAAGAAATTCGATATTTTCACTGTATTCCAATACGCCATACTCCTTAACATGACAATGTGTAGAAAGGCTAGCTTGCATTGTTGCCAAACTTACATTATTGTATTGTATTAAATTTTTCATGTTTGTCTCCCGACAGTAACGCATTTGGATCCCTGTGCCGATCCCAAATATTAGACTTTCGACAGTGATGCACTCGCTGTCGTTCGCCTTTTATATTAGGGCTTTAATGATGATGCCTACGGAACCTAACCTGGTGCTAACCCGGTACCAATTTACCTAGTGCGGTCAATACTAATCAACAGGCGGGTGCATCACTGGCGGAAGCCTAACATTCGACATCGGCCCTCTGGGGGGACTTTCGCCAGTGATGCCCTGCGCTGTTGTTTATCTTTTAGGGCTTTAACGATGACGCCTACGGCGCCTAACCTGGTGCTAACCCGGTACCAATCCATCTAGTGCCTTCGCGCTCCTGCTGGTATCGATCCACAACCCACAAATGCATTTTGTTTTTCTTATATAATTTATATAGATCATATATAAAATAAACTTGGCAACGTAGCATCCCCAGCACACTGGATTTCCGTCCAACAGACGACACTCCCGCTCTCTCTTTATTTACTAGTTGTAATTATGTTTAAAAACTTTAAATAATGTCTAAAATAATAATTACTTCTAACTTTTAGTTAGAAATAATCATTTTTGTGTTATAAAGCATTATAATATTACGTAGTTCATAAATTAAGTTTGCGAAAAATATGTTTTTAGGGATACGTCAAAAACAAGTTTAGTGCAACCTTCCGAAACCTTAGTTTTTTTGGATATAATTTGAAAAAGTGCCCCATCCATAAATTTTTCTGTATAGAAATTATTAAAAAAAGGTAATCTTTCAAATGTATATTTTAAATTTGTTAAATTCCATGGGTAAAATTCTTTACAAGAGCCCGTAAAGAAATGACGCCAAGTGAGAAACATACCTTGGAAAGACCGGCGAGGGCATATTAAAGTAACAAAATTACAACGAATGAAAATGTTGCGCCCTTAGTATATTTCTTAAAAAAATCCATATGTAACGGCTGTATCGATGTTTATATATAATAAAATGTTCCAGCATTAGAAATAGAGCAGCTGTCCAAAACCTTTCTTAAAGTTCAGTGATAAAGAACAATAGGTCCGGTTTGCTTTAGAATATTTGCGGCAAAATTCAGATTTTTGGGAAAAGTGAGATTTTAAAAAGTATTTCAGTCTACTTGTAATTGGTAAATTCGGGTCTACCGACGTCCAAATTCTCGCTACGATCCAAATTACACTCAAAGCAAGTAAATTAGTGGTCGTTTTTCAGTCAGAGTTTGGGCTTAGATAAGCGCCCAGAGCCCAGGTTTTGTTTATTCCCTCAAAAGTTGAAATTTTATGAAAATTTTGAAACTTTTCACATCAAAGTTTTAAACGTCACGATTTATTTGGATGTCATTATTATTGTCATTTCATATTTGTGCTGTTTATCTTCATAAGTCCTTTTAGGAAGCTATTTTTGTTGTACCTGTTGTCGCTGGTAAGTACTGCCATTAGTTAATAGTAATTTAACTCATAATCAGAGCCGGGCAGTATTTGTTTTTTTAAATCCTTTTTTGTATTTAAATACTTTTTAGTATTTAAATACCGTGTAATTAAATACCCAGAGCAAAAAGGATTGAGTATTTAGTATGTCAAATACTTTCAAAAAGTAATTAATATTTAGTATTTAAAATTGTATTTCATTACATGCAAAAAGTATTTAAATACATTTTCTGTATTTAAATACATTTTATGTATTTAAATACAAAAATAAAGGATTGAAATATTTGTATTTAAATTTACCATATGTATTTAAATCCTTTCTATATGACCGTTAAATACTTTGTTGCTAAGCTGCAGCGCCGTCAATCAAAACGCAGTTCTAAGAAGTCATGCTCATGCATGCGTCATCACGTTTTGGCGGTATATCGTCTTCCGCGCCTCGCTACTGGCTATGTCGAGATTCGCGAGGTCGCGACGCAATGACTCAATTTATGTGTGCCGCCTCACGATAAACATGTGACATGTGATGCCCTGTTTACCAGTTATTTAGTGAGTTTAGAGTGACTATTTGGGGTAGAGACATATTACTTTTCGTTCATAGGTGTTTAAGATATAAAGGTAAGTTACTTTTTGTTTATATAATTATATAAGTATACCTACCTACCTACTTAATTAAATATTATTAGTGGCAGAATAATGTAAACAATGGCTGTGGCTTCAAGTTACAAATGGTAAAACAATATTTTTGTTAGATTGTTAGGCGGTTTGATGAAAATAATAATTTCGCCTGGTAGCAGGTTGCACAACGAAATATCGTGTCGTTAGTTTTTAAAGGAATTGAAACCATTTGAAATGTGGTAAATAAGGGCCAATCGATTAGAGGACGGGACGTTTGGATATTTTTTTAACAAATATAATTTAGGGTCTGATGGTGAATCTGAATATGGGGTAAATTGGTAGAAACCAGCAATTTTTTCTTACTTATCGAGTAATTTGTCGATTGTTGATTTAAAGGTTTTAATTTTTCATTATATGTATTTAACAAAAATAATAAGTAAGGATATAAATATGAGGAAATGAAATTTTAAAAAAATTATACAGGGGGGCAGTCCGGGCAGTTACTATTACTCAAAAACTATGTATGCTAAACCTTGGAGAAAAATTTTTTTTTCAAACAAATTCAATTGTAACCTTAATAATTAACAAATATTTTTTTTGTTTTTCTTCCTGTAAGCCGATGTATAAATTAAAAGTTGAAAGGCTGTAGTGTATTCTTAATTAAATTTGGCCAACCGCATACGACTCGGAATATGATTTTTTTAGTTTTATTATTATTAGGCACAAATATGTAAAAAATGTTTTCTAATTTAACCGGTCCAATATTTTTCACCGTTTCCAAGATTCCAAAGTTAATCATTTTCCAAAAGGGTACACCCAAAAAACCGATAAACCGTTTTTTTTTTGCGATTTTGAGATTAATTCAAAAAAGGCTTTGAAACAAAATTTACACTGTGTTTCAAATTAAATTGAAACCTTTTTTAACTTTATTATTTTTCTTATTTTTTGACTGATTTTAAATATTTTCCGAGTTACTTTTAAAATCTCATCTTATTTTTTTGTACAGGAATTTTTGGGCACTTTTGCAGGGTATCTGGCTTATTTTGAGAGACAGAGTGATGCGGCTTTCGCGACACTATGCAACTTTTTTGTGAAACTCACAATGCCAAAAACAAAATAATGTTCACAGCCCTCTTCGTTTCTGGATACAGGGCGATCTTAAAATTTTGCATTTTTGACCCCCCCCCTCGTATCTCGGTTATCTTTTAATATATCGTAAAGGTAAAAATTGGTTCTTATGCAGTTTTTTACGTAGAATCCAGTGACGTAACCAAATTTTCTCTAGGACCTGCCATTTTTTAAATTTGACCCAAACCTATGTTTTTTTAAATACGGACCTGGGTTTTTTATTTCATTTTTTTGAAGTCCATTTCCTCCCAAATACAACGGTGTATCACACTTGCCTAAAAAAAAATTTGTTTTTTAAACAGCTGGATCCGTATACCCATGTCTCTCTGCTAATACATTATGCCTTATGTGAGTTTTCTTTATTACTCATTTTTGGTAAACTGTTATAAATTGTTGTATTTGGAAGGTAATTAAAAAAACATATAGGTATAGGCGTATAGGTTTGGGTCAAATTTTAAAAATGGCAGGTCCTAGAGAAAATCTAATTACGTCACTGGATTCTACGTAAAAAACTGCATAACAACCAATTTTTACCTTTACGATTTATGTTAAAAGATAACCGAGATACGAGGGGGGATCAAGAATGCAAATTTTTTTAAATTGCCCCGTATCTCAGAAACGATGAGGCGGGCTATGAAAATTGTGTTATTGGCATTGTAAGTTTCACAAAAAAGTAGCATAGTGTCGCAAAAACCGCATCACTCTATCTCTCAAAATAAGCCAGATACCCTGCAAAAGTGCCCAAAATTGGACACCCTCCACAGGGTACGTAAAAAAAATTTAATTTTTCTAAAATGTTGATTTTAAAGTCGTTGCAAAAACATGAAATCCTAGAAATATTTTAATCACCTGATTTTTGCAACGACCTTAGAATCAAGGTTTTACAAAGATTCGATTTTTTGTCCACCCTGTACAAAAAAATAAGTCGAAATTTTACAAGTAACTCAGAAATAATTCAACTAAAACATTTCTATAAAATCGGTCAAAAAATAATAAAAATAATAGTTTTAGGGTTTGGTCTTAAACCCTACCATTCATAATAAAGCCTTAAAATATTTTCTTATTTCACCACTTTGTTACAGGATTTGACCATGTCCATAGTTAATATCGAAGACGCAAACAAACTTTGTGAGAGTGATGAAGACCCCTTTGCTTCGAGTGATCTCGATCTGGATCCTGATTACAATCCATCCCCCAAGAAAAAGCGACAATCCTTCGATTTCTTTAAGTTGCATTCTAAAACAAAAAGAATGGAAAAGCCCCTACCATCAACGTCCAGATCCATCACCGTTACACCGTCAACGTCCACATCCTTCATCGCTACACCGTCAACGTCCAGATCCATCAATGTTACACCGTTAATGACCCACACCGTTGTTCAGAATAAAGTTGATGACACGACTTCCTGTGTACTTTCAGAAAAGTCTGCCGATGATGCCGGAGACAGTGGCAGTTCACGTGAGTCCGCACTATTTGATGGGACATTTTTTAAAATTGTTGACGAACAAGAGAATTTGACGTTTAAAGCTGAATGTCAACTTTGCCTGCCTCAGAAAAAAGATATTAGTGGAAGAAAAAATGTATCCACTAACTTCTTGAAACATCTTAGACGTAAACACTCAGCAAAATTTGATGACTATATGAAATACAAAAAAGAAAAATATGCACGTGCTGGCAAAGGCAAACATAGTTCAACAAACAAAAATAAATCTTGTACTGTTACGACTTTAAAAAAACAGCAAGATATTGTTTCTAGTTTTACATCTCGCAAAAAAATTAGTCAAGAACAATTTGATAATAGACTAATTAGGTTTGTCGTTAATACAATGTCCGCTCTCTCAGTTTTCGATAACCCCAGTTTCGTCCAAATATTTGAAGGATTTGACGTAAAGGTGATGTCCAGAAGTACGGAAGTAAGAAAAATTACAGAGATGAATAAAATATCATTACAAAATATTAAAAGTGAGCTTCAAACAGTCAAATTTGTTTGCACCACTGCTGACATATGGTCGTCAAAGAAGAGAAGCTTTCTAGGGATAACTTGCCACTGGCTTGATGCAAATATTTTAACAAGAAAATCCGTTGCACTGGCTTGTAAAAGATTTAGTGGAACCCATAGTTATGATAGAATTGCCGAGCTCTTGGATGAGGTTCACGCAAGATTTAATTTAAATCCAGACCGAATATCGGCCACAGTTACTGACAATGCTTCAAACTTTATTAAAGCCTTTAAGGAATTTGACATTGAAAACACTTCAACATTAGCAATGAATTCAATAGCTAGTGAAACTTTTCAAAGCCAAATCGAAGATAATGCAGAATACACCGATATTGATGTAGATGAAATTGATGACATAATATATTTTCCAGAAACAAATAGTGAGTCTAACGTATCACTTCATTCTTTACCTAATCACCACCGTTGTGTCACACACACAATTAATTTAATAGCCACTACTGATTTTATGAAAATAATTAATAAAAATTCAATTATAAGGTCAAAACACACAAATATAATGAACAAATGTTCGCAATTGTGGAACAGGGCAGGTAGACCTAAATCTGCAGAAATAATTAAAGACCTATTGGGTCACTACTTAAGCTACCCCGGACTTACCCGTTGGAATTCCTATTATGATTCCATTACCCAACTTTTAAATAAGAAGGAGATATTGCCAGCTTTATATGAAAAGTTACATCTAATAAATCTGCACCGATTAAAAGAAAACGAACTTGAATACTTGCAGGAATATCACAAAATTTTAAAGCCCTTAGCTCTTGCTATTGATATGCTTCAGGGAGAACAAAATACCTACTTTGGATTTGTGATACCTACGTTAGCATCTATGAAAATAAAGCTCCAGAAACTTAAAAATGAAAATTTTAAATATTTGGGTCCAGTATTAGATGGTATTATAATGGCCGTTATGCAACGTTTCCAAAGTTACTTATCTTTGGAAATTAAGTCCGAGAACGCTGTACTTGCATCTATAAGCCATCCATCTTTTAAATTAAGATGGATCCCTTTGCTAAAAGATTTGGGGGATATTGGCAAGTATGCCGAAAATGTTAAATAAATATTTATTGATTCAGTAAACCAACTCAAGGTTTCTTCTAGTATGCAAGACCAGGACAATCAGACTAAGGTAAATGTCCTAGATTCAGATTTTTTTGAATTTGAAGAGGAAATATCCCCGTCGGATTCCTTTGCTAATCAAGCAGGAGAAGGAGATTTGTTAGCTTTACAATACCTTCATGATCCCGACTGTAATTTAAAAATGCTGGAAAAGTATCCAGTAATTAAAAATATATTTTTAAAGTATAACACAACGTTACCTTCATCAGCGCCAGTCGAAAGAATGTTTAGCTACGCCACATTCATTAATACACCCAGGAGGCATGCATTATCAGATCAAAATTTTGAAAACCTGGTGTCAATGAAAGCCAATAAGTTTTAAATGTTTTTTTTCCTATTACCCATTATAATTGTTTTTAGTTTAGTTTTTCGTAAAATAAATATTTTTTATATTTGATGATGGTGTATAATTACTCACCCCTAAAGTATTTAAATACTGTGAAAGTACTTAAATTCTTTCAAAGCATTTTAAATCTTCTTTGTATTTAACAAATAGGTAAATACTTTTTAAAAAGTAATTATAAATACTCACCTCTGAAGGATTTAAATACCAAGGAAGTATTTAAATACTTTCAAAGTATTTCATTACATCCATTGTATTGAAATCCTATTGTGAAAGGATTTACATATACAAAAGTAATTAAATACTCTTTGTATTTAACCTATAAATACTTTTTTTGTTAAAAAAGTAATTAGTATTGAAATACTTTATAGCAAAGCTGTGTATTTAGTATTTAGTATTTAAATACATTTTAAAAGTATTTTGCCCAGCTCTGCTCATAATTATAATTTATATTTACATCCATACTCATAATGAATGTGAACTTTTTTCGATTATTTAAACCTCGAAATTTTGATTTGATTTGTATAAATACGAATGATGGCTCATGAATAAACATCCAACGAATCAACTCAACTGTATATTGATGTTTAAATGCTAAGCCCTCCAATCTAGTGCAGGTTGTCAATTTTAATGATTAAAGATGTTTTTGGTTACCCTTTTTTTGATTGTTTTTAAGAATTGTTTAACCAATTTCTAAGTTATGAAATTTGGTTTACGTTCTACAAATAGTCAGTAAATTGATTATGGTATAATGAATTGAAGTAAAATTAAAAATTCAAGATATATATATATATATATATATATATATATATATATATATATATATATTTATATCTAATAGGTTACTTACAATCCATTTTTCTACTTTATGTAAAATTTATAAATATAAAATTAAGAATTAAATCCTCGCAATCTGACAGGGCGGAACTCCTATCCCTGAAGAAATCTGCACGTAAAAACTGTTGGTCATATGTAGCAGAAAGTTATAGCATAACTGGAAACCCCCTAGGTAATCTAGAGGGGTCGTCCAACTAGGGGACATCTAAAAAAACTTTCAGGATTCAGCCATTCAGGGGGTTGATCAAATGTTGAAAATAAATCGGATATCAAAAGGGGCTAAGTCTATGTCTAAAAGCAGGCCTTTAACAGCACTGTACTACAAGATTGTTTCTAGATTTATCTACTAGTTAAATTAAAACAGCAGGTTGCCCATTATATCACTTTAATTTATGACTGGACACATCTTCTTCGTTGCTCAGAAGAGCCAAAAAAGGGGATTCAATAAAGAAGCCAGAATTACAAAAATTCCAAAAAAAATTGTTGATCGTGTCATTTAGAACACCAATATCTTATTAAGTAAAACGGATAATGCATTTGAAATGTGTTGCCTTAAATAGTATCACCATATTAATATAGACTCTATTAACTTCCTACTCATGATATACAGTGTGTTCAAAAAGTCCCCGTCCCCCTCAATATTTCGAAATGGTTAATCAAAAATGTTTCAAATAAAGTTTATAGATCTTTTTTATGCCTATGTTAAAAATACCCCTCAGGACTGTTCTTAAACGTAACAATTTCATCGTTATAAAATTACATCGGTTCAAGAACTATTTGCAAATAATTTTGATTGCCGGATGGAATTTTGATGAATAAATGGGAAAAAGATTTTGTAAACATCATTTTCTCCGACGAATTTACTTTTATGATAGACGACACAGTTAACCGCCATAATTACCAATATTGGGCTGATTGGGCAGGTATAAATCTTAAAAAAATAATAGGCCCGTCCGAGCCAGAAGCCACCCATTGAATCCTCCGGTGACTGAAAAATGCTACCACTCTGACCCGGATTGGTTTAACACCCCGTATATAAATATATAACACCAAACCATATAACATACCCTGCCAACTACTTTTGACATGTCAGTAAAAGCTACACAGCTGGCAGAGCTAAACCAACTTGAAAAAGTGGTAAATTCAATGGCAAATGGGAAATAATGCATTTTTACACGAAACTAGATGTTTTCCAATTTTTCGACTTCGAATAAAAAAAAAAATTACTCTCTATCCCTTCCAGAACAAAGATGGAATTTTTGATATATCTAATAGTTTTTATGCCAGGAAGTACCGATACGACTTAGCGAAGTGCCAGAGAATGGCAAACCGAATTCGTGCACGCTACAATTCAAAAAATTCTCAAAATTCATCCTTAACACTGATCAAGCTAATTTTTACAGCAGTCTCTAGAAGAAATAAAGACGTTTCTTTGAGTATTTACTTGATTCGCCTAGGCAGATACGGACATATAAGGGAGGATGGGAGGGAGGGGGGGAGCTTCCATTTAGTATTTAATTCTGTTGGAAAAATCTTATTTTACGTTGGAAATATTTCATTTTTCAATAAATGTTACAAAAATTTAATCAAAATAATTTTTCAAAGCCGAAGGGTCCAGATTTAGAAAGCAAAATATGAATGATAATAGCTACACAAAACTACGGACCTTTTTTTTTTGTTTTCAGTTGGCTTTTTCTTAGTTACTCGAAATTGCAAATTTATTTCTAAATGGCTCGCCCTGTATAAACCGGTGAGTCATTTTGGCGTTATTGTGGTTTTTCATAAACAATTTTCGCGTCTCATTACTCTTCTCGAAAAAAAAAAGAGTGAAATACGGGAAAACTGAAAAGACAGAAATAGTTTTTTTTTAATTTTTTCTGCATTTCGACTTCTTTCCCGTCATTTGAGTTATAGTCATCCTATATTAATTTGAAATCTCCTATATATTGTTCATCGAACCCTCTTTTTACCTTGACAAGATTAGCGTTTTGACTCCACGAAATGCTTCCAAAGTTACCGCATTTTTTACCGTTTTTTATTTTTTTTTAAGTGACATCCCGTACTCTGATATTGCCCGTTAACGAACTTGTTCGAGATCTTTAGACGAAAAATCTGAAAAAAATGTCATATCAAGAAAAATTAACTATAGCGACCTGCAATTTATATTATCGGGGTTTCGAAAAGTGAGTCCATATCGGACGCCACTGCCGCCTTATTATAAGTGTCACCAAAATCGCGTTTTTATTAAAAGAAACAAGATGGGTATAGGTAAATATTTATTTTTTGCAGTTGCATATAAAAATTAAACCTCAGAAAACAAATTATATTATATGTATTTCTCCTATTTATTACATAATTTACAACTGAAATTTTCAAATACGTCCCAAATTACCCCTTTGAACCTTATCATTAATTCTAGTATGATCAGTTAATTTAAGTCACTGATAGCTATCAGCAGTTCATTTAATTTTTAAACAACTCAATTTCTACTTAGGGTTTTTAAATATGACGTTTCGTTGAAACGGGTTGTTAATTGGTCCATCCATTCAGGGGAGCAAATTAAATACACTGCCTATAGATACCGACTTACCGACAATCAATTTCCAGTTGTAAAACCTGAGGCCTGCATTTCTTGTTTTCTCGTCGATGTTAATTAAAATGTCGTTCCTGGGGGATGGTAAATCGTAGACCTGTAAATTAATGGGAAAAAAAACGTTATTAACACGTGTGATCCTAAAATTGGATAATTATGTGTGGTTTTACCTAACATTATTACTATCCAATTTCATAAAATTTAACTGTAATTTAAATGGTCATAACTGGTAATAAAATGGCTTATTTTCAAACGGTCCTTTACATTTGTGGGATCATAGAGACGATTTGCAAATCTGAAATAATTTCGATTTTAAAGTTATCTACTTAAAAAAAAGGGTTATTTTTTAAATTACTTTTATATATATATATATATATATATATATATATATATATATATATATATATATATATATATATATATATATATACATATATATATATATATATTATATATATATATGGTAATAATGAAATAATAATTTTCGGAGATCTTAATGCTCGCATAGGAGACGGGGTGCTCCCAGGCGTCTAGCAGAAATACAACGAACTGGACATCAATGAAAACGGAGAGCTACTAATTGATTTCTGCGCTAGGAATGAGCTCAGAATCAATAACACTTACTTCTCACACAAGGAGCAACACAAGTACACATTCAACAACACTAGAGGTCAAAAATCAATGATTGACTTCATTATTACTAACAGAACTATCAAACCGTCCCAGGTACTTGATGTGAGGGCACTAACTTCAGCCAATATAGGAACGGACCACAATCTCGTACTATGCAAGCTACTAATTGGACAACCCAGCAGGATCAAGAGATCGCACGTCTTCATTGAAAAATACAACATAGAATCCCTTGAATCAGAGAGCACACGCAAACTATATGAAAATAGACTAACATATAAATTAAACGAGCTAGATCTCAATGAATGCGATGTGGAAACCTGCTGGAATGAGATCAAGAAAGCCATCCTCCAGGCCAGAATCCATCGGAAAAAGGAAAGTCAACACTACTACGACCAATTGTACTAAACCTTGGTTTTGTCAAGAAGTGAAGGAACTCGCAGAACTGAAGAGAAGAAACTACCTAGCATACAAAGGATCCCCAACCCAACAACAATATGCGGAATACAAAAGAATAAGAAATAGAGTCAACTCACGAATTAAAGCTATCAAAAGGGAACACTGGATTAAATTCACGAGCTATATGGACCACGACATATATGGCGCCCAAAGAAAGGTGTGGAAGATGCTGAAAATAGGAAGAAACCGGTAAATGAGTTCGTCCAAAGCAAAGGAGTCCCCATAGAAGCGTGGGAGGAGTACTTCGAAAGACTGTACAGCGCCGAGGAAACACACGAAATGCAGGAATACCAAACGGCAGCCAATGTGATAATTTCAAAGGAGGAAGTTAAAGAGAAACTGGGGAAAGCCAAAAACAGAAAAGCACCAGGAACGGACAATATTCCGAACGAACTTTTAAAACACGGTGGCCCTGAGCTCATAATAAAACTGACAACTTTGTTTAATAAAATCCTTAACACAGGGGAAATACCGAATGAGTGGCATACGAGCATAACAATCCCCATCTTCAAGAGAGGCCAAAAAACATCACCTGATAACTACAGAGGAATAACCCTATTGTGCACAACAATGAAACTGATCACAGGTCTGATAAAGGATAAACTGGAGAACCACATAACCAATAGAGAAGAACAACAGGGATTTAGAAAGGGAAGATCGACAACTGACGCCATATTCATCACCAAACAAATAAAGGAAAAGGCAATAGAATATAACACACCGGCATTTATCTGTTTTATCGACCTAACTAAAGCATTTGACAAGGTCCAATTGGGCGATGTTATCAACATCCTAATAGAAAAGGAAACACCAGCCAACGCAGTAAGGGTGATACGCAATCTCAACACCGCCAACTCCACTCAAGTCAAATCAGGGCAGCATATCACGAAGAGCATCTCGACCCCAGGAGGAATCAGACAGGGAGACAGCCTCAGCCCACTCTTATTTAATCTTCTTATGGACAAAATTATAGAAGAGGTGGCGTCCTTAAATATAGGATACAGAATGAATAACAAACGTATCAGCATGGTATGCTATGCGGACGACGCAGCAATTTTCGCAGAAAACGAGAACGACTTGCAAAGGCAGCTATTCAAGTTCTACCAAGTGAGCCGACAACTAAATATGACCATATCTATCGACAAAACTAAGAGCATGACAGTTTGCAGAGAACCACTTCGATGCAAGCTTGTAATTGAAGATAAGCCCATAGAGCAGGTGATGCAGTTTAGGTACCTCGGCATGAATATATCCAGTAACCACGACCCAATAAAAGACCTAAGGGACCAAGTCAATAAAGCATCAGTAACATCAGGCTGCCTAAGAGGGATTGTATGGAACAATCAGTACATGCGGAAGGACAGTAAGATTAAAATCTACAAAGCATGCGTAAGACCCATCATGACTTACGCGATAGAAACAAGAGAAGACACGAATAAAACCAAAGGCGTGCTGCGCGCGGCAGAAATGAGGGTGCTGAGAGCAATAGCCGGCAAAACCAGAAGAGACCACGTAAGGAACACTGATATTAGAGAACAGTGCGGAGTACAGGACATAGTACGATGGGGCAGGCAGAGAAGACGAGAATGGTATAAACATGTCAAGAGGATGCCTGAAGATAGGTTACCACGCATAACACTCGAAGGAGTACCAGTAGGAAACCGACCGCCCGGTAGACCACCAAAGAGATGGAGAGACAGCTGGCAGTCCAGATCACAAGAACTAATCCAACGGCAGGCCCGGAATTGACAGATCACCGGATCTCAACTAAGTAAAAGAAGAAGAAGATATATATATATATATATATATATATATATATATATATATATACAAGGTGTCTCAAAAAAGATGGGTCATCGCTTAATCGGAGATTCCTTGTCAAAAAATATGACTAAAAGTTCATATGTACAGGGTTTTCCCGTATATTTTTCCACCCACCTAGAGAGTTTATTTGAATAGATAGGGAAATGTCGTAAATACAAAACTTGTTAGATTTTTTTTTGAAGATTTAGAGTATTATATCATAGGTGCGAAAATATTATTGGAAATGTAAAATTTTGACAGGCTGTCAAGTTTTTTTAAATGAAACACACTGTATATTAAATCATATTCTTGAAGATCTTTTTTTTCTAATTTCGAATATATATACTTTTAATATATTCTGTCAATTAGTTTTGGATATATAAGCGTTTAAACATTAAAGAAATGGTAAGGTAATTTGCGCTAAAACATAGTGAGCCATGGTCAAGACAATTGCAATGAACGACGCCTTTTTGACGTTCACCGGTCAGAAGTAATTTTTTACGAGCATTTTTAATATCTAATACGTGGGACGATGGGTTATTCGGTAGAAGAGAAACTCGACATGATAGAATTATTTTATTTACATGGTAAAAATGCATCGATAGCTCGTAACGAATATCATAGACGGTTTCCAGATAGACCAACACCGACTTGTAGGACAATATTAAACATCGCTAAACAATTGAATGAAAGAAAAACACTTAAGCGAAAAGTTAAAATAGTGGAAAGAAACGCTGAAGAAGATTTAAATATTTTATTATATTTCGAAGGTAATTTTGAAACTTTTGAATTAAAATAATTTATTTATTTTATTTATTCTTGTTTTAGAAAATCCTGAGCGCTCAAATCCCTATGCAGCCACTTTTTTTAACAAATCATGACATAAAATCCACTCAGTTCTAAAACATTATGAATATAAGCCATATAAGTTTTTACCTACTCAAAAATTAACGGATCAAAATAAAATAGACCGATTACACTTCTGCCAAGAAATAGAAAGACGTATTATGATGAACCAACTAAATCTGTCAACATAATTTTCACTGACGAGGCAACATTTACCACTGGAGGCATGTTTAACCGGAAAAATAAGCATTTTTGTTCAAACGAAAACCCGCGAGCTCTTCAGGCGGTCAAACTTCAGGGAAGAAGATCCCTACATGATTGGTGTGGCCTTCTTAACAATCATATTATTGGACCTATATTTTTAAATGGGGATTTAATCGAACAAAGGTATCAGGAGTTATTAGAGAACAAAATCGAGGGGCATTTAGAACAACTACTGATTAATTCATATCATAATTTGATATGGCAACAAGGTGGTCCCCCCCTCATAATGTCCAGCCGGTCACCAACTTTTCAAATGACAGGTATCCATTTTGGATTGGAAGGCATGGACCATTAAGATGGCCAGCAAACAGTCCCGATCTCTCTCCATTGAACATATTTTTGTGGGGTTATCTGAAAAACAAGATATACTACAATAGGCCAAGAACCATCCAAGCTTTAGAGCAAAATATAGTCCAAACAATCGACGATTTAAACACCCAATCACCTCATTTTATCTACGCATCCATACACAGAAAATTTAGAACAAATATTCAGAAATGCCTTATAAACCAAGGAGGCTATAAAGAAAACCAAAACTTAGTTCTTTAAGCTAATATTATTATTTACCTACTTTATATTATTGATTTTTTATGGTATTGTTTCTTTCCACTATTCTAACTTTTCGCTTAAGTGTTTTTCTTTCATTCAATTGTTTAACGATGTTTAATATTATGCTACGAGTCGGTGTTGGTCTATCTGGAAATCTTCTATGATATTCGCTACGAGCTATCGATGCATTTTTACCATGTAAATAAAATAATTCTATCATGTCATGTTTCTCTTCTTCCGAATAACCCATCGTCCAACATATTAGATATTAAAAAGGCTCGTAAATAATTACTTCTGACCGGTAAACGTCAAAAAGGCGTCGTTCAATGCAATTGTCTTGACCATGGCTCACTATGTTTTAGCGCAAATTATCCTACGATTTCTATAATGTTTAAACGCTTATATATCCAAAACTAATTGACAGAATATATTAAAAGTATATATATTTGAAATTAGAAAAAAATCTTCAAAAATATGATTTAACACACAGGACGTTCCATTTAAAAAAATGAGAACCTGTCAAAATTTGACATTTTCCAATAATATTTTCGCACTTATGATATAATATTCTAAACCTTCATAAAAAACACAACAACTTTTCTATTTACGACATTTCCGTACCTATTCAAATACACTCTCTAGGTGGGTGGAAAAATATACGGGAAAACCCTGTACATAGGTCCTAAAATGTTTGGTTTTTGAGCTATAGGTGTTGAAGTTAATACCCTATTTTCAAATTTTTTAAATAACTTTTATGAGAAACGATATTTTCGCACACACACAATTTAATTGGAGACTCGGGGTTTTTTGAGGCGAGAAATTATAATTTGGTGTTGGTTTTTATGTTGCACTAAGAGGGCGCGGCGGACGCTATTACGATTTACTTAATTTGCCGTAACTTTTGTGAAAGTGAACTTCTGGACTTTTTATGAATAAACCTTTTTCCTACACCCCTTTTAAGCAAAAAACCATATCTGCTCTATACCGCTAGAGATGACCGTTTTCGAGACTTTTGCAAATTTGTACGAAGCAGATTACCAAGTCCTTTAGGCGCTTGGTGAAGTCACTACTAATGTGCCTCGGGGCCTCGGTAACCTGCTTCAATTTCGATTAAAAAATGTATCTTGGTAATGATTTTGCTTTCATTTACTAATTATTAATATTAACGATTTAAAAAATATGCCGTGATTTTTTTAAATTTATTAATTCATTTTTAACATTTAAATTATTATTTAATTATTTGTACAATATTAAGTACTAGCTAAGAATTAATGAAAAGATTACAAGAAATGGTTGAAGTGGCCAGCTCCACTAGCAATAGGTCCACAGGTTTTCAAAGGTCCTATTTAAGAACTACCTAATGGGTGCCGCGAAGGAGGAAGCAAATGTTCTAGAAGATGTTATAGAAAATTGAGGTAGGACTTTGTTGGTTTTTGAGATACAGGGTGTTGAAGTTGAAATCTTTTTTCAATTTTTTTAAATAACTTTTACGAGAACTAAATTTTCTATTTGGTGACCCGGTTTTTTTTTGAGGCGAAAAACCATAATTTGATATTAGTACAGGCAAGTAGGTGATTCTTTTTATTATGGAAACATTTACGACAATAATTTGAATGTCAGTTCGAACAGACAAATCAGAAGATATTATTTCCAGTTAAATACATATTTGCAAATAATGCCCACCGTTGAAAATTATTTTATTGAGTTAACAGATATAGTTCTGTGTTATGGGCAAGCAAGGCAGAATTCAATAGCTGCTGTAGGACTGTACCCGTTAGGCAGATGTTAAATGAAAGTTTCCGCGCCCCCTAGGCACCTAAGTGGTAGCGCCTAAGGGACTTCGTAATCTGCTTCGATGTAGAAATTTGCAAATTTCTCAAAAACGATTATCTCTAGCGTTGTTGAGCTGGTATACCTTTTTGTCTCAGTCAGAAGTTCGCCGTCAAAAAAATTACGGCAAATTAAGTGAAATTGTAATAGCGTCCGCAGTACATATGAACTTTTCGCCTTTTTTGGAGAGGGAATCTCCCATTAAGCGATGGCTCATGTTATATATATATATATATATATATATATATATATATATATATATATATATATATATATATATATATATATATATATATATATATATATATATATATATATATATATATATATATATAAAAGAGAAACAGAAATTTCAATTTCTGTGCGGTTCTTGGTCGTAAAAAGTTATACAAAACGAAACCAGTAACGGTAAGGATTACTCCTTCACCATTTTGTCGAGAATCGACCAAAACATGACGCTATGTTTGTTTCCAGGGCCAAGGTGCCAATCTGCTACCGTGGTATCTGCCCCGGCAAGGCTCATCAGGCAGTTTCCTTGGGGGGTATATAAATATATATATATATATATATATATATATATATATATATTTATATATATAAAAGAGAAACAGAAATTTCACTTTCTGTGCGGTTCTTGGTCGTAAAAAGTTATACAAAACGAAACCAGTAACGGTAAGGATTACTCCTTCACCATTTTGTCGAGAATCGACCAAAACATGACGCTATGTTTGTTTCCAGGGCCAAGGTGCCAATCTGCTACCGTGGTATCTGCCCCGGCAAGGCTCATCAGGCAGTTTCCTTGGGGGGTATCGGTATTAAAAGGGGTATTTCGGTTTTATACCGATACCCCCCAAGGAAACTACCTGATGAGCCTTGCCGGGGCAGATACCACGGTAGCAGATTGGCACCTTGGCCCTGGAAACAAACATAGCGTCATGTTTTGGTCGATTCTCGACAAAATGGTGAAGGAGTAATCCTTACCGTTACTGGTTTCGTTTTATATATATATATATATATATATATATATATATATATATATATATACCAGGAATATTTATTTCTTATGCTGATCAAAATGTGGCGTTACTTTAGAAATTTAGATTTCTTTAAAAGCAAACATAGCTAAGAACACTTGTGGGATACAAACACTCACGAACACTCAAACCAGTTACCCTCCTTTCATGAGCAGTTGGGTAAAAGGGTCACATCGTTCAATTAGTATTTTTTTGTTCTAGAACAAATCTATTTTAAAAATTAGCTCTGACCTTAAATTTTTTAAATTGGTCTCCAGGTGCGATGTATACCATAATCCTTATCTTTTAAAAAGATACCTCTGTGCTACGTGTCGTTTCGTCCCTCTTTTCCTTTTTCAATTTATCAAATTTGCTCTAGTGCCGCTAGGATCCTCAGCTACATTAGTAATTGTTTACTTTAAGTTTTGGTTTGCTTAACCTCTGATGTACAGGGTGTCCCATTTTGGATAGGTTCTTGCTGTAGGTAAACAGCATTATATTGGGCTAATGGAATATTTTTGAGCAGCTCTGAAATAACTTCCTCAAGGATTTCTAAGTATCTACGTGCTGTAAGACCTCCTTCAAAAATCCTATAAACTATATGTCTGCCCAACATAAAACATGACACCCCAACTCCAAAGCATTCTTGTTGTATCCTTTCAAACATTAAATGCTGATTTTCACTATTAGTATTGTGACGATTAAAAATTCCCGCACTTGAAAAAAAGCATTCGTCTGACCAGATAACAAGTCTGCCAAATAAATCGTTAGCATCGATTTATTGCAAATGCCACTGGCAAAACAGTGCCCAACGCTCAGCATAGCCAGGATGCAAATATTTCACTATATTAAATGTGTATAGATGATACTTATACTTCTTCAAGATCCTCTGACCGTCAGTTTTTGGCACACCAATTTCCTTCTCAATTTTTCTACATGAGGACAAAGGTGTTGCTTCCATATATCCCAAAATATCTATCTCTTTTCTTTCACTGTTCTCTTTGTTGTATCTTTTAGGATGCGTGTGAACAAATGATCCGTGCTCAACTATATTTGCTTTTAAACGAGCAAATATCACAAAAACACGTTGCTTTCTTTCTGGATATCTAACAAGCAAAAACTTATAATGATAATACAGGTTTTCATAGCCATAATAGCTTACTTACCTTTGGAAATATAATTCTGAGGCTTCTTCAGAATTTTCATTACTTTGTATAAAACATACCAGCTTATCATATTTTCTATAATTTTCATAGGCTTCCATTATTCGAAGAAATTGATAAATATCAATTAATTAATATAAAACAAAAGTCGATCCAAAAACCGATGAGAGAAATATTTGACATTTATTTTTGTTTGTTGTCATAAATAATAGCCATAGCCTACTATTAAATTATGCATATAATTTCAGAAAATTGCCATTTATTTATTTATCATATTATTGTGTTTCTGAGAAAAAGTGCATACATTATATATTTTTGAAAAGGTAAAAAAAGACAAATTTCTATGTCTATAAATATACAGGGTGTTCCATTTAAAAAATAAAGTAGGGTCCGATAACTTTTTGACCTGACCCTGTATAATAATTCCGCATTGAGTTCTACGGAAAAAATTATATCAGAAACAGTTTTCACATTTTTCGAAAGTTATCCGGTAGTTGAGATACGAGGGGTGCCTGAAAATGCAACATTTTCAATTTAGCCCTAAAGGGCTATGAAAATCTGGTTAACGGCATCTTTAGTTTTACGAAAAAGTAGCACACTGTCGCAAGAACCTACACTTTCTATCTCTATAAAAATAACGGAGATACCACGCAAAAGTACCCAAAATGGGACACCCTGAACTTGGATTTAACTTCATTTCCTCTTCTTTATTGTTGTTTTTCATTTAAGTGACTTTCTCGTTTTCAGTCTCTTTTGTAATAAAGAAATGATAAACATTCAGTTCTAAATATTAGCGCTTACAAACTTTTGTTTTACTGGCTAATTTTATGCGTTAGTCATAAACTTTATTTAACTTTATCTTTTTACGGCTAAAAACTAAAATTTGAGGTTTCTATGATGACGATTCTGACGAACTTTTTAGCGGATTTTAGGAATTCATTTTTAGTTTCCATATATTAATTTATTTACTAGCGTTTGTTCCTCAAGGTAGGTAACGTAAAATAGACAAACTTATAATTTTTGACTTGTAATTTTACATTTTAATTTTATAAATTAAGCTGCCAGGAGTCATTATTAAAGTTAATAAAAATCTAAAAGTTATTATTAAAGTTACAGAAAATAAAAAATATAAAGGAAAAATCATTTTGCATGAACCCGCACCTTAAGTGGCTTGTTAGTTTGATTTTTGAAAGATCTGCGCTTTTGTGGCCAAGTAATGTGCTTTAGCAATTTATTTTTCCTGAACAATTATTAAAAAAAGAACCAAAGAATTGGATCTTTTTGTTCAATGAGATGGACGTTTTTTCATAGGTCAATAATGATCATGAACTATCCTTAATTTTTATTTTTTACCACTAATATATAGTAATCATAGTTTTTGGCATGTCTATAAACCGACATAATTATATAAAATAGTGCCGTTCGGATTCGGAGCTGTACGTATACAAAACGTGTAATAAACATAGCATAGGTAATAATTAGGTAAGTGCAAGATCGATATTGAATAGTGGCTGAGAAAGGCTGTTGATGATTATGATGATGGTAATAGGTTTTAGCCAAGGATCTCTATATATTTAGTTTTTCGACTCTAAAACTTTGCAAACTATAAAGTATAAAGATTTTAACTTTCTCGAATTAGCTCAATCTTATTCATGATATATTTCTGTATTACCAAACTTGACCAAACATCGATACCATCCATTTCTGGGTCTAGTGTCCCAATATCGCCCCCAGCAGCAGTAAATAGTGTTGGAAGCCAGTCAGTGATGTGTATTAAGTCAGTTGAGACACGCGCGCTCTGAACCAGGAGGGGGCTCCAGATGAAGGCAACGCTGCGAATTCCTCCCTCGAATAAAGTGTCTTTAATACCTCGAAGTGGGTAGTTACTGCCCCAGTTTGGAAAATAACCTAAAATATTATTTATCCAGTTACACACATCAATCTTTATGAATAAAAATAAAACCGACGAAAAAAGCACTAGAATTTAAAAATGAATATCTTATTCCATCTTAAAATTTTGCTCCATGTACAGCTAATACCTAATTACTAAGTACATCTCAACAAAACATTTATTTATTTATTTATTAATACCTCATGTGTAATATCTACAGTTTGACATCGACATTATGTCAAATTTTCAAGATGAAATAAAGTATTATTTTTTGTTTTTAGGGCTTTTTTAAAATCGGATTTATTTTGTAATAAACATTTGCATTTCTCCCTTTTTAGTTTTATTTGTTGATCATGTCTTGTCCTAAAGCTCAGCTTAAAATTTTCGAGGTTTAAACCTAGGTAAATAAAATTTTAGACGACCCAAATAAAATAAACTAATATTCGAGTCCATTGTATATATAATTTTTCTAGAATCATGGTAAGTAATGTTTTACAAAAAGCACCATCTATACGTATAGAAAAACAGAAGTAAAAATTTTAGGAAAGTAAAAGGATGAGTACTCGTACTCCTAAAAACCACCCCGAAAACCATATGAATCACGATATTGTAGTTTATCAACTTGATTTCATTTTTTTAATATGCTGTGGGACTACTCCGGCACCACTTTGAATGCCTGTTAAAAAAAAAATCACCAAAACTGTTCGAATCTTGCCAGACTACTCGATGTACAGGGTGAGTCAACAATTGGAAAAAGTAAATTTACGTCGACCAGGTAAAATCTGGAAACAAACTGTTTATGCTGTGGGATATATATGTAAGTCGTGCTCATTTTAAAAATATTTTAAATTATACGGGGTGCGTCAAAAAAGTAGGGCAACTAAATTTTGTATTTTTTTAAATGGGACACCCTATATTTGATACTTTCTTAAATATTTAGCTTTAAAGCAAAAAAAATTAAATTTGATGCTTATCTATGATTAGCAATATAACGTCTAGTTGTGCCACTAAAATTAAAATATTTTGCTTTTGCACAAAAAAGGCATGGAATAAAAGACTGTTTTCGTAATATCGAAGATATCACATACAGGGTGTCCAAATTTAAATGCCCAACTTTAACATTTTCAAACCAATTTATTTCAGTTTTTTTTTAAATGGAACCCCTGTATATTTTTATTTAGTCGTGTTAAGAATAAAAAAATCTACAACTTTTATTAAACATATTATATACCTATCTTAACTTGTTTTCGAAATATTTTCAAATTTCCTTTTTTTTTGCCATGGAAAAAACAGTCTATAGCAACTGGCGACTAAATGTATGAAATGTCAAAAACGTGTTGTTGTTGTTAGTGTATTGTATTTCGTCTTTCGTATTCTCGTCTAATTTAAAATGAATTTTTCACAAAATGAAATGATAGATATGGTCTATACAGGGTTATTCACGCAACCCGTTCATTAAAAGTTTTTGATGATGCCATTTAGATAAAAATTTCAAATTTTGGGATTAAGGTACGGTCAAGGAGTACTTCTTTTTTGAAATATTTTCAACTTCCTGTCACTTCCGGTTTAACCGGAAGTTGGTATCAACTTGCTTATTTTAAATGGAACACCCTGTATTTTATGATATTTTTGGATTCTACGGAGAATTTTAATGCTATTTTATGTAACATTTCCTATACCTAGGTTCAAGCGTTCTTAAGATATTTGACCTTGAACCGAAAATGAGCCTTCGGGGTACCCAATTTTAAAATCTCATATTTTTGTAAGTTTTGAAGATATAATCTTCATATTTTGCAGACGATCGGTAAATAATCTTAGGTTTCTATTTTTTTTATTGAATTTGTCTATTTTTATACAGGGTGTCCTAAATTCAGCGGCAAACATTCACATTTTCAAAGCCGCTAAAGTCCGTTTTTTTAAATGGGACACCCTATAACTTTATGCACTATCAAATGTAGAATTTCATTTTCTATCGAACTGTATTAAGGTTCCCTATACCTATTCGTAGCCATTTTCGAAATAATTGGGTTTTATAAAAATATCGTATGTATTTGCTTAAATGTTTACTTGTTCCAATGGTGACCCATGGAAAAACTATTGAGATCCAATATCTAATATGACAGATGATTAGTATGCGTTATTTATCGAAAGCTGTCAGTGATAAACTAAATCTTCTAAATCGAAATGGAAGAATACTCAATCGCTGATATTCTCAATCTATTTTATATTCATGGAGAATGTTATAAAATTTTGGAGAGAACGTGTCGTGTGTTTAATGTACGCCACCCTGATTTGCCGCCAATGAACAAGTCAAAATTCAAGAGGATTGAAACGAACTTTTTGCGTTTTGGCAAGGTTAAAGTTACAAAAAATGTTCCGAAACCAGTGACAAATGCCTAGGATAACGTAATAAACACATTAGCTTATTTCCACGCAAACCCGCAAAGTTCAATACCGTCTGCAGAAAACGATTTGGGAATTTCTTCTTCATCTGTCCAAAGAATCTTGAGCGAACATCATATGCACCCTTATTCCTTCCAAAACGTACAAGCCTTGAGACCTGGTGATGACGTCCGACGAGTAGAATTTTGCGAATTGATGTTTTTGAAAATTCAAGAGGATCCTCAATTCTTTTCAAAAATATTTTGGACCGATGAAGCGAAATTTTCTGGAGAAGGAATAACAAATAGAAGAAACGAACATTTCTGGGCAGCAGAAAATCCGCACGCTTTACGCGAAACGCGTTCTCAAGACAGGTTTAGCTTCAATGTTTTCGGTATAGTATTAAATGATCAGGTGCGGTACTGTATTTATGAAGACAATTTAAACAGTGATAAGTATTTGGAAATTCTACGGGGGACGGTTTCTGAATTTATAGAAGAAATTCCTATTGGTGAGCTGCAAAATTATTGGTATCAATTAGATAGGATACCAGCACATAATTCCGCTGCAGTTTATCTCCAATTATCTCGAATTTTTAAAGATCGCTGGATTGGTCCCAATGGCCCTTGGAGATGGCCCCCGCGATCGCCTGATTTAACACCCCTAGACTTTTATTTATGGGGATTTATCAAAGGTAAAGTCTATGCTTCCCCAGTAAATAATCAACAAGATTTACTGGACAGGATACGAACAGCTTTTGCCAAATTAGAAAACGGACAAATTCAACGGGCCACACCAACTGTACAAAGAAGAATTGAAATGTGTCTTCAAATGAACGGACAGCATGTAGAACATTTGTTATAATTCAATTTTATTATTTTATTTATTTATTGTTGATTGTTAGATTGCTATAATTTTTAAGTTCACTAAAACAAGTTTAGAACAGTCTCGAACTTAGTAGATGTGGTTAAAAATAATGTAAACAATTTATTACTTTTTTTATAACTTTAACTTTTCCGAAACGAAAAACAATCCTCTTCAATTTTCTCTTGTTCATTGGCGATAAATGAGGATGTTTTTCATTAAAAACATGGCACGTTCTCTCTAATATTTTGTAATATTCTCCGCGAATATAAAATAAATTGAGAATATCAGCTTTTGAGTGTTATTTTATTTTAATTTAAAAGTTTCAAATCAGCTGTCATGTTGAATAGAAAAGCACAACAATTTTTTTTCCGTGGCTTACTACGGGAAGGTGTAAGCATTTAGCAAATACATATGATAGTTTAATAAAAACCTGATTATTTCGAAAATGGTTACGAATAGGTATAGGGAACCTTAATACAGTTCGATAGAAAATTAAATTCTACATTTAATAGTGCATAAAGTTATAGGGTGTCCCATTTAAAAAAATGGACTTTAGCGGCTTTGAAAATGTGAATGTTTGCCGCTGAATTTTTAACTGAGACATCACAATCTACAGTAAACAGGACCACGAGAAGTTATAAATATTATCCATATCATATGAAATTACACCAAGAGTTGCACGATGAAGATTTTGAAAGGCGTGTTAACTTTTGCAACTTAATTATAAGGCGAATAAAAGCATATCCGGACTTTTTAGCGAATGTCATGTTTTCCGATGAAGCTATATTTAGAAGCAATGGAGCTGTAAACAGGCATAATATGCATTATTATGCAATAATAAATCCCCACTGGGTACGAGAGGTACAACATCAAAATCACTGGTCATTAAATGTTTGGTGTGGAATCATTGGAAACCATATTATAGGTCCGTATTTTTTTAATGAACTACTTAATGGACAAAGATATTTAGATTTTTTAAACGTTGAGCTGCCTATTCTTTTCAGACCACTCAGCATAGAAGAAAAAAGAGACATGTGGCTGCAGCAAGACGTTGCACCTGCTCATTACTACCGGGACGTTCGTGAATTTTTGGACGCTAATTTTAATCAAAAATGGATTGGTCGTAGCGGTTTTATCGAATGGCCACCCAGATCTTGCGATATAACTCCATTAGATTTTTTCTTGTGGGGTTATATTAAAGATCGTGTTTACACCCAACCACCTACAGCAAGGGAGAACATGCAGGAACGAATCAGGGATGTATGCGCCACTATATCACCAGACATGCTAGTTAAAATGCTAGTTAAAACTAGGCAAAATATTATTAACAGGTTCAACATGTGTATTCGTGAAGACGGACGCTTATTTGAGCATCTTTTAAAATATAACTATGAAAACATTTGATTAACTTTTAAAAGCGATTTTTTTAGTCTGATAAGTATGTTTTTCTGTATAACTTTAAAAATTAGTACCTATTAATATAAGTTTTCGACTATCTAAATTGAAATGTATTCCTTCATTGAAGTGTATTTACTTACTCGCAAACTAGACGAGTAGACCCCTTTTTCAACACAATTTTTAAATATTTATAATATTATGCCAGTTCACGGATCCTCTGCTTTGAAATGTAAGATTCATTCCAAAAACATAATATTGTCTAAAAAGTTGGGAAATGGACCTACTCGCCTTATCATGGGGTTACAAAACTTCACACGGATTTAAAAATCTTCAGCGTGTAACTCTTGGTTTAATGTAATATGAAATGGATGATATTTACAATTTCTTGTAGTCTTGCTTACTGTAGATTCTGATGTTAAAATCTTAAGGCTATTAGATCATTTTTTTTGTAGCAATTTTATGAACAAATTATTATATTATCTAAATTTTCATTGGATTAATTTTAGATAATAAACTATTGGATTCATATTAAATACTTTTGTTTTACTGACAGCTACTATGGCTACTTTGATCGAGTTCGTAGTTTTCTAAATTACGCAAAAAAGGGAATTTTAAAATATTTCGAAAACTATTGAAGATATATATATATGATATATGTGATATAAGTGTAGATTTTTTTATACTTAAAAAGAATAAATAAAAATATACAGGGGGTTCCATTTAAAAAACTGAAATAAATTGGTTTAAATATGTTAAAGTTGGGCATTTAAATTTGGACACCCTGTATGTAATATCTTCAATATTACGAAAGCAGTCCTTTATTCCATGCCTAGTTTGTGCAGAAGCAAAATATTTTATTCTTAGTGGTACAACTAGGCGTTATATTGATAATCATAGATGTGCATCAAATTTATATTATTTTTCGTTTAAAGCCAAATATTTAAGAAAGTATCAATTTTGGCCATATAACATGTTATACAAAAAAGTGTTAGAATTTTATGTAAAATTTAAAAATCGAGTCAAATATAAGGTGTCCCATTTAAAAAATTACAACTTTTAGTAGCCCTACTTTTTTGACGCACCCCGTATAATTCAAAATATTTTCAGAATGAGCGCGATTTACATATGTATCCCATAGCATAAACAGTTTGTTTCCAAATTGTACCTGTTCGACGTAAATTAACTTTTTTCAATCGTTGACTCACCCGCTACAGAACCAGGGTAACTAATATACAGAGTGATCCATTAAGGATAACTCAATAACTGTTGATCTTAAAATTATGAAGAAAAATTATTTATGGGCAAATCGGTCAACATAGATCGTATATCAAAGAATTCCAAAGTTTCCGCAGAAAATCGCAAGTAGAAAAAAAAATCAAAAAGGCGTCATACCGTCATTATTTTTCAATATACTCCCTATCCGATTCCGGTACTACCCTGAATAGTTCCTGAAATTTTTAACGAAATTGGCCAAACCATCACAAAGTAATCGGGGTACATACATAAAAAACACCTACGGCCGAATTAAGAATATCCTCCTTATATAAAGAATGCTAAAAATATCAATTTTATCCTATATATTAATATAACCATATTTTCATCAAGCTCGAACATTAATAGTATCTGGATTTAAGGTTTCAAGATAAATGAATACTTACAGAATTCTAAACAAGTCGAAGAATGATATTGCCATTGAGAAAGTATACATTTCGATTGTGAGCCCTTGAGCACCCCTTACAAAGAGATCCGAATGGAGACGTAAATTAAAAAACAATTAAGCACAAAAAATAGGAAAGGAAAAACGAATCTAAATATACCTACACAAAGAGACCAGAATTTTAAACTTTACCCAAATCTTATATAAAATACATTAAATGAAGAATAACCAGAACAAGAAAAAGAAGAAAATGAAGAAGAGCAACATTTACAATTCAAAATGCGTCTACCGTAGTTATTTTAAGTTCTTTAGGTTATTAAAGATTATTTTCTTCTCTAAATTGTTGTACACTACATTTTGCATAACATTGTAATAATGCCTCTCAAGTCTAATAACACACAGCCATAAAATATATTACTTAACTTAAATACAATTGCATAATTGTTAACATAAACAAATAATTTCCCGATCGCAATTGGGAATTTAGATGTGAGAGTATTAGCTTTGAGCTTCGTAGACTTCTTACAAAACTTTAACAACTGGTTATTAAATAAAAACTTGACTTTATTTGTTAGCTAGTTTCAGTAGAAGTGATATGTGTCCCATGTAAAATAACCTAGAAATAGGTGGTTCTAGGTTTAATTACATTACATTACTAGGAATAGTATCACTGCATAAGCCCATCCCTATGTTTTCTTACAAGAGTAATCATCCCATTTCAACATAATTTAATCCAATATTAGTAAAGTCACCTGCAATAGTACAACAAGCAGAATAAAACCTAATGCTTCTAGATATTCAAAAAATATGCAATATCCATTTATAAGTGTGCTAAAATACATGAAAGATCTCGCGAATATTTTATGCAAGATGAACATTGTTATAATTATAAATTAGATACCAATAACATAAAGAAAATAAGAAAATATCATTATATGACTTTTTAGGATGTTTACAAATATCTCACCAACTGTTGGAGCACCATTGTCACTTATAAATACAACTATGCTGTTTGGTAACATATTTTTTTGGTCTAGGGCCTCCATAATGGTACCTAAGCTGTCATCTAGTTTCGAAACCATGGCTAAAATAATATTAAGAGTACATGTAAAAATTTCAAGACTACAAAAAATCATTATTGAAGTAAAAACCAAAACAAAAAACATACTAATAAATATGCCCTATGCTTAATAAATATGTTAGATGACAATAAATGTTAAGGATTAGAAACAGAAATAGAAATCCCAATAATTGGTTCACATACCTACTTAACTTTGTTGGCTATACGATCCGTTCAAAATTTAGCTCTTGTAAGTAGATATGGTAAAAAAATCTTTTCATCATTTTATTTTGCCTATTATCAATTTTTTTATCCGAAACCTTTAATCTAACTTTAGGTGTTTTAATAGAAGTATTTCGTCAGTTTTTTTAAAACAGTGAAATATTTTTTAGAAATATTTGATCAACAGTAAAAAGTAGGATACGAGCGGGAATCGAACCCGCACGTCTGGACCTCTAGCTCATTGTTCTAAACAATGGCACTATCGTACTACGGATAAGCAATTCGTTAGAACTTTAGTACGTATTCAAACCCACCAGTAACATAATCATTGTTGATCCTGCCAAATATCTAACCTTATGGCGCGGCGTTCCGTACTGGACGTCAAATCTGACATCGCTATTAGTTCCGAGCATATTACAAATTTATAATTTTTCAGTTTTGCCTGTATAAGCCAAATTTTGAAAGTCAAAGGTCAGAGTCAAAGTCATAGTAAGCTTTATTGTTTAAAGAAAAAAATCTCGGTAACAAAGCTGTAAAAAAAGTGTAAAATTTCGCCTTATTATACCCATAAAATATAAAAAATAAATAAATGCACATATAAGGTACCTGTAGGTAATATGACCAACCTTAGCTCCTCTATATTTCCTTAATTAATAAATCATAAAACGTATATCGTTACGATAAGCAGCACACCACATCTCCTAATATTCTAGTTAAAAGTTCGATCGCTAGATGTCGCCCGATCTGCCTGGTGGAATAGTTAAATGCAACATAATGTACTAAATATTTTTTTTTGCCTAAAAACGGGTATATATTTATGTGTTCAGTAATATCACCGTACAAATAGCAACGAGTAGGGTCACTTACCAATTTACGCGAATCCTGCCGAGGAAACGCGATCGGTATTTTCCCTCGCGTCTCGTGCCCGCTGCAGCCAGACGGGCATTTAATACCCCGCATTGTTGAACAGAGTGCGTCAATATAAACGGACGACGTGTTACGGAGATTTTGTATAGAGTGACCTCGCAAAAAATATTGATTTCAGTTTGTTTTTGTGTTGGAACAACTTTATTATTTTATTAAATATGAGTTATTGTGCAGTAGAGAATTGTGATACTAGAACAGGCAGTGTCCTGCCATTTTTCAGATGCTCTAAGAACTAGACTGTGTCCTAAACTGACGGATGAGCATATTTATCCTAATAGTCTTTAAAAAATGAAGGTTAACTATGCGACGCAAGTACTTAGCCACAGTACATCAGTAGCTTTAAATTTTATAGAAAATGTGTTTTCGCTTGTTTGTTATTTTAAATTCCAGTCATTTGAATAATTTTTACGTATTTAAGGGAACTAAGGAACAAATTGATTTCTTACAGAAAATGAATAACATTGTTTAAATATTTAAAAGTTATTAACGAGAAGGGTAAAGAAGTTACCAACATAGTTAAATTTAATTTTGGATTGAGAATGACAATAAAAGGGATATTAGAATTATGGGAAATGTTAAAAAGAAAAACAATTTATTGACCAGGCATTTAAATCAGGATTGTTTAGAAAATTTTTTCGGGCAAATCCGAAACTGTTCTGGAAATGCGAAAAACCCGACTCTAGTACAGTGTTGTAGGGCATTTAAAAAGATGCTCTTAAATATTTTAACCATGAGGAAGGGGCAAATTGCATGGAAGACATTAGCGATGTTTTGTTAAACCTATCTTCAGATTTATTTCAGTTTAATTAAACTTATTTTTTTGTACCTGAAATTAAAAAAAGATCGCTTAAAGTGTTTACTAAAGATTATCAAAAATTAGAAACTAGTGAAGGAAATTTTTTAATCTATGTGACTGGATATCTTATGAAAAAAGCCCTAATACAGCATTCATGTGATGTTTGCGAAAATTATATAAATTTAAATGACTTGGAGGAGTATGAAAGTCACTTCATTAATTTGAAAGCTTATGACTCGGCAAACAAAATTTTCTGGGGTCTAACTGCGTCACCCAAAACAATGGTAGAATACATTAGTGCTTTAGAAACTAAATTCGTTGATAATTTATTGATTTGGCCTATGAAACTGGTCTAGGTACAAAACTTAAAAATATTTTTGCTGAAATACCATTTCCTCATCCTTGCAAAAATCCGGTATCCTGTTTTATATCTTTGTATACCAGAGTTCGTATCTATTTCATATTAAAATTTCCAAATAGGGACATTAAAGGTCAAAAAACAAATAAACCAAACCCAAAATTACAAATTCTAAGCAATTTGTAAATTTGAAAATAGTATATGTATGTATATTTTCATCTTTCTTCTATATCATCTAGCCAAAGATGTACTGTTTAAACATTAAACGCCAATTTCAAAAAAATTGTGGCGGAGCTACAACCTAGGTAAATTATTTGTTTAAAGTTTATTTGGAAAAGTCTCCGGAAATTGGTAGTTTTAACAATATCCTTTTTATATTATAGTTAAAAATTTACTGTTTCAAAAAATGTATTTATATTATTTTATTCCAACAATTTTTTAAATCAAATCTAACAAGTCCTAACACTGAAACCTGTGGTGGAAGATAAATCAAAATACAAGAGTTCTAACCACACTACACCACAACTTGTTACGTTCTGGACGCGCGTTTCGCTAACCAAGTTACCATCATCAGCAGATGATATAAACTAAAGTAACATATCCTAACCAAGACTATTTATAGGTAAATGTGGTAAACACTTGGTTGCGCTCGACTGCACCGTTGCCAAGTAAAGAATAGAGGGGACTATAGGGAATAGGCCCTCCGTCTTTATTTAGTGCTTTCTTACCACATTTAACTATTTCTATACTCTCAAATGCATCCAATAATCTATTATTAGATACACTTTTAATTAAATTAAGATTATTTATTCCTATTGGGTGATTGTTTTCCAAAGCATGTTGGGAAACGCTTGACTTTTCTACTCTTCCGTACCTTAAATGTGCCATGTGTTCTTTAAAACGAATGTTTATGGAACGTTTAGTTTGCCCAACATATTTAAATCGCAGTCATTACAGCAAATTTCATAGATGCCACTCCTCTCCTTCAAGTCGACTTTGTCTTTAGGGTTTCCAAGGAGATTTTTCAAACTGTTCTCCGTTTTGTAGGCTACTCTAAAACCTACGTTTTTAAATACTTTTTCTAGACTTCTCGTATATCTGGGATCAAATGGGATTACTATGAACTTATTGGGAGCAATTCTTTTTTGAATTGGGTTTCTAATCTACCCATAAACAAATTTGCAAGGAACGGAGATAAGCAATTTCCCATCGCAGTTCCCTCAAGTTGTTTATAATACTTATTGTTGAACTGAAAAAAATTTTGATTCATATTCATCAATAATTTCTTTCTTCTAATTATTGATTTTAAGTAGTTCCTTAAGGTACTCTAAAACTACTGGTATGGATACACTAGGAAACAATGAGCTTACATCAAAAGATATTAAAATTTCACCTTCTTTTAAGTGAACATTCATAATTTTATCTAAGAATTCTAACGAGTTAGTAACCCCAAAGTTATCGTACGAGATGTTTAATTTGAAGAATTCTTCTACTAACCATTTTGAAATATAGTACGTTGGTGATCCAACAGCTGAAACAATAGGTCTCATAGACTTCCCAGGTTTATGGGAAGGCAATACAGTTTAGATAACAGTGGGTTATTATGTGTTAGTTTGAATTTAAGTTTATCGGACACAAGGTTTTTACACTGTTTTAAGGTACTTTTTACTTCTGTTATCATTTTTGATAACGTGTTTTCTCAATCAAATCGTAAGGACCAGCTTGAATCAAACTGTCTACTCTTTCAAAATAATCTGTTTTGTCTAGTATAACAACCTTATTTCCTTTGTCAGATTTTAAATAAAATCATTCTTTTTTCTTTGTTACAGAACGTAACAAATTGTGGTGTAGTGTGGTTAGAACTCTTGTATTTTGAACAAATCTAACAAGTTTTTAAATACCATTATTGGAAACACATGTATAGGGTGAGTTTGAAGCCCACCTACAGGTCTTATTAATACAGATAGAGAAAAAACGTAATTGTAAATATAAAATTTTAGGGTTTTGCCCGCGCGGCGGAATCCGTTATAAAAGAAGACAAATGGCTATTCGCAAATTAGTTAAAAACTGTGAAATTCAACTTTTTTAAATATTTTCAGTAATAATTTTTATCCCATATATTTTATATGGGACTTGGTCTAAGTTCAACACCCTGTATCTTGAAAACCAATGGCCGGATAAGGTTGTGGCCATGAGAACTTTTGACAAGCGCATCGATAACTATATTATATCAAAAAATTAGGAAAATCTGTCGAGGGTCATTTTCCATAAGAAACCAGCGAGGTCCTTTCAGTAAAGAAATGGTAGATGAACATAAAATTTTACATGTGTGTTGTAGAATATCCGTATAGCTTTAGCTCTGGAGGACTTTATCAATATTATTTTAAGCTGCACATATCGCCAATCCAACGATCATGTATGGTTTTAAAGGTACAGTCGAATATTTTTTAAAAACCAGTTTGGTAAAGTGAAATTTTATGTTATTTCTAGTTTGAATTGTAATTAAGTATTGGTAGTTTATAATAACATTAAATGAATATCACGTTAGCCTAAGCCAACAACAAATCACAGTTCAAAAACTTATTAAATACTCGTATCTAGTCAAAATTATATATTAATTAAATATGTTATTAGAAATAACAAACAATGCTAATTTTATTTTTTTTTGTCAAAGCTATGTATGCATATGCAGGCATTTAACAATTAATTCTTGTGAACTCATATTATACTCGTTTTATTAAAACATTGCTATAAACATATATTTGTTAGTTATTCTTAGTCGGTTCTAGCACTTACTTTATATATAATTTTTATATTTCTGTACTTTCAATCTCACACGTTAAATAAACATTCTTATAGTGCAACCCTCGTAAAATAGTTTGCCTGTTTTCCTCGCGCACTGGCCTTGTAATTAAGGAGGCCGGTCTTGGCGTCGCAAATTCCAAGAGACACGCCTGCGATGTCGGGCCTGCTTTAACTTGAAAACAACAAAGTGCCGCGAAGATGTGAAACTACTAGGTGTTATTTGTACGGTGGTAATATGGCCAATTCTAATGTCTAGCAATATGGCCATTGGCCATATTTGTCTACAATTGGTCATATTTCTGTACATTTGTGTACCGGGAAAAATCGTGTTATTTTATTTGTATATGGGCATTTTATTATATTTGTTTCAGTGCAAGAACACAATGCCTAGACGGAATCAGGGTCTCAGAGGTAAATGGACTCAGGAAAATATGACTAAAGCCATACAAACTGTACGTAGTGGGACAGCAGATTAAAGCTAGTCAAACCTATAACGTTCCGAGGCGAACTTTGAAACGTTAGAGAGACGTAGAGTTAAAAGTATGAAACCTTAGATATTTTTAATCAGCAAGGAGAATTCCACTTAGATATACAATATACAGGGATATATTATATTAAAAAATATGCCAATAAATTTCATATTTGAAACTATTTGCTACTTTTGACATACCATACATTTAACCTTGAATTCTGAGGAAGGCTAACAAATAATACTGTATAGTAAGGTTCTAAAATAATGTCCTATCCCCGAATTTATTTTTGGGTAAAACTTACCTGCATAAGTCCGTCTGTTCGCATCGACTACGTGCCTAAACTTGTTGATGGTTTCTTGCGGCGCCTCCAACGGCTTGCCTCTATTGGCTGTATGAACTCCTAAATGTGACAACATGACGAACAAAGGTTTGGAGGTGTCGTGGTTGGATATAGCTTCGACAGTGTAGTCAGTAAATAGATCTGTCGCGTATTTTCCAGCTTCGTCAAAAACAGGCTGGCCATCTTTGCGAAGATCAAAGCCGGTATAGTCGTGGTCATTGTACTAAACACATAAAAATAAAAAACTAGAGGAATTTAATATTACTTCCCTGGTAAAAGAGAAGTATTGTAATCGTAAAAAAATCGCCCTCCGAGATTTTTTCAGATCTTTACATTTCAGGGACCCTAGATGCCGAAAAACATGTTTTCCCAATTCCGTCCTGTCTGTCTGTTCGCGGCATAGCTAAAAAACTACTTGCCCGATTGACTTCAAATTTTGGTCCAAAATTAAGGGTTATATGGGAATGACCATGTATAATTTTGCACTAAAATCAAATATTATGTTGGAATCAGGGGCGTGCGGTGAAATTTTAAGAAAGGGAAGCAATTTTTAGAAACTTATCTATTTGTAATGTAATTCGATGCTTTGATCATTTTTTGCAAATTCGTCAATGACGTCATCATAAAAACGTCGATGCTCCGACATATTTTGGAGAAGTTTATTTTCAATGAACAACAGAGATGAATGCGAAAGTCTCTCCTGCCTCGTTGAATGTCTCACGAAATTTTTTATATGTTTAAGTGTTGTGAAAAATTGCGTTCTACTGATGAACTTGCGGCAGGTATTGTCAATACTAATTAACACAATTTCGACACTTCGGTGTAGGCATCTTCCAGCTCCTGGTCTTTTAAAAATTGCATTAGTTCCTTAGCGTCATTTTTTGCGCTAATGTCATCAGTTTCATAAATCACTTTTAGTTCAGATCGCAGTAACACTTGGTCGAAGAACTGGCCATAATGAGGAAGAAGAGTTTTAAACGCATCTTCTGGAAAAGTTTTTTCTTTAAATGCATCAAAATTGCAGAGCTCGAGGAATTTAAAATCATTTAAACCGTTAAATCTATAGTTTATTTGTTGCTGAATTTGATCGATTATTTCATAAAAGAGGCGTCTGTATGATGTTTGAACATCTCCCACCTTGTCTGTTCGAAGACGCTTGGCTTGTGGCTCTACATTTAACGTCACCGTTTTCTACCAAAATAGGTCAAAGTCATCTCTTTTTTGGCTTAACATGGACTTAAAATCATCCACTTTTTTTAGACAAAAAGCAATATCATTTGTTTTAGTTTGTAATATATTAAAAACATTGTCGGAAAATGGAAATATTTCTGAAAATATGTTCAACAAATAATTAAAATTAAAATCTCGTTTCAAACAGTCTAAAAACCCCCTCGAACTATTTATTGCTTCTGAGTCCCACGTTTCATTATTTTCTATTATATTTTCAGATACTGTTAACACAAGTCTTCCATTATAGTTCCACCTAGTAGGAGCTACTTTGTGCGATGGTTTGTGGACAATGGAGTCCAAAGCTTGTGTACGTTTTGTTGACTTGGAAAAAAAGCAGCCATGCCACTTAAAGTAACGATAAATACTTTACACTCTTTAATGTGATTGATGGACTGGGATAAAACAAAATTTAATTTATGAGCAAAATAATGGACAAACATAGCACTTGGGAAAGTTTTTCGAATTTTAGCTTGCAGACCCCATAATTGTCCTGCCATCACTGCAGCTCCATCATAGCTTTGAGCAACTAATTTTTTCTCTCCATTAATTTCTTTAGTAACGTTAGAAACTACGGTATATAATGCATATGCTGTACGATTTTCGGACACATTCTTAAAACCTTAAAATCGCTCTTGAATTCTTACGTCTGTTTTAACGTAGCGTATTACTATAGATAGTTGGCTAAAATTAGTTATATCAGTTGTTTCGTCCAGAACAATAGCAATGAATCGCGCCTCGCCAATCTCCTGCTTAATTTTTTTTAGAATAATTCTAAAAAAACGCTAGACTGCTCTAAATGATTTTTTAAGCAATCATCATATTTAGCCATTAAACTAAGTAAATCTTGAAAATTTCCTCTATTTGAAGAAACCCTTGTTTCGTCATGACCTCTAAGTCCCAATTCGTGCTGTCTGAGAAAACAAACAACATCGATAAGTCTTCTTAATATTTGCCTATTTTTATCGACTAGTTCATTGTGTTGGCGGTGACTAATTTTCAACTGTTTATTAAGTGCGTGTTCAATTCTGGTTTTGCCGAAAACTTTTTCTTTTATAACGCCCTGTAAATGCGCTTTGGACATGTGTCTTTTTACAGCTTTATGGAAATTGTTTAAATCGGAAAAACCAGTTTTATTCCAGAGACCTTTTTCATTTTCAAAAAGTAAACATGGCCAACAAAATAATTTACTTATATTTTCACACCCTGTTAGCCATTTAAATTGTTCGTATTGTTTCTCCGGATAAAAATGTCTAATACAGTTTTTCATTTTTGTGGTTAAATTATTCATAGGCGGTTTTGCCCTTCCTTTGGAAATTATTTGAAGCTTATCAGCGAAGTTTAATGTGGAAAATCCCTTTATTATTAAGACACACACCACACATTCACACACACTCTTCTTAGTAGATTCTCCAACATTTTCAACGTTATTACCGACAGTCGAAGTTGACGGTATTTACATATCCAGGTCCGTATTATTGTCTTCTATATCGCACTTTGCGGCCCACATAGGTTCTATTCGATTTTCTATTGTAGCTGGGTCGGAGTCAAGGCCGCATTCATTATGGGCTTGATAATTTTTTATATTTTAGCATTTTTAATATAAACTAAATTAATGGTTTTCTGTTTCAAAAATTACATTTTAGAAGATGTTTTGTAATTTTTTTTTTGGGGAAGCACTGCTTTCCTTGCTTCTATGAACTACACGCCCCTGGTAGAAATCAACTGGTAAAATTTTGGTACGAATTCAAGATGGCGGAACAAAATGGCGGCTTAGTAAAATATTTAAAAATTCTGCCTGAAGAACTACTTAAGAGCGTGATTTCAAATTGTGTGCCATAAATAATTGTGGTATACAGATGCACTAGTAAAACTGTGGTACTAAATCAAGATGGCGAAACAAAATGGCGGCAAAAATAACTTATTTGAAATCGTGAAAAAATCACCCTTTGAGGTTTTACGTATCTTTACGTTTTAGCATCCCTATACGCCTGTCGGTTTGTTTGTCTGTTCTTTCACAACATAGCTTAAAAACTACCTACGCTATTGCCTTCAAATTATCGTCAAAAATTAAGGGTTATATGGCGATAACCTGGTAACATTTTGGTAAAAATTATATATGACAAAACAAAATGGCGGCCTAGTGAAATGTTAAAAAAATATTACTAAAAAACTACTGAACTAAATTCTGTACAAAAAATCAACTATTATGGAGGAAGGAATCAACTGGTATAATTTAGATATGAATCCAAGATGACGGACTTAAATGGCGGCTTAGTAATATATTTGTCTGAAAAGCTATTTAATGGACTGATTTGAAATTGTGTGCCATAAGTAACTGCTGTATACAGATGAATTAGTAAAACTGTGGTAACAAAATAATAGCTTAATATCGTATTTGTAATCGTGAAAAAATTATCTTCTCAGGTTTTACATATCTTCACGTTCTCAGATTTGAAAAAAAATATGTTTTATCAATTCCGTCGGTCCGTTTGTCGGTTTGTCTGCCTGTCTGTCAGTTTACGGCATAGTTTAAAAACCACTTATCAGAGTGACAGAGAGAAAATTAAGGCTCATATGACCTGGTAATAGTTTGATAAAAATCCAATATGCTGGACTAAGATGGCGGCCTAGTGAAACGTTAAAAAAATTCTACTGAAAAACTAATTATCCAATTTACTTCAAATTTTGCACAAAAATGAAGTGTTATGTAGTGTAAGTGGTAACATTTTGGTTTGAATATACGATAGCAAAACAAAATGACGGCTTTTTAAAATATCTAAATAATCAGCCGGAAAACACTACTTATTAGATTAATTTCAAATTTTTTGCAAGCATTAATGTGTGATATAGAGAGAAAAAGAAGCGGAACAAAACGGCGGCCAAATAAAATTTGTAAAAAAATAACGTAAAAAATCTTATTCAATGACTAAATTTTGCAGAAAAATTAAATGTGATAGGGGAAGTTCGGCTAGCTCCGGACAGCGGGAATTAAACGTTTTTAGATTGAATAGTAGCGCAATTATGAATAAAATCGGTTACTTTATTGGTCTGGCAGACGCGCGCGAAAACTGCCAGCTGCAAGACGTTGTTATACAAATTTATGGTGATATTTTAATTTTCTTACGGTTTTGTTTAGTTTTGTGTTAACTTCAGTGCCTTCTGGATGACACCCTAGGTAAGCAAACCTAAATCAGTTTGTTCTCTCAGCTAAATTGACATTTAAACTGTATAAAAGTAAGTGGATAATTAAATGTTTTGAATGTTAACATAACCTAAAATGGTTTTAAATATACGTGTAATTCGGGTACCCGCGGACACATGAATTTCGTGCAGCCCCGGATATACAAAACTTTTGAAAAAAACGATTAAAACAAAACGGTATGCAAAGGCTTGTTTCAATTATTTGAACTAGTGAGCTTTTTAACGATATTTTAATTATTACTTTTTTAATATTTACACCTTGTTCAAATTATAAGTACATATGTAAGCTTTTTAACCAGTTTGTTTCTAATTCATAATTATTTATTTATTATTTTCTTGTCAAAGTAGCATTTTTAGCCTGTTGTTTGTTACAGAATCGGAATAATGACTGGACGAAGCCATTAAATATGTTGTTGATGACCACCACAGCATTCGGGATGCAGAAATAAGATTTGGAGTCCCAAAAAGTAGTTTTGGTGATCGGATCAGCAATCTGAAGAAAGGCTCAGAAATAAAGTTAACTGCCAAAATTGGTCGATTCTCGTTAACATTTAAGTCTGACTATGAAGCTATTTTAGTTCAGCATGTTAAAGACATGGAGAGCCGGTTGATGCCTTTGACAAAAAAAGAATTCCTAAGGCTTGCTTTTGATCTTGCCGAAAATTTGAAACCTGAGCATCGTTTTAATTTAGAAAAAAGTATGGCTGGCAAAGATTTTTATTACCTCTTCTTAAAGCGATATCCTGATCTAACCCCGCGTTTGCCTGAAACAACCAGTTTGGCTCGAGCAGTTGGATTTAATAAGACCCAGGTCGATATATTCTTTTACAAACTTGATTTTTTGACGAAAACTTATCCTTTTAACCCAAATATATTTACAGACCTCGACTTCCTTCCATCTCAGATTACAGAAATTGCACTCTCACATTTAGAGGATGAAACCCAAGGGAAAGGGATAAATTCAAATGAAGACACTCAATCAAAGGCACAGATTGAAATTATCATCAATTCAAGTAGCCAAGTTATTGAAATGACCGGAATTAACTCAATGCCTTCTTCCAGTCATAATTTAACTTACCCACTAAGGATGCTCAAGGTTCTCATGAGTTTGTTATTCCAAAAACCCCATCCCATACCAGTTCTTGTAGCCAGTTGAAAACCGATGGAATAGCAAACATACCATTTTCTCCAGAGTCTCATAAAGCAGTTGAAGTCTTAATAAAAATTTCACCGGTCCCAAATTGCAGCGAGAAAAGATTAGTAAGTAGAAAAAGAAGATCAGAGAAAAGCGAAATCCTCACATCCTCGCCCTTTAAAGAAGCACTAGAAGAGAAGCAAAATTTAATAAAAACAAAGGCAGATAAATCAGAAGCCAAACGAGTAGTAAAAAAATGAAGTTTGAAGAAAGAGAAAGGCAGACACTGGAAGATAAAAAACCCTTCCAAAACTACAGCAGCCATAGAGTACAAGACACCAAAGCTAATCCTAAAAAACAGAAGGAAAAGGAAAATTTGAATAACGATGGTAAAGTTGCGTGCCTAGTATGCACTGAAGATTTTGAAGACGATTGGATTCAGTGTAACAAATGTAAAAACTGGGCCCATGAGGAATGTGCAGATCTTACTTTATGCTCAAAAATTTATATTTGTGACTTTTGTATGGTTAAGAAAGCATAAACAATTTTGTGTTTTTTATTTTTTATGTTTTTTAAATGTTTTACAGTTCACGTATTCATTTTTAGAAGTAATATTATTTTACAGAAAAATTTTAACTTTCACATTTCAAGTTGTCCGGAGGTACCCGTCAAGTTTTCAAAATGTTTTAATCGATATGGTATTCTGATCTAAAAAATATATTATATATAAAAAAGTTTTTTGCTTTCTTATAATGAAGTCGTATTAAAAAAAGTTTTTACATTCGATTTACCTAGCTACTTTTATTATAAACGACATTGTTTTTGTAAAAAATGAATTTTAGCTTAACTGTCCGGGGCTAGCCGAACTTCCCCTATAGGGATAAACTGGGACGAGTTCAACATGAGGTAACAAAATGGCAGTGTGTACTAATACAAAAATCAAGTATGTCATAGGTAAAAACTGGTAAAATATTGGTAGGAATCCAATATGCCCTAACAAAATAGCGACGAATAAAAATGTTTTAAAAGACAGTACGTATTTATTACTAAATAACTATGTACTGAACTAAATTTAGTCACATTTCACTATTCCCAATAAAAGGAAATATCCATAACGAGGGAAGTTCTGGGTAAAGGATATTTACCGCTTATTTTTTCTCTTGTTTTTGTTACAAGACGTGTAACAAGGAATAATTTGGTGAGCAAGAAAGAAGCAAGAAAAATTTCCAAAAATAAATGTTTCTTGTTTTGTGTAATAGTACTACACAGTAGTGGTGATTCACTTTCATAACAGTGGCGGCTCGCGGGTCAAAAAGTAAGTGAAATGCAAATGAAGCAAGAAAATATCGCAATAATTTTTTTCCAGAATTTTTTTTATATGTGGAAGGGGTAGAATATTTTTTTACGATTTACCTAAATTTTATATACTAAGTCAATTCTCCTATCCTTCATAGCAGCAAATTTATTTATAACATCCTCATAAAATGGATGAGTTGCCCTAATCTCCTCCAGAAATTCCTTTTGAATTGAAATATTGCCTAGAGACTTAGTCTTTCTTGAGATATTGCATTTCTTAAATAAGTTTTTACACGTTTGGCAAGAAAAACTTCTTTCCAGTGAGGCACTTGTCGGCGGTATTGTCAAAATAAGGGAAAACACTTTATATGCTTTGGTTAAAATATCTTTATTTTCTCGAATTTTTTCACTTGCTCTTGCAGCGATATATTCCAATTACTGTCATTGGCAAAAATAAGACCAAGCTCATTTTTAAGTCGTTGATTTTTTGAAAATATTTCCCCATATACTTAACTGTAACAAATTTTCAAACGGGCCAGTCGGAAAATTTAAACTATATTCGGCAAATTTAGCAGAATCTGCTAAACATAAAAATATAAGTTTTTCTTAGTTTTGAAAGCTTAGTGTCATTTCCGTTAAAATATGGTCCAATATTTCATAAAAAAGGGTTCTATACTTAGCCCTAATTTCTTCAGGTGAAAGCTTAGCAAGCTCACGTTTGTAATGATTTATTTCTGTAATAGAATTTGCTTTATCAAACATGGTATTAAAAAAATGTTCATTTCTTTTTTTACAGAGCGCCTCACGACAGCGTTTTATATTGGATATGCAAAAATGAACGTCAAGCGATTTTTTTTGAAGAACGCAAATAGTATGTCCCAGATTGAAAAAATGTCATTAAACACTAATGCCAGAAACGTGAATTCAAAATCGTTCATCTCACCTAAAAATCCTTTCGCAAGCCGGATTGATTTTTCATCAGATTTGTCACAGTTTGTAATAAATTCAAAGACGTCTTTTAATTTATCCCAGTCTTGAACAATCACATTTACTAACTTTGAATTTGAAGACCAACGAGTTTCTGTAATTGTTGGTATACGCCTCGTAGATGCTAATGTAAGAGCATACGCTCGTTTGGCTGAGTGATGAAAAAATGAGGGAACCCCACTTACACTTGCAAAAAAAGTTCGACATTTAGAAATATTTTTAAACTTTGCTGCATTATAAGGTTAAGACGATGCGCAAGACAATGGACAAATACAGCCTGCGGCGCTTTTCCTTTGTTTTTTTGAAGGCCATTTAGATAGCCAGACATCACATTTGCGCCATCGTAACATTGCCCTATTAATTTATGCTTATAGTCAAATTGGTCCAAAATTTGATCCAATAGAAAATATAAATTCTCCAACGTTCTATCGGAGCTGACATTATAAAATCCTAAGAATCTCTCGACTACTGAACCTTCTGAATTAAGGTATCTTAAAATTATGGAGCACTGGGAGGTTTGCGTAATATCAGTGGTGTCATCCACTTGCACAGAAAAAACTGTGTGTTCATTATTTACTTTTTTACATGATCATTTAAATAATCAGAAATGCATTCAATTATTTCGTTTTGAATAGTTTTCGAGTCACCAGTAAAAACATTTTTAATTTTTTTGTGATGATCTTTTAATTCTGGGGAGCTTCTCGATATTAATAAACCTAAAAGCTTTTTAAAATTCCCCCTATTTATTGATTCGCTATTGGCCGCGAAAGACTAACTCTTGTTTTGCAAGGTACAAAACTGCGTCAATTACCAAGCAAATAAATAGTCTATTTAATCGGATGTTTTCGTTAAAATGTATTTTATAGAGTTTAGCATTTTCTTTTAAAGGGTCAGCTATAGTGCTTTGATTTTTTAAAAATGTTTTTAGCATTAATTCGCATTTTAAATGCTCCGCCGAGCGAAATCCGCGAAAATAAAAGTAAACAACCAACCCAAACTGAACGACACGTGGGTGTAATGTATTGCGGAAGGAAAATAGTAAACTAGACATAGCACCTCCACCAAAGTCGAAGCGGTTTGCGCCACTGTTATAGTTGTTATAATAAAATTCGATTGAATGTTTTAAAAAGACATGCCGCCAACGATCAAATAAAATATTTATTCGAGATATACAGTTTACTTTTTGGCACTTAGGGGAATAAATGAATGTAAAAACTTAAATTTTAAAAGATATATAATACATATAGTTAGATGTTTGGTTGTTTATTTTTCTGGTGAAGTAGCACTTCACCTACTTCACCTGAATAGCCGCCACTGCTTCATAACTTTTTTTGTCAATATATTGAAATAAAATTTTGGTGGTGCAAATAACATACAACATGGAATATTTTACTATAACAAAGTCTAATTTTAAATATGCCAGTAAATTGGTTATTTCAAACATTATGACTAAAAAATTCATATAAAAACGATATTTTTTGTAAGATTTCGAATATCTATTCGAAGGCTTCCATTTAAAAATCCAAAGATAGCACCACTTTATACAGAAAGTAAAAAAAAACTGTCAAACAATAGTTTAAAGTTGACAAATAACCATATATAATTACATTTCAAATTAATATTAAAGAAAAAAAAAGGGGGGGGGGGATGAGTTAGTTCATGGTCACCCGCTACATTAAGAAAACTTACAGTCCACGTTGAAAGGTAATCAAAATAGCTGGTGTAAGAATTGTAGAATCCAAAGTGGTGGTCAAATCCCCTAAAAGTAGGAGTTTCGTTCCATCTGCTGTACCCAAGGTGCCATTTTCCAACTAAATGTGTTTCGTAGCCCAGATCCTAAAAATAATTTTCAGATAACACAGTTTTTACCAATTTTGAATTCAGCTTGCATTCCATTTTTTTTAATAATTATAGACGGCACACTTTTGTATTTAGTGCAAATTTGCTTTACATAAACAATAAACTTGTTTATATAACTTCGCACGATTAAATAATGAAAGACTACATTAAATCAAAACTGCCGGTTGAGCATTTTTTTAAAAATTTCTTTCAGCTTGAGATTATTGTGCAGTCAATAGTTACAAATATAAAAAAAATGTGGAATGTGGTAAAAAAATAAAATTTTGAAAGTGAAATAGATTATGAACTTTATATGAGAACTAAATACAGTATAGGGGGTTTCGATCTATTTCGAAGCATCATTGGAGTCTTTGTTTTATACTTGCTTTGGCCATTTACGCAATAAATCCCTTTAAAATTTTTGCATAGGCGTCTAGATTGCCATGAAAAACAGAGGCCTTTATATTACATATTCTATTAGTTATGAATGATAAATAACTATCTATAAAATAATTTTTAGATATTATATACCGACCTCCAGCGTCAAAACATTTTTGGATATAATTTCTTTATTTTGAGTAAAACTTTTTTTTTTTTCAAAATGCAGAGTTTTCCCTGTTAAGCAGTAAAACTTCCTTGGAGTTTCTAATAAACAATATTTAAATTTTCAGGTTGGTTATATTAAATACTGATTTTAAATATTCCCATAAAAATATAGTTGGAGGCAATAAATCTGGGCTATTTGCCGGAACCTAATTGGACCACTTCTTGATATCCATAAAATATCGAGGTTATTTAATAAAAATGTAGCAACAAGTGTCTCGTCTAGTGTTGCCAGATCTCTTTGATTGTTAGTAATAGAGTGGCTATAGAAGTGTTAATATATTTCAAGGAATGGTATTACAACTGGTGGATGCCGAAAGATTTGATTTCAAGGAAATAAAACTTAGCGGCAAAAAAAGTTTATGGCTTTAAACCAAAATAATAATAGTTTTAAGCATTTAATATTAATAAGAAAAAAGAATAGAAGATTTCCAAAAGTAGCGATATCACCTTAATTTTACTTATACGCTTGTTCTTTTTTAATTGTTTTTTTTTTATTTAATGCTGATATCTGGGAAGAGCAAACTGGTAATAGATTTGGAGAAAAGGTATTCAATTAAGAGATGTCATTTTAATTTTTTAAAAAACACGTTTCTTATTAAAAACAGGTAACATTAAACTGTGTAAATCGTATTTAAAAATGTTAACCTTCAAATTTTTTTGTTAGTTGTCAACATATTTTTTTAAATAAATTACGTCGTTAAAGGTTATATGAAACTTTAAAAATTTTAAGCTGTTCAAAAGTTACTCCTATAAGTTACATAAAACTGTGAAATACTTATCTAAAAAAATTAGGTGAAGTTCTGATTAGAGTTTCTTTTTAAATCATAATATCCTATTTCTTACCGAAAACCCCAAATCGATACTTGAAATCCTTCAAAAGTTCCAGCAAAAAAAATTTTTGAAAAATGCACAGCTACAAAAAAAAACTTCGCCAATATACCGAAATGAGCAATCTTTTCTTCTATATACATCCATGATATTATGTTTGAACCGATTTATTGTTTTTATTATTTCTATTCATTTGGTATACAAAATTGGCCATGAAATTTATGTTAGAATTTCATGACATTCATGTCGGTTAGGCGGAATGTTTTTTAGTTTAGGATCCAAGTCTATTTCTAACTTCCTTTAAAGCTTTGGAGGATATATTTGCTAATTTCTGAATGCATGTCGGGTTGAAAAGTGCAACTTGTCAAAATACAGTAATAGACTGACAGGAAACTCCAGCGCTAGATTTCTATACCAGGGGACTTGGGTAATGGGAAATATAGTCAAATCTAGTCTTATCGTGCGGGTCTATCAGTTAATCAGACTTTTTAGTTTTGTTTTATTTCAATATGCATAATTATACCCTCTAAATAAAATCCTGAAGATAAATGAGATAGGCATATGCAATTCCTACATTCAAGAAGAGAATAGATCTTTAATTTTCAGCCATTCTAAAAAGTTTGTACTTACCAGCTTCGTTTTGATTACATATGACAGTTTTGTAACTTTGACAAGTTAAAGTGACAGTTTGAACAATAAAAGGCATTTTTTGCCTCCTCAAGCCAAAAAAATAGTACTTAATCTGAGAAACTATTAAATTAGCAGAAAATAAGCATAATAGAATGCTGAAGACTGCTAAAAAGTGTAAACAAAGAAAGCTACAAACTAAAGATTTCGGAAAAGACATAAAAATGGATGTTCGGAATGTGATTTACGATTTATATAGATCAAAAACCAATGTAACTGTTCAAAGTTTAAAACTCTTAAAAGGCGAGTATTTTGGAAATCATATACGAAACCTTGTCAAAATTATTTAAAAAGTTAGATTCACGCTATAAAAAAGACTGATGCCGATAATATGTGAGTAGCCAGTGACAGTAAAAAGGATGTTTAGTTGTTACTGATCAAAATTTAGAAAAGCGGTGTTTTTAGACGAAAGTGATTATGTTCGAATACGAGTGGTTCAAAATTCTGGCAAATCTGTAAAAAGCGTCAAAAAGAAAAAGGAATGTGAATTGTGAAAAGTTTGAAAAATGGCTAAAAATCAACTGATTCCAAATTTGGATGCTCCAAAAAACCAAAATTTGGTGCCGGAAATCTAACATCTGATTTTAGATGTTTTTAAAGTGCTGATTTCAAAAATGCCACCAGATTTTTTCTATCAGCTCTAGTTTTTGAGATACAGGTTACAGGTTAATTGATATTTTTTTCTAATAAAGGACAACAAATAAAGAGATAAATATATACTTAATCGTCAAAATAGAAACCAAATGGATACCTGGAATTGTCCCTGACCGAATGTTTCTATTCTAGGAACTACTCAATACACTGCTCTTAATTACTTTTATACCTGTAATTGCCTATGATCCGATCCTTCTATACATGCTTGTCTGTACTCGATTTAGTATATTACTGAGTTTTCCCAAGTAAAGTTGTGCTATCATTTTGTATAAATTTTGGTCGTCTTGTAGTATCAAGACACTAAACTGAAACAATGGCAGCCACAAGCAGACGTAGCTGTGTAAATCATCCCGATGTTTTTTGTTATGTGTGTGGTGAATACACTTTGAAAGAGAGCTGAAAAACGATTTCTGACTTTGTGAAAAGAGCTTATCTTGCCTATTTTGGCGTTCATTTAGGAGATCAAGATAAATCTTGGGCCCCACATTTCATATGTAAAACATGTGTTTAACATTTGCGACAGTGGACAACTGGAAAGAGGAAGTGCCTAAAGTTTGGTGTACCAATGGTTTGGAGAGAACCGCGAAACCATCATGACGACTACTATTTTTGTTTCGTTAATATTAAAGGCATAAATAGGAACAATAGACACAAATGGACATATCCTGATCTAGAAGGCCTGTAGCGCATTCGGAAGAAATACCCGTTCCATCATTCAGCAGTCTACCCGAACTGACAGAAGATGATACAGAAACTTCAACGTCAGACGAAGTTCAAAGAATTCAATCAGAAAACGACAGCGAATTTGAAGCAGATTTAGCAACTACGCAGTGTTTCAATCAAGAAGAACTAAACGATCTTATAAGAGACCTGAATCTCTCAAAGGAATCCGCTAAATTACTTGCATCCAGATTAAAAGAAAAAAATTTACTTTGTCCAGGTACTAATATTACATTTTATCGTAAAAGAGATAAGAATCTGCTGCCTTTTTTCGCTCAGGAAAATGACTTGGTATTCTGTAACAATATAAAAGGGCTCTTAGAAAAAATGGGTTTGCCTGAATACACTCCAGATGATTGGCGCCTTTTTATTGACAGCTCAAAACGTAGTTTAAAATGTGTTCTTTTACATAACGGTAACAAATATGACTCAATTCCTATTAGTCATTCTACTACCAGGAAGGAAGAAAATGAAACAATTGCATTAGTTTTGAGAAAAATTAAATTCGAAGAACATCCGTGCGCAATTTGTGTTGATTTAAAAATGGTTAATTTCCTCCTTGGACAGCAGAGTGGTTATACAAAATATCCTTGTTTTTTGTGCCTTTGGGACAGCATAGCTAAAAATGAGCACTGGGTTAACAAAAATTGGACTTCAAGAGATGTCATGATTCAAGGAAAACAAAACGTGATCAACGAACCTTTGGTTTCAAGAGAAAAAAATCTTACTTCCGCCCTTGCATATCTAGGCCTAATGAAGCAATTTGTGAAGGCTTTAAATCGAGATGGCAATTGTTTTGGGTATTTGTCACGTAAATTTCCTGGCATTAGCAAGGAAAAACTAAAAGCTGGTATATTTGATGGTCCTCAAATAAGGCAACTTGTTAAAGATCCACAATTCACCACATCAATGAACGAGACTGAATCTAACGCTTGGTGTTCATTTGTTCAAGTAGTACAAAATTTTCTTAGCAATCATAAAGCAGAGAATTACGTAGAATTAGTGGAAACTATGCTTTCAAATATTAATATTCTCGACTGTAACATGAGTATAAAAGTTCACTACCTCCACAGCCACCTAGATCGTTTTCCAGAAAACTTAGGAGATTGTAGTGAAGAACAGGGGGAAACATTCCATCAGGATATTAAAACTATGGAAGATCGTTATCAAGGACGATGGGATAGCCACATGATGGCGGACTACTGCTGGAGCCTTCAGCGAGACTGCCCTAGTAAACTCCATTCTAGAAAGTCGTATAAAAGAAAATTTTTATGTGATTAGTGACTAAAGTAATTATGTAAATTAAGTTTTTGCAATAAATATTTAAATCCATGTGTCTTTGTTTTTTTAACTGACAACAGTAATATTATATATTATAACAGTTAACAACCTACTTTATCTTGGCGAAAAAGTGATAAATATGCTAAAATTGGAACTTCGATCAATAGCATAATCCTTCAAAAAACCCAAAATATATACCGTAGATTAAATATGGCGTGAAAATGACCATGAGGTTCTAATATTGTCGCCAAGTCATTGCCAATATGAGGCAATAAAATTGATATGGGCTGGGACAAAATCCTATCACGAAAAACATATAGGTGATGGTCTTAACTCTGAGCAAGTCGAAATAGTTTGGTAAGATGTGTTAAATCAAATTACGTCGGTGTATTGGAAGAAATCAGTGAAACATACAGAAAAATATAGGGGAATGGTGGGGTCGAGAATAGTACCGGATGTCGAAGTAGCACCGATGATAATTGTTCCATTCGAGAACGTCTTAGAAAAGTAAGACTTTTCAGAGAGCTTTCTAATTATATATTTTTAATATTTTTATTAAAGGGATTACTTAAGTTATCAGAATAATAATTTATTTTTTACGGCGCTTGTTATCGTGTATGTTTTGTACAAGAATGCGTCGCAAACCAGTACCTATTTGGCCACATTATTATTTGGTCACTCAGCATATAATTGGTAAAAATAATATTATGTGGCTATCTTCACAATATTGTGTAAAATAATAAAACAAATATTTTACTTTTTCCTTGTATATTTGTAAATAACCGCACAATACTCTGGTAGTAACTGTTTTCTGACTTGATTCAATTATTGGTGACTTTTGGATCCGCACGGCGACTATACCTTTTGGCCAGAGACGTATTTCGGCTGAGTATAAACAAAGTTCGTTAAACTCTCGGTATGAGGTCTGGTGAGTAAATGGTAGGGCTCCGTTTGCATAAGAAAGGATGTTTGTTCCAATCCCGATTAGGACGATGCCTTTTTTTAGTTATTTTTAACAAAACTTATAATTGTGTAAGTTGTGTTTTAAAAATCAGATTGCGATTTGGTTAACCTTGCCTAGGCCTTTTTATGGGGTGAATGAATGATAGGTATCTATATTAAAATAAGGATTTTTTTAAAGAAAAACCTATACTGTTTGGTGGATTCGTCCCGTTAGGTTAGCAACAGGTTTGCCAATAAAATCAATATTAAAGCCATAAACCAAATCCATAATAAATAATGTCCCCTAGGTTTAGAAATCACGCAACTTTAGTAGGGATCCTTCAAGGCAGCCTTGATAAAAAGTAAAAATGTTCTTTAAAATATAAAAAATTGTATTTTTTGAAAGTTAGATTTTTTGGTATTTTAGTACATCTTGAAATCAAACAATAAATCGGAAAATTGTACAAAACAGATTGAAGTTTTAAAATCTGTTTCGCCTTTGTGAAGAAAGTAAATAGCTTCCGCTTAATTTGGTTTTAAAGTAAGAATATCGTTTTACAGTTTTTTGTAGTTTTTATCCGATATGGTCGGTTTTTTGGCAGGACTTTGACGTATCGATGCACTTTTAGAAAAAAAGACCCCAGAATTTCAAGGGGTAGGGTTGAATTATTATTATATTGTGTAATTTAATGTTGGTCAGTTTAGGGAAAACCTCCAAACGAAAAAAACATTTTTTGCACGTAAGTAGCTTTAATCGTGCTTCAAACTTTAAACGCAGTTTTGCATCTTTTTGCCTCCTAATTAATTTTGTCTTATGGTATTTTGCAATGAAAGCAATTTTTAACGAACCAAAATAAAATTTTAAAAATCGATTTTTTTGTTGCGATAATCTTAATTTGTTTAGATTTTTTTAAATATGTAGCTTATTAAGATTTTTTCTTTTATCTATGCTCTTTCAGAATCTCTTATGTTTTTTCGACAACTTAAACCGTTGTTCTTGGCCAAAAAAATGAGGTTTAAAAATAAAAAAATCTCCCAAATTTCAACTCCCCTCATTTTCAATAAGAATCATAAGACCGTAAAAACGATGGTCTTCTAAAAATGTCTAATTAATATTTCAATTTTCTCGATAGTCATGACTTTATAAAATTTTTAAAATTTTTTTCTTCATTATAAACAGAAAACCAAAAATGATACAAAAATCCGTTTGATATCGTTCGAGAGCCCCAAATATGCTCTTAAAATGTACAAATCTTCAAAAGTTTATCTGCTACCGTCTCCGAGATATAACGACCGAAAGTTCATAAGTAATTTACATTACCCCCCCCCCCTCCCCCTGTAGAATACTAATGATACACTTACATGAAAATTTGCAAAAAAAGAGATTCGTATTCTAGTACATTTTCCTTTCTATCTATGTTCTAGAGGGAAAAAAGCTTTTATCACCTACTTAGCACACAATATATCTCTAAATCGGCAAAATTGTTTAACCGCGTATAAACACACTCCTGAATGTAGGTATACTTTCATCAGCTTTAAAAATTGTGCTTATTCATTCGTCACATCGGACTGATGCGAATTTTAATCTCGGGTTTTCGAACCGTGTTCGACAATCCCGAGAACTTTTATGAAATATTGGTGTGCTACAGCGAGTCATAAATAGGATTTTATTATTTGATCTTTTTACCAGTGAAATAAAACATCATGTTAAGCAGGAATTTAAGCTGGAATAAGGAAAGCGTTAAATCGCCAACTTATTTTACGGTAGAATTCTCCCATTTTGTATTCTAAATCAATGCAGATTAGATAATTTTGTTGGCATTTGAGCCATTTTGTTTTTACGCCAGAGACTGTTTGGCAAACAATTTATTCAGAACCTATACAAAGTGTCTTGGGAGAGCTGGCCGCCATTCGCTTTTACTTTACAAGCTTTATTGAAGTGAATGAAACGTCTATAATTTTAATTTTCACTATATTACATTAAACCATGACAATTGTTTCGACATACAGTGTCTTCTTCGGATAGAATTTACAGTTTATGTTTCTCTTACAATGAAATATTTATATGTACAGGGTGGCCATTTTATGGTGATACAGTACCTTATCTAGAAAACGGTAATAGTTACGACAAAAAGTTAAATACAAAAGTTGTTTGGATTCAATTAAATTTTTATTTTATTTCACTTTTGTTTCTACAGGGTGTTTCGTTTTGGCGTGATACATGTCAACTTTCTTAATTTAAATTCTACTGTTAATTTGCGAAAGTTTTTATAATAACATCTATATTTGAATTCTTTATCGTTTTTGAGTAAATTGAGTTTTTAGAATAAAAAATTTTTACCTATAAAACTTTAATGGAAATGACTAATATCCTAAACATACATTACTAAGGGTTCAATTCAACGAGTTTCCATGCTGGTCTTACCAATTAATATACAGGGTGTTAAAAATGGAGAGTAAAACAAACAGAACTTTAAATATAAAAATCTCCTGTTTTTCAAATGGAACAACCTGTATATTTTTATTTCATCTGATTCAGCGTTCAATTAACTATTATTACTCATATATATGTCCTATACGTAAAATGAACAGTTTCGATTTTATTAGCCGTTTTTTGATTTATCCCGGAATTTTGCCAATAAATGAGATCAGAAACTAAAAAAATCAAGATCAAGAGGCTTAGGAAATAACCTAATGCAATTGTTGACTAAGTTGACATTTGCTCTGTTTGTCGTTTTTGTCAAATTTTTGCTGCGAAATTTCTTAAAAAATGGCTTTATATAGTTTAGAATTTGTTTGAAATTATACAACTGTTTCATAAAAAATAAAAAATAATAAAAGTCAATGGTTACCCTTTAGAGAATATTTGAGGGAATATCCTAATAATCGAGTTCCCTCCAGGACTATATTTGTTCGAATTGTGAGTGATTTGGAAAATGGTGTCCTTAAAAACTCTAAAAAAAATCGTCCCAATTTTGTCCTCACTGAGGAAAAACAACTGGAGATTTTATTTTATTTCGAGGAAGATGATGAAAGATCCCAAAGAGATGCTGACAGAGACATTGCAGGTGTAAGTAGAGGAAGTATTCAGAAAACACTGCAGGTGAATGGTTATCATCCTTATAAATTTCTTTTAACTCAATTATTATCATAATTAGACTTTAATGAAAGATTGACTTTTTGTTGTGATATTATGGACCGGCATCGGCAGTTCGAAAATGTGTTGTTTTCAAAAGTGTTTTAGACTGATGAGGCCTCAATTAATACGGCGGGTATTTTTAATCGGAAAAACACTCATTACTGGTCTCAAACTAATAAACATCTAATAAAAGCAATTAAAAAACAAGGCCGTCAAACCGTAAATGTGTGGTGCGGAATTATTTGCGACCGTATTATCCGACCAATATTTTTTGACAGGTCGTTAAATGGCGAAAGATACTTGGAGCTGCCTAGGAATGAAATCATGCCCCTTATCAACGACTTGCCAGCAAATATTCGAGAAAATATAATTTTTCAGCAGGATAGCGCCCCTTACCACACAGTGACACCGGTAGTAAATTTCCTTAATCAACATTTTCCATTGTGGATAGGAAGACATGGTTTAATATCCTGGCCACCATGAAGCCCTGATTTAAGCTCTTTAGACTTCTTTTTGTGAGATACACTAAAAAATAAAGTTTATAAAAATAGATCTAATAATAGAAATGAGTTAAAAATAAAAATCACTAATCATCTAATTCGGCAAGGAACGCTATTCGAAAAATGAAGGCTATTTACACTTCAAGTATCGCAATGGACGGCGGCCATATTGAAAATTTTTATAATCTGTTTTAATCATGTTCAATACTCAGTTAGTTATTAGTTATACCGTGCAAGATATTTTTTTGTCTCTCCCTTATTTTCGTAAACATTAAATAATAAGAACATAAATTACATAATATTTCACTTTTATTTGTATTATAACATTATTTATAGTCGATATCTGTGTTAAGAAAATGAGAATAAGGCTTAGTCAATAGTCAAATCAGAAAACGGCTAATAAAATCGAAACTGTTCATTTTAGGTATAGGACATATATATGAGTAATGATAGGTAATTGAACGCTGAATCAGATGAAATAAAAATATACAGGGTGTTCTATTTGAAAAACAGGAGATTTTTACATTTAAAGTTCTGTTTGTTTTGCTCTCCATTTTTAACACCCTGTATTTTACTTGGTAAGACCAGCATGGAAACTCGTTGAATTGAACCCTTAGTAATGTATGTTTAGTATATTAGTCAGTTCCATTATAGTTTTATAGGTAAAAATTTTTTTTTTTTAAAATATGTTTTTTAAATAAAATTCTAAAAACTCAATTTACTCAAAAACGATAAAGAATTCAAATATAGATGTAATTATAAAAACTTTCGCAAATTAACAGTAGAATCGAAATATGTAATAATATATAGGGTATCCCATTTAAATTAAGAAAGTTGACATGTGTCACGTCAAAACGAAACGTATAAGCAAAAGTGAAATAAAATAAAAATTTAATTGAATCCAAACAACTTTTGTATTTAACTTTTTGTCGTAACTATTACCGTTTTCTAGATAAGGTACTGTATCACCATAAAATGGCCACCCTGTACATGACAATAAAAATATAGAAATTTACAAGTAATAAAACTAGTAAAGGTTTATCAATGGGAATAATCAAAATCTACCTGACCGTTTAGTAATAGGCTAGTAATAGCCCAGATGTTTAAAACTTATTAATTTTCATACTTTCTAGAAAACTGAGTTTCTTTGATTTTATTTTAGAATAAAGAATTTTAAAATTGCCAAATGTGTGTTATTCGTTTATTAGATGAGTTGCATGATGGGAATTATTTAAATTTCTTATCTAATGAGTTTTATGTTCTTGTTTGTTATTTTTTTTATTTTCCCTACCGTATTGTTGGTATTAAAACTGATTTTTAACCCATTTCTAGAAAGGTATTTAGAAAATGTGTTACTCAATTTACCGATATGGGTTGTAGTTTTAAAAGTACTCTTGTTGACGTTTTTAACTGATGGAAAAACTAAATTGATTACTTTTAAATAATTTTTTTTTGGCGACTATTTTATCTACAATATTTGCTTTGTATACGTTGTTAACTGCTATCTGTTTAATTTAATTTAGCTCTTTATTGTAATTTTTATGCGATGAATAAAGAAGTTAAAAGCTGAATTTTTTTATAAATATAGATGACATGATCTATTAAGAATAACGATATCTGGTGTGTTGCGGTTTATGATAGATAAAGAAATCAAGTTTTTTGTTTGATGTATTACAGTTTGATTAAGAAAAGTAATAGATTTATTTTGTTCTTTTTCTGCGTTAAACTTCTTGATTGTAAATTATCCAATTTATCTTAAATTTTGCACAAAAATGAAGTGTTACATAGGAATAAATTGGTAATATTTTGATATGAATCCATTATTGACATATCAAATTCATCATTAAATTCAAAATAATTTTGATCCAATTTAAATCATTCCAATTTTAGCGTCCCTAGATGCCAAAAAATGTGTTTTATCAATTCCGTCGGTCCGTTTGTCGGTCTGTCTGTCAGTTCGCTGCATAGTTTAAAAACCACTTATCAGATTGACTTCAAAAAACAATGTCAAAAAAATTGTTACTAAAAAAAACTGGTTATCCAATTTTCGTCAAATTTTTGCACAAAAATCAAGTGTTACTTAGGTGAACTGGTAACATTTTGATATGAATCCAAGGTAGCAAAACAAAATAGCGGCTTAATGAAATATTTAAAAAATCATTCTAAAAATACTACTTATTTAATTTTTGTGCAAGAATAAAGCGTGATATAGATATAAACTGATAAAGTTGTCGTACGAATTTAAAATGGCGGCCAAATAAAAAAATCTTGTTCAATTGCGTTTAAGTTTTGCAGAAAAATTAAACGTGAAAATGGGATAAACTGGTACGAACTCAACATGGCGTAACAAGATGACGGCATGTGTTAACGTATAAACTACTTATTGAACTTACTTTAAATTATAGCGAAAATTCAAGTGTGGCATAGGTAGAAAGAATCTGGTAAAATATTGGTAGGAATGCAATATGATGGAACAAAATGTCGCCCAATAAAAATGTTTCAAAAACAATGTATGTAACACATATATACTGTGACTATGTACTGAAATAAATTGGTTCCGGGTAAAGAAAATTTACCGATTTTATAATTTAACGATTCTAAAATCAAATAATTGCATGACATTTTACTACATTCTGAAGCCTAATATATTTTGAACTGTTAAAGATACTCGACTCCGGTTTTGACTAATCTATATAGAGTTAACTAAAGTTCTTATTGTGTATGCAGGGTAAACCAAAAGCACTGACATCTCGATAATCCAAAAAGTGGTAATTTTTTACTCAAAATAAATAAAAAAATTTAATGGGACACCCTGTATTTTGTTGCGTATTCTTAAAGTTTGCTCTTTAATTTTTCCCAAACTGCCACAATTTGCTAATTTGCCTTGTAGAATAAATTAGAACGATAGGTCCAAACTAAAAACTGCAGGCATTTACTGCTTAATTTTGAGAGGTGACCATCAAATAAAAATATCTACACTCCTTAGCAACGTAAAATAAATGTCATTATTTGTGACAAGCGTTTATTATAAAGTAAAGTTAGGTTAGAACTCACAATGATATTCTTAGTACAAGAAAAGGATGACACCGTTAAATATAATTAAATAGTAGGTGTTCTCGAGGTGTCTATCAAAAAGTTCCACCAAGTGGTAGATCTATAAAAAGCTGAAGAAACTCGAAGATTTAAAAAATTTTGACAAATGATCTATCATTTAATTATTAAAATTTTCCACAAACAGCATCTTCGAGAAAATAATAACGCGAAACCAGTTTTAATGTGCGAAATATTGAGATGCGAGGTATACGAGGCCGCGCGTTATTTTATCGCAATGAATACATCTACGGGGAACGATCAATAACTATATTAGTTACTTTAGGTAATTATATTACTATTTGGAGTACAAGATATTCAACTTAATAAAAGGTTAACTTATGGACTAAATTTGATAGGTATTAACAAGAAATGTAAAATAAAAATGTAGTAATTATATTTGCGAAATAATGCAAAGAACTTCCAACAATTAGTTTATTCTAATTTAAATTACAAAAATTATCCGAACGACAATCAATACGTTCTCGACAGGATATCAAAATCGATTGCACTTCAAAAACATTCTTCCAAGTTCTTAGAAACAGAAAATGGGAATACATGTTCTCTGAAAAAAGCGATATCCTAATAGCATAACACTTAAATGGCTAATTCTTAAAACTAATAGTCCTAAATCTAGTAGGTGGTGTAACGGGAACTGAATCTCGTTTGACGCCGATATCAAATGTTCCAGTTCCAAGGGGATGATTGGTCACATGTACGTAGAAACTAGATTATTTCCAACAAAAATCAATGTTTTTAAAGAAACTGAAATTATCCACAAGATTAAACTGGTCTGAATTGTATAAGCTAAACCAAGAGCAAGTGTCTTTCACCTTTCTCAAGACCGTCTCCACACTCTAGGTATCATCCTACATTCTCCAGACCAGAAATTATAATCTAATAAGAACTGAAAGGCCCTTGCGCCAGAAATACTAAGAAATAAATATATCAGTACGTACGCAGCTTACAGTACATTTTATTTTTAACTCTATATAACTACCAAATAAACATTTTTTATATGCCTTAAATGGATTTTTGATACCTTTATCGCAGTTTTGAGTCGGTAACTTGGATAATTAGTTCTTTAAGTCATAACTTTTTTACCGTTTCATTAGGCCGCCATCTTATTCCGGCATACTGGATTTTTATCAAAATATTACCAGATCATCCTCATATCAGCCTTAATTTTTGCCTAAAATTTTAAGTCAATCTGATGAGTAGTTTTTGAGCTATGCCGCGAACTGACAGGCAGACAGACAAACCAACAGACGGACCTACGGAATTTATAAAACATATTTTTTGGCATCTAGGGACGCTGAAACGCGAAGATATTTAAAACATGAAATGGTGATTTTTTCAGATTACAAAAATTTTATTTGGCCGCCATCTATTAATTAATACCACAGCTTTACTAATTGATCCTAATATTACAATAAAATTAGTTATGGCAAACAATTTGAAATCAGTTCATTAAGTAGTTTTTTCAGGCTGAATGTTTAAATATTTTATAAAACCGCCATTTTGTTCCGCCATCTCGGAATCGTTCCAAAATTTTACCAGTTGATTCCTACATAATACTTGATTTTTTAACAAAATTTCAGATACATTGGATAATTAGTTTTTTTAGTAATAACTTCTTTAACGTTTCACTAGGCCGCCATTTTGTTCTGGAATGCTGGATTTTAACCAAAATATTACCAGGCCATCCTCACATGAGCCTTAATTTTTGATTAAAATTTGAAGTCAATCTGATAAGTCGTTTTTAAGCCATGCTGCGAACTGACAGACAAACCGACAGATTACGAAAATTCTATTTGTCCGCTATTTTATTCCGCCATCTTGAGTTAGTACCACACTTTTACTAGTTCATCTCTATACTAAAATCAGTTATGGCATACAATTTGAAACCAGTTCATTAAGCAGTGTAATTTTTGTGCAAAATTTGATAAGTTGGATAAGCACTTTCTTTATAATAATTTTTTTAACATTTCACGAGGCCGCCGTTTCGTTTTGCCGTAACGGATTTTTACGAAAATATTAACAGGTCATCCCCATATGACCCTTAATTTTTTATCAAAATTTAAAGTCAATTGGGTAAGTAGTTTTTTAGCTATGCCGCAAACATACCGACAGACAGACGGAATCGAGAAAACATGTTTTTCTTCACCCAGGGACCCTGAAACGTAAAGATCTGAAAAAAACTCGGAGGGTGATTTTTTCACTATTACAATACATCCCTTTTATGAGGGAAGTAAAAACGGATTTTTGTGACAATAAGTGGTGGAATACGGTTTAAATGGTTACTTTAAATATCAGAAGCAAGATAAATATCTTAAAATAAGGAATAGACAATTTACAACCCCACACAAGCAAATCGTATTCCTCTTCAAGTTGCATCGGACACTTAAGAGAAGAAACCTTTCCCCGTTAAGATTGAGGCGTAAGAATATTGATTTTTTTATTTTTCAAATAAACTACCCCTACTTTTGGTAAATAAACAAAAAAATATTGATATTTAAAAGAACTCAAATTGAACACAATCTGTTCATGCTAGGCCAGGCAGGATAGTTTTGAAGACTGAATGAAAATTTTTAAAGCAAAACTAGTAAAAGTATATTATTAACATACAAAATTTGAGAAAAATCGTTATAATGCCCATTTTACCGGAATTATTTTTAACGTCACATCCATCAACATTGCGGTAAGAAGAATGATTATGTTTTTTTTATGATGTTTTTTTTATATTTATACATCGATTATTCTGCGATGCTTTGAACAATTTGGATGAAATTTGTAGAATATATTCAGGATATGGCTGAAGTGAACATTTATACTATCATTGCTACTCTGTGTCTAATCTGCTCGTATATACAATTGTGTATGTGGCTTACAAAATTTTAATTCAAGTATTCCTTCATGCGATTTACCTTTCCTCTACAAAAAAATTCCTTTTGGAAATTCTCTCCACCAGCAAGAGTTATTAATGACATTTAAATTTACATAAGGCCTGTTTATGTTGGCTAACCGTTTTAAGCGTCGTTTACAAAATAAACATTTGCTATAGTCCTAATTTGGTAGGAAACTGTGAAAGATAAACAAAGTCATTACTGTAAAGTCTCTGAAATTTTAAGTTGACCAGAACCGTAAACAGATTAGTTTCATAAGGAGAAGAAACACCAGGACATGTAGCCCTAGAGACATAGCCATGAAATGACCATGATAATAAATGCTTTACACTTTATTTCTACTGTTGTCAAGCTCTAAACTAACATAATTAACATATTTCATTCCGAGGGACTAGAATAAATATATCAAAAATATATTTAAGAAATAAGTTAAACCATATTTATTAAATTCCCTACAAAAAAATTGGGAAAGTGTATTTGAAATTTTATTTCATGTATGTTTTATATCTACAGGGTGTCTAGTTTTTCGTGGACAGGTACCAACTTTCTTATTTCAAATGGGACACCCTATAATTGTGCCATTTTTGGATTTCCTACAAAATTCTATAATTTACGTATATGGTTCTATACCTAAACCTAACCGTTTTTGACATATCTTATGGCTTATGTCAAAAATGACGTTTGCAGGCCTCAACAAATGTAGATTTCTCCTACTTTAAATCGTTTTCTAAATAATCAGGACTTATTTTCTGGTAGAATGTGCTCTACTTTAGTAGACTATATCAATATTTTCGAAATTAATAAATACAGAATGGTCAAACACTAGCGTTTAAAAATTAAATGGGAAAATCATTAAAAGTAATTTATCCCATTAAGGAATAAAAATGAGGGTGATTTTGTTAAGGAATGTCTATTTCAAAAATGTTTAGTTTTTCTAATGAAAAAATGCTCTAGTTAGATCTTTTAAGTTTGCTATTAGTTGGCCATGACGGCCAGGCTAAAATAAAACACAAAAGAGAACTGTCATTATTTTCATTTTCAAATCAATCTATTGGTTTTATTTCACATAATTGTTACTCTTTATTGTTATTATTGTTATTGTTACTGTTATATTTCTTTATTTTTATTAATAATCTACGTTCTAAAGTTTCTTAATGTATACTTCAGAAGAAAGAGCCGATATGCTGGAGTGCTATTTATCTAGCAATAAAAGTCCAGTATTAGCGTTAAGAAGTTATGTTACCATATTTCCTCTAAGACTCCATCCCGAAAAGAACGTTTTTGCTAGAGTCTACGAGTGTTTTCGAAGAAATCACAGTTTCATTCAGACAAAACAAAGAACTCGCCATGTCTTAAATGACGAAAATCAGTTAAATATATTGTTACATTTTGAAGAGTCGCCTGAAACTTCCATCCGACATGAAACTCTGAACTTAAATTTCAAAAGAACTAGTATCCAGACGTGTTTGAAGATAAATAGCTATTATAAGTCTTAGAAGTATTTGACCGTTCAAAAATTGGAAGGAGAAGACTATAATAGAAGGTTAGAGTTTTGCAGTACTATAATGGATAAAAATTTTTAGAAAATATTTTCCGTAATATTGTTTGGACGAATAGGCAACGTATTTAACAGAAAAAATTACACTACTGGAGCAACAGAAACGAATAGAAAATAGTTGAGGCAAAAACCCAAGGGCGAAGATTCGTTAAGGTTTGGTGCGCAATTTGACGATCAAGAATTTTAAGACCAGTATTTAAATGCTAGAAGATATAATGACCTGTTAAGAAATGATATCTAGCGGGTAATTGGAAACGGAGTGCCCCAAGCAGAATTGGCAAATAGGCAGCAAGATGGCGCACCTTACCATAGGAGCGAAGAAATATCTATCTACCTGTCCAATCGATACCAATATTGGATTGGAGAAAATGGAAATCTTGCCTGGCCACACAGACGTCCAGATTTGACCCCCATGTACTACTTTTTATGGTGTAACTTAAAAAGTATTGTTTACCAGGAGAAGCCATAGACTGTAAATTAATTGCGTCAAATAATCCAAGAAGGTGTGAATTTACTTAATCAAGGACAGTTTGTAGCGAAAGTAGTTTTTCATTTAGAAATAGTCTTGACAACACGTATTGTGGAAAATGGTGACCATATTTAAAACTATTTGCAATAGTGTAATTATTGGTTGCATATTGTAATTATTAGGTAATTTTGTAAGTAAGAATTAGATATATATGTTTATTTTTTGTAATTAATTTTAAAAAAAGCTCTTCTCATAATTAGGTATAATCGATTCTGTTCTGTTTTTAAATATCTATAAGATAATTTTTTAATAAAGTGTGTTATCCTATCAGTGCCATTTCATTACTGTACTGTTCGATTGTGTTTTATTTCAGCCTGGCCGTCACGGCCAACTAATAGCAAACTGTAAAAGGTGTAAGTATAGAATTTTTTCAGTAGAAAAATGGTAAATTGCCAATAATTCGAAAACTAAAATTTTTTAAAATAGACATTCTTTAACAAAGTTACCCTAATTTTTAAAGCTTAATGAGATAAATTTATAAAATTATGGTGTTTTCTTTAAAAAAAATTACTTTCAACGATTTTCTCATTTAATTTTTAAACGCTAGTTTTTGACCACCCTGTATTTATTAATTACCAAAATATTGACATAGTCTACTATAGTAGAGCCCATTCTATCAGAAAACGAGTCCTGATTATTTAAAAAAAACGATTTTAAGCAGGAGAAGTCTACATTTAAGTTGAGGACTGCATACATCATTTTCAAACAGAGACATTCAAAGATATGTACAAAAACGGATAGGTTTAGGTACAGAATAATCTATATATATATATATATATATATATATATATATATATATAAATAATATTTAGAAATTCGTAGGGAATCCAAAAATGGTACAATATATAGGATGTCTCGTTTGAAATAAGAAAGTTGGAGCTGGTTCGCGAAAAACTAGACACCCTCTAGATATGAAACATACGTGAAATAAAACTTCAGATTACCTCAAAAATTTTTTATATTTAACTTTTTTAGCTATCTTTTACGGGTTTCGAGATAAGGTATCATCCCATAATACAGCGGCCACCTTGTACTTATTTAAATTGTGCCCTACTGTCTTCAAAAAGTTTACGAATTACGTCTAAATACGTCTACATCTTTTCGGGATAAAGATATAAAAAATAACCAAATCCGAGGTAAACAAAAAATAACCAAAAGGTGCATCTTAGGTAAAATATTAACATAAACAAGAAACCAGTGTTTGGTGTTTGTGTAATTCGAAACTTTGGAAGATTTAAGCAGGACCATTTCTAGAGTTTTTCATCACAGCTAAAAACCAAGGACAAAAAATAAATGAAGAATTCAGGGGATATTTCATCTCACTTTTACTATCTTTGATCTGCATTATGACTAGCGCCCCACACTTTTTACTTCCTTGGTAAAAAGAAGTTATTGTAATCGTGAAAAAATCACCCTTCCGAGTTTTTACAGATCTTTTTAGGGGTTTTAGGGTTTTTAGATGCCAAATAAAATGTTTTCTTAATTCCATCGGTCTGTGGGTCTAAAAAACTGTTTATCTGTTCTTTTTTCAAATTTTTGCTAAAAACTAAGGGTCATATGAGGATGAAATGGTAGCATTTAGGTAAAAATCCAACATGTCGGCACAAAATGTCGGCTCAATGAAATGGAAAAAAAAAACTAAAAAGCTACTTGACCAAATTACCTAGATTTTGCTGAAAAATCAAGTATTGAGTATGAATCAAGTGGTAAAATGTTGGTACGAATCCAAGATGGCGAAACAAAATATTGTTTTAATAAAACATTTAAAAATTCATGCTGAAAAACTACTTATTAGATTGATTTCAAATATTGTGCAAGAATTATGTATCATATAAAGATGACCTGATAAAATTGTGGTATGAATTCAAGATGAGAGAACATATGGTCGCCAATTAAAATGGTTGTAGTCGTGAAAAAATCACCCTCCCTTTTAAAATATGTTAATATATTGAGGAGTAATATCTGGCTTTTAAATTACACCAATTCGAAATCTTCACAGAAATTTAAACTGAATAAAATTCAAACAGCTCTATTAAAAAATAAGTATTATTGTTGCTCGTGCTCTTTTGAGACAACCCTACATACAGATAAAACAATAAGCAAAACATTACATGATAATCATTTATCGTGTGCCTGTGCAGGGTATCTGTTTGTATTTTAAAAGGTAGAAACAAACAAAAGTTTTAAGCATTTATCTGAGACGCCAGGGCAGAAGATAACGAAATGACATTTGATAAGTAAAAGAATGATCATGAAATGTTATTTTAAATGGAATATTTCATTAATGGAGCTCCTCTTGCTGATTATAAGTATGGCAAGTCTGATACCTCTATCTTTAAAAACAACCGAAAAAATCTGAAAGCCAATAGGAATACACTGCATTTATAGAAGGTTTTTTCTTTATTTGACTTACCTTTAAAGAAAAAACTATCAAATCTAATAAATGTATGATCAACAGAAAAAGACCCATTTAATGAAACAATAACGTACATGATGTTCCATTAAAAATAACCAAGTTCATTTTCATTTTTTTACTTTCCAATAGTCATTCGTTTATTTTTTTTAGCAAGTCCTGGTGGCTTAAGAAAACTATAAAACAATATGTAAGTTTAAGATCTTGAAGAATCATTTTCTAAGAAACACTTATGTATTAGAAACAAGCGTAGACTCAATTTTTGCAATGAAATGTTTTAATAAAGCATATCTCAAGAATTTTGTTGATCCAATAGTATAAAATTGTGGTATGAATTCAAGATGGCGGCCAATTAAAATGTTTGTAGTTGTGAAAAAATCAGTCTCTCAGATTTTACATAACTTTATGTTTTAGTGTCCCTAGATCCTAGATGCCAAAAAAACATGCCGATCTATCTGTTGGACAATGTTTTCGCGTCATAGCTAAAAAAACTACTAACACGATTGGCCTCAAATTTTGGTCAAAAATTAAGAGTCATATGGAGACGACGTGGTAACATTTTGATAAAGATCCAATATGACGAAACAAAATGACTTTTTAATAAAATATTTAAAAATTCAGCGTGAATAAACTATTTAATAGATTAATTTTTAAAGTTTGTGCAAGAATTAATTCTAAAATAGAGATGAATGTTTCAATAATGCGCTGGGGCGCCATCTTCTTGGAAATATATTTCATTAATTATCTCTTCTTCTTCAAGTTGCGGATGAAAGAAAAATTCTAACATATCGGTGTAGTTAGCTCCAAAGACGGTACTTTCCATAAAGAAGAAAGGACCGTACACCTTGGTGGACGACACCGCACACCAAACATTTACTTTTGGCGAATCTCTTTCAAATTCGACAAATTCTTGCGGATTTTCCTCTTCCCATATGCGGCAATGAAGTTTAACCTTTCCGTTTAAATGAAATGTTGCTTCGTCTGACATTATTATTTGCGCATTAGGAAATTGTCTCGTTAAATCTAGAATTGTTTCGCATGTGTAGTATCTTTGTTCGTAAGCGTGGGGTATAATTCCTTGAAATGTTTGAATTTTGTATGCCTTAAATTTAATTATCTTTAAAAGTCGCTCTACTTTACTTTTCGACATCATCAATGTGCTGGCCATTTTAAGAGGAGATATTTTATAATTATTATTACTTAAAATTTCCCTTACAGCTGAGACTTTGTTCAGTAACACGTCTGCTCGATTGTCACGTAGCTTGATTCTCTCCAAAGAGCCTGCATTTTTAAACCGTCGCGTCGCACCCATAACAAAATCGACTTTCTAGATGGGGGATTTTTTTGGTGTACTGTACGAAATCTGCGTCTGGATATTGTTATTGATTTCGTTTCTGCATATGTGATTACTAAAAACGCTTTTTCAATTTGATTACACATTTTAAAAATCGAAGAAATTAAAAATCTGACAGCTGCATTTGACAACAAACTTATTTTTAATGGTCAACAGGACGACGTCTATATACTTTTGTTCCGAAGCACACTTGATAGTTATAACTACGAAGAATGGATAGCGATGGATGGCGTCGAAAAGTAGAGCGACTTTTAAAGATTATTAAATCTAAGGCATAATAAAATTCAAACATTTCAACGAATTATCCCCACGCCCAGACAATTTCCTAATACGTAATTAATAATGCCAGACGAAGCAAAATTTCATGTAAACAGAAATGTTAATTATTATGCAAGAGTTTACAAAGTTAATTTTAAAATCTAAGAATTTAAAATAAATATCCCCAAACTACGTATTTTTGAAAAGAAGTGTCAGGCTATCCAAGACCTAAAAAATATATAGGGTGTCCCATTTAAAGTAAAACAGTAATTTAGTCCCAAAAAATAGGTATTTGTAGCAATAAAGAAATTTGAAATTATGGCCAAAGCAAGAATTTACAAAGTTAATTTTATAATTTAAGAACTTAAAATAAATATCCCCAAACTATGTATTTTTGAAAAGTGGAAGTGTCAGGCTATCTACGACCATAAAAATATATAGGGTGTCCCATTTAAATTAAAACAGTAATTTAGTCCCAAAAAATAGGTATTGCTCCGCGATCTTAGGATAAATGGGAAAATTTAGCAACATCGACAGGAAAAAACTCGGGGCAAATCTAAGCCATTCGGTGAAAACAGTATTTCGATATCACTTTTCGTTTTCGAGCTATTAAGTCGCGAAATGTGTTACTTTTCCGTGGAACACCCTGTATACGAATTTTATTATTAAATGTGAGGAATTAAATGGGGTCACACTTCACTATTCTCAATAAAAGGAAAAATCCGTAACGAGGGACTTTTGGGTAAAGGAAATTTACCCTACTTTTTCCTAAGTTCCAGTCTTCACGAATTTACGAGTAGACATAACAAAAGTACAAAGTAATTCAATGGAATGCTCGTTTCCGACGAATTCAGATTTGAGCCATTATTGTGTTAAATTTAAAATAATTATTATTAATATCTATATTAATGAAACAATTCAAACGAATCCTCATTAAAATAAGGTACGACAATGATTATATTTCGATGTTTAAGACGTTTTGGTTCAAAAATGTTTATGAACAAATATTATACTCTAGTAGTTATCAATATTATAAAGTCGGATATTTTTTAAACTATTAACTCTAGATCCAAAAGTCAAATTGAATTTACTTCGCTTTCATTTAGTTACAAATTTAACTCTCGCTATTTTACGATAAATCCCTGTATTTTGCAGCAATTTCTGACCGCAAATTATGCAGTTATTAGCTATTTTTAGTATACTGACTGATAAACAAAATTCTAGCATCATGGAATCGGGGCTAATAACTGTCATACAAATAAAAACAAAATCATTTTCAATAATAATGCAGTGTAAAACACATCCAAATTAGGTATATAATTCAGATTTCATATACCAAGTAGTTCGGACGAGTTGCCAATCATATCTATATTCGAAATTTATTTTTTAATTAAAATTCAAATAACATTCACAAATCAGAAATATGTAAATCCTGCAAGCTTCCAGTTTTTAGGCGAATATATATTATTTTGATCGGTTTGAATGTGTGTCAATGAAAAATATAGTTAGATATTATTTTTGGATAAACATTTATTGCATTTTAATAAAAAGTATTTGGGCTATGCTGCTATTAAAAACATAAATATACAGGATGTATGTTAGAAAATCTCAATTAACCAAAATAATACAAATATTTTTCAACATACCGGACATCACCGTTTTCTTTCTTATGTTGGTATTCCGTAGACTAACCTTGACAGTGATCTGTAAAAGGGCTGTCAGGAAGGTCAGTGTCCCTTTTTAGTTTTTGGAAATGAACCGGTAAAAATAGTGAATAAGCACTTTTTGCTGATTTTCTATAAGGTTAAAATTTGTGGTTAAAAGTAATCCTGTGTGTACGTTTTTGGAGATTTTGGAAATATGGGTAATCAGATGCAGCATAAAATGCAACAATCTCTACATTATGGTCCAACATCACGTGGTAAGTTTCTTTTTTTTTGCCAACTTGCTTTTCTGTATTGGAAGCTTTTAATTTTTTTTCTAGGACGATTTTGACCTTGCTTTCTGAATATTTTTTAATACACATTATCGAATTCCAAGTACCCTGCTGGGCTGAAAATGGTTTGAGTGTCATTAACCCTTTATGGAGCTGTCAACTAAGCCTTTAAAACTAGTCCTCCACTGAGTTACTTGATGGTTCTGTCTAGTATGACCTTTATCTAAAGGCATAGATATAGTGTCAATGCATTTGTCATGAAACAGTTCTGAAGCTGGGAACCTCCGCTATTTGATTCAGTAAGAACAAGTTGGCATTTGCCCGCCTTTATGAGCAATATATACAGGGTGTCCCCCGCTCGATGATACCCTAGAAGTTTAAGGAGTACCGACTATCGGATCGTTTTAAAATTTTGGTTACATAGATAAACCACTTTGATCTATCGGTCTCAATTATTTTCGGCAACGTAGTGTTGTTGCTTCTACCCAAAACTAGTAGCAACATTACTATTTTAATTAGAACATCCTGTATAATTTTCAGTTTTTGAAATTTGAAATTTAACTTCTCGGAAACATCTCGAGATTTTAAGAAGTACTGTTTCCGACTTCTTGGACAATTTGCAAACTTTACAAAATACCAGGAGCGTGCGATGAAATTTTAAGAAAGGGAAGCAATTTTTAGAAACTTACCTATTTGTAATGTGATTCGATTCTTCGATCATTTTTTGCAAATTCGCAATTTGCAAAAACTTCTCTAAAATATGTTTTTTTATACGTTAAGTGTTGTGTTGGAGTGACTAATTTCCAACCGTTTATTAAGGGCGTGTTCAATTCTGGTTTTGCCGAAACTTTTTCTTTTATGACGGCCTGCAAATGCGCTTTGGACATAATGTGTCTCTTTACAGCTTTATGGAAATTGTTTAAATCGGAAAAACCAGTTTTATTCCGGAGACCTTTTTTCATTTTCAAAAAGTAAACATGGCCAACAAAATAATTTACTTATATTTTCACACCCTGTTAGCCATTTAAATTGTTCGTACTTTTTTTCCGGATAAAAATGTTTAATACAGTTTTTCATTTTTGTGGTTAAATTTTTCATAGGCGGTTTTGCCCTTCCTTTGGAAATTATTTGAAGCTTATCAGCGAAGTTTAATGTTGAAAGTCCTTTTATTATTAAGACACACACCACACATTCACACACACTCTCTTCTTACTAAATTCTCCAACATTTTCAACGTTATTACCGACAGCCGAAGTTGACGGTATTTGCATATCCACGTCCGTATTATTGTCTTCCCTATCGCACCATGCACGACACGACGTACGTATCACACAACACACGGATAGCCGTTCAAACAAAGAACCTACTCCAACGATAGCTTCCGCCCCCACTTAAAGCACGCGACTGAAATTGCAAACAGCCGGTGGAAAGTTCAATAACCTCTGGCTCGATTCACAAGAAATTAAGCATACAGGATTTGGCTGCAGAGAAGCTAGTGGCCTGCATAGATTCTATTCGATTTCTGTTGTGGCTAGGTCGGAGTCAAGGCCGCCTTTATTATGGGCTTGATAATTAAGATAATATTTTAGCATTTTTAATATAAACTAAATTAATGGTTTCCTATTTCAAAAATTACATTTTAGAAGATGTTTTGAAATTTTTTTTGGGGAAGCCCTTGCTTCCATGGACTGCACACCCCTGCAAAATACTTGGTATCAGCTTGGTGGCGCTCCTGCGCACTCCACAAATTAAGTTAGCAGAAAACTGTATGCTATGTTTGAAGACGGATGGGGTTACAGGAACCTTGAAGATGACCACCGCGTTCTCCAGACCTTAATCCCATTAGATTTTTATCTTTGGGGTAGGATGAAAGAAATAGTTTATAAAACGATGATCGATATTAAGCAGGACCTGGAAAATAAAGTGAGACAGGCATTTTATGAATTCAGTCCAGAGGAAATTCAAGAATCCACGACTTCAAAAAATTGTTTTAAATTAACCAATGTTTACGTTTGAATGGACAAGATTTTAAACACTTAACATATTGGAAACCTAACTTACTCTAATTATGTTAATTTGTTAGACTAAATCGACTTTTATTAAAATTTTGAATACAAGTGTTGTTGTTTTTTTTAAATCACATACTACATCTTTGGTACAGTACAGAAAACGGCTGAAAATAGGTAGAGGAACACCTTATATTTAGAAGTTTGAATTTTCGTGCTCTGTTGAATGATTTAATAATAAATAGGCAATCGCGTTTGAAAAAACTGAATTTCGGACACTTTTATAAGTTGGCAACAAACTTTTTGTTCTGGACCACCCTGTATGCCTCAACAAAGATATGAATAAATCAAATGCTCAAAAGCACTGATTAACCACAACTCAAATTTCAGCTTAAGTTTGTTCTAGAGTAACGAGATTAATATTTTGTCGAAGCCCATTTTTCGTTAAAAAAATGAATGTTGTTATGTCAAAAACAGAGAGGTTAGTTAGGAATGACCGTAGATTCCAAAAATTAAAAAATGTACAGGGTATTCTATTTAAAATAGCAATGTTGCCACCAGTTTTAGATCAGAGGTGTTTATGTACGTAACTAAAAATTCAAAATGATCTGTTGGTCAGTACTCCATAAACTTCTAATGTACCATCGAATGTGGGAAACCCTGTAAAACTTCGAAAAGGAAAGGTCAAAAACAAAATTTTCAATGACCGCTTCATATCTTTAATATAGAAAAAAAGGAAAAAATTTAAAAAGTACCATCTGGGGGTACTGGCTACCCATTGAATCCTAATCCGTTTTTTTATCTTGCTCAGTTGAGGACCTGTCAAATTTTGACAGAAAAAATATAGTTTTTGTGTTTACGGGGAAATTCTATATCCGACAGGTAACTTATTTTTCGATAAGGTCGACTTCTTCAATATACTTTTCCGCTTCTTTCATGATAGGAAATTTTGACAGAAAAAAATATAGTTTTTGTGTTTCCGGGGAAATTCTATATCCGACAGGTAACTTATTTTTCGATAAGGTCGACTTCTTCAATATACTTTTGCGCTTCTTTCATGATAGGACTAGAATACAAGTAGGCATTTAAACCAGCTATATAGCAAAACCATCAGTCAGATGTGCTAGGTGCTTTCAGATTGTATGAATATTAATATGCAGTATATTATTAGAACAGTTAAAGTTTTTTATTCATATAACTATTACTAATTTATACATCTGTTTAAAAAAATAGCATGAGGAAGTTTTGAAATTAAAATAAATGGTTACATGTCAGAATGACATCGTAACAATAAGGAGAGTCAAGATAGATAATAAATAATACTTACTTTTAGGTATTCCGGTAGTAATTTTTGTTCTGGTAAAGTCTTTTTTTCTGCCGCCATTATACTTGGTCCTTGCATTCCTGAAATAATAACTGAGTTATTCTGGGAATTATTATAGAGTTAAAAAAAATAATAAGGGCAATAAAGTGAACTATTTTTTGTGTATGAACCATATATCGCCGAAAAGAAATGTTTTGTTTACTTAGGGAACGTGGTTCCAGAAATTCGGTTAATTTTAGGGTCATCGAAATGACCGAAGAAATAACTTGGATGCAGCTCAGCGGTTAGTTTGACGAACGGGTAGTAAAAGCAAATTACGGAACGCTTTTTGGTCACTGATTGTTAGATCCTTGACAGTGCCATTTAAAAGTTTTTTTTTATGAAGATCAGATAATCATGGAGCCGACGACCAAAATATGTTTTCGTTGCCGCGGATCTGATAAACTATCACATGGTTAGATTTATACGTGAGTCCAGTCGATACTATACTTGTAGTAATTCAGAGGAAAAAATTGCAGGAAATGTAGTTTATATGCACTGAGTGTCAAAAATAAAATATCATGTCACCTTATCTGGAGATAGGGTTGTCAATCGTCCTGGATTTGAAAGGATGTCCTGGATATTAACAATGGTTTTCTTTTTTTTTAACTTACACTTACCATCACCGATTTGAATCATTTTTTTGTACAAAAGTAGATTTTCAGATGCTGATAACGAATCGGATGTCATATTTTTTTGGCGACGTTTTGTTTCTAAGATATTTACCATCAAATTTTACAAACTTATACACAGGGTTTTTCACCTTCTTTTCTACTTCCTTCAGCAACTTTTATAAGAAAATGAATTAAATGGACAATTAAAATATTAAAATTATGACTTTATGTTACTCAAAAATCACAACAATAAAATTGTATCAGTCAATGATAAGCTCACTTTCTCAAACTCTTTCTTTCTTCTTTTCAGGGCACAAAAGTTTGCAAGATCTACTAGGCACTCTTTAACAAACTCTCCCTCAGAAAATGATTTCGATATTTTCCCTATTTTGGAATTATCTATGAAACTAGCTTTAAAAATACTTTTAAATGTGTTCAGATTATTTGTTGCCTTTAGATTGACAAACAAAAATCTTTTTTGGCTTTTATAAACAATATTATGTATCGAAACATTCCGTAGACACACTAGTCTACATGTTGAGGTATGTAATTATATTAAATATTTGCTTCAATTAATTTAAAGTTAAATATTTTTATTCAGTTGCGAAAAAGCCAAAAAAGATTTTAAAAACACTGTCTAGATTTGATCTTTGTGCATGCAATATTTGTTGCTGTTTCCCTAAACCGGTAATAAGTTGTTTTAATTTTATCCTTTCTTAACTGGCCCGTAAGTAAATTATACTGAGCGAAATGCTCGCTGGAGTAATGCTGCTTCATATTGTATTCTTTTAAAACAAAAATTGTTTCATTGCACAACAAATACATAGGTTTACCATAGTTATTAAGAAGTAATGAGTTGACACGCGCGCTGAGCGGTTTATTTAATACTCGCAATAAGCAACTAGAATACTCCCCAATCGAGAGTCTAGATCGTACGCGAATATGCGATGCGAGCGCTCAGAGCCGATTGTTATTCATAACGCATGGCTCTTAGCCAATACAAGCTACTAAACAACGAGGCCTACCAACTGAAATTAAAATAGGCCTTACGTCATCACATCTAGGCCGACAGTCGCCTCTCGTAAGAAATGCATTAAAGCATAGACTAATGCAGATTTGCTTATGTCGTATCGTGATAACTGGCCATTAGACGTACTGGCAGACAACCGGCATTTGCTAACCGAAAACCAAACAGTGCTATTTTTATGATGTCGTTGTTCGTGAATTAGAGTAAATAGAGTAGTTTTGTCTCCATTTTTGGTGAAAATTCAATTATATATATTATTTTTTGTACGTTTAAATTCACGTAAACATGCCGTTTAAGTGTTGTGCGCTTAACTGCCGGGGTAATTACAAAACCGGACCAAAACTTCACGTATTTAGTTTCCCGAAAGACAGTGATTTGCAAGAAAATGGCTACGAGCAATTCCGCGGGACTATTTAGTGCCCAATAAAAACACTAAAGCGGGTGAGCTACATTTTTCTAAAAGCAGTATTATTTGGGATATTTCAGAGCAGGATCCGAGAACAGATAAAATTATTTCAGTACATTTAAAAAAACCCCGATTAAAAGAAAATTCTTTACCAACGGTTTTGCCAAATTGCCCCACATATTTGTCAAAAACCGTTCTTGACCGCAAAAGTAAACATGAAAAAAATAAGAATCTTGATGAACTACATCTTTTGCAAGCCATAGAGCAAAGTAAAGAAGAGTTTAATTTACGTAGAGAGGCTACATGTTTTCAAAGTTTTGAAGAGTTTTTAAAAGTATTTCTAAATTTTAATTTAAGGAAAGGGTGGTTTTCGGTGAAGGATACAGATAAAATAACTTTATTTATACTTTAAATATACTCTGGTCCCCTAATAACTTGGACAATTGTTATAAATATCGATTTAAAATTAGAAACATTTTTATACGGTCAATCTGTTTGTGTTTCAGAAACAAATTTAAATTCACAATTTTTATACAGCACTTTGGATGAAATAGAAAGTTTAATTGACACAATTGGCAATATGATGATGTCAGTACCTATAAATCTTGATAGCGACATTCCTGATCCTAGTGAAACTCGTGATTTACACCATACCGAGTCAAGTCAACTCCCCAGTACTCGTGAAACTTCCACAGAAACTCCCAATTTAGATAAAGTTGAGTCTGACAATGACAATATAAAAAAAATTTAAATTTGTGACTGATATACTTTTACACCTAAAAGGTTCTGACGAACTCACGCAAAATCTAAAACAGTTAACTTTATTAAGTACTTCAAAAGAAAGGTATCGATATTCACCAAGCACCATTGTGTTATGTTCAATTTTGTTTACAATAAGCCCTCATTGCTATAAATATTTGCGAAGTCATGCTCCTATTATCTTACCTCATCCTAACACAGTAAAATCTATTTGTAACAGAAAAAAAAAACGAGTAATCGCTTAAGAGTCGCCTTTGGCATTTTAATTCTATAGCGAAACCGAATAACTTTGACAGATTCAAAAACTTATAAAAAATAAACCTTATAAATTGATGTTTTTTGCTGAAATAAAAAAAATGCTCAACAATCAATAAACCTTATAAATTGATGTTTATTTGCTGAAATAAAAAAAATGCTCATTTAAATATGTCCCTGTAAATAACCCGTACCTTCCAATGAAGGTATTGAAATAACATACGCCTAAAAGGGATGACGTCACGCGTAAGCGCGTAGGCCTCGTGGTTTAGTAGATATTGTCTTAGCGCTTCAAGGTCATCGGGCGGCTTGTCGAATGTTTATCTGTTTGTCTCTTTCTGACGACTATTTCTGACTCGATCTGTGGTGTTCCACTCCTACGGTTAATACAATTATTTCTTGATTTTAGTCTTTATGAAGAATACAGTTTTAGGTTGGTTGACAGTAATTACAAATAAACTATGTGTGCTAAATCTTTACTTTTTTTGCGCTTTATTTGAAATTTCCCGAGTGCGGGGGGTTGCCCATATATGCATTGTAGTTTAGGGCAGTGGAACTAAATACACTGCTGGACAATAATTTGCTATGCAAATTTATAAGGCAATTTTGAAGATTAATTCCAAAACAAATGAAGATATCAAGAGGTTTCCAATATATTTTTAAAAATTCGAATCTTCTGTTCTTTTGAGAATTTAAAAGAACGAAATTTTTATATCAAGATGGGTTAATATCTTCGCAACCTGTCAAAATAGACGGTCTCCATTGGGCGAAGATATTAGGCGTGAAATTTTCATCATCATCATCATCACCAGCTTTTTCATGCACTGTTGGAGATCGACCTATCTACACATAATTATGCTGTGTCCTTCTTTATTTTTACAAAGCCATATGGGATCTACAGTTTACCGTCGAATCCGAACGATACTATTGTTTGCTTTTAGAACAAAATAAATTTAAATAGCTGGTACTTACATGATTGGATTTAGCGATTCGAACTACTTTTTTTTTGTAAAAGTAATCGAAGAATACATTAAATTGTCAAAAAACAACAGAGAAAACATATGGCGAAAAATGGAAAACAAATCCATAACTTACTTTTTTGTACGCCACTGTTTGACTGTATATTAACACAAATGTATCATAAGAATGTATTTCTATATATTTTTACTGCACACCCTGGAAATAAAAACGTTGTTCACCTAAATGTATATAATATGCCAGGGAATTTCACAACAAGCAATATCCCTATGTTTTTGAGGCACCTAGTATATCATATGGTTTTCAGCAAAAATTACTGTTAAAACTTTTTATCCCACCCCGTAACTATATATGTCAATTTCAAAACCCCGCCTCCCCCAACTCCAGAATTTATTTCAGATTATTAGATCAACTATTGCTGATTTAATCAATAAATTAAAGAAAATCTTTACATAAAAATATTTCCCTAATGATCGTTAATTTAGTTTCCAATCATTTTTACGACTCGATCGTTTTCCCTCGTTCAAATTCGCACTTACCTAATCGCATTGGAAATTTGGCTGTAAGTAGGGCCGCCCTTGTAGGCGTACTATAAGATTGAACATAATGACTGTTTAAAATTATGCCATTATAAGCCAGGGCGTCGATGTTGGGGGTTGGGATCTGATTGCTTCCATGAAAACTTACGTCATTCCAGCCCTGAAATGTAAATTAATTAACCATAAAAATATAGATGTTTTTTCTCTATATGAAAGTCGAAGTTTAGGTTAGTTTTTATTAAGACCATTAACCTATTTTACTTTCCCATAAAACAGCCCATATAAAAAATGTTACCATTTCACCTTCATATGTCTATTGATTTTTGAGCAAATTAGAAGTCAATGTGATTGGCAGTTTTTGAGCTATGCCCCACACAGACAATATTCCGACAGATCGACGGAAATATGGGGGATATTTTTTCACGATTACAATATTTTCCTCTTACAAGGGAAGTAAGAATTGACAAAGAAAAATTAAAAGCACCAATTAATCTTCAGCCATATTTGAAACTGTGGGGTTCTTGCACGATTAAGATTTTTAGATTATTTTCGAAAATCAAAGGACTTATTGTTAATAAATTTGGACAGCACATGACAGCTATTACGCGATTTAGTAATTGAGATAATACGTTGGTCAATGATTAACGAATTTAGAGAGGCCAATAGTTTGTCGCATATGTGTGCAGGGGACGTATAAGGGGGAATGGGGTGATTCCCTTCCTCCCAAGTTTTTACTCTCTTGGCAAAATCTTATCTTATTGTTAACATATTACAAAGCTCTGATATCAAATATTTTAAAAAAGGGTTATTTATATTCTGGATATTTTAATAATATTTTTACAGAACAGAACCGTGTTGTGTAAAATATTTTTGATCATTAATTAAACGGTTTGCCTTGCCTGTTTGTCATGGTTAACCGAAAAAAAAGCTTTTTCGATAACCGGTGTTCGGTTAACCGGTCCGACATAGATCCATATTTCGGTTTATATTTGTGAAAAAATTCACTTTTTTTTTTCAAGTTTAAAATGTAATTTTTTTTAATTTTCTCAAAACTGTTCACATTCCGACAAAAATGTTCAGGATATTTTTATAGGGAATATCTTGGTCTATAATTTTGCATTTAACTTTTTTCCTCTATCTGTAATATTTTTCGAGATATCGTCCAAAAACAAATTTTTGCAAATTTGAATCGATTTTTACTTCCCTTGTAAAAGGGAAGTATTGTAATCGTGAAAAAATCACCCTCCGATATTTTTTCAGATTTTCACGTGTGAAGGTACCTAGATACCGAAAAACATGTATTCTCAATTTCGTCGGTCTGTCGCACACTGGTTTAAATCATGAATCTAGCTGTTCAAAAATATAAAAACACGGGATTTTAAAATACAGAGAATGACTTGGTTGAAAATAAATACAATTATAATTAAAATACGATTTGCAACAAAGTAAACATATTTATCACTACAGAGCGATAAAAAAATTAATTAAATAAATCCTAAAATCTATTTGAAAATTCTTTCAAGTAAAACAAAAGGAATATTTTTTCCAATTTAAAAGTTTTGCATATTTTTGCTTATTTTGTTTCTCCTTCTTCGATATCATATCATATCATCATTCGCATCATCATCATCATCATCATCATCATTTTCTTCTTCTTCTTCTTTTTCTTCGATTATATTTTTATCTGTTAAAACAGGTTCCGCCAACAGTTGTATGACATCTTTACTGAGCGCCTTGACATTATATAAACGAGCATTAGTACACCTAGATTTTGAGGATATAAGAGGATCTGAAGTATATAAAAGAATATGAAGTAAATCTGTCATCCATTGCGTGTGAGAAAACTTTCTTGTATAGAACTCCCTATATCTGAGGATATCCTTGTTTTATTCTTCAAGGGCCTCCTCAAAAAACATGCCAATAGGTAAAACAGCGGACTTGATTATGTCTGCTCCATGAAGAAGAAGCTTATGCACACTAGAGGGCATGTTGTACCACGGATATAAAGTAATAAATAGCTGTGCTGTTTCCTCAGCATATTTCCTAAATGCTTCTCTATCTACAGAAAATCCACATGATATTGTTTGAAGTATAATCCCAGATAAATCTACACCAGATGCGAAAGTGCCTATCTAACGTATGCATAGCGAATTTAGGTGAAACTGGATACTCCGCCTCCTACGGATGTCCAGCCATCTGAGACATAGTAAGTGGTCCAGTTGATATTTTAAATCCGCACGGAAAAGTGCTTGCTCGAGCGGCGAAATCAATAGTGCGAGAGCTTATGTTATTATTTATTTTTTCAAACTTTTTATTTTGTATACAGTTTTATTTTTGTGGTTGTAAAGATGCCTGGTTATAAGTGCCTTTATTTATATTCTTCAAATAGAAGTGGGAGCTATAAATTACTGTTCAAATTACCTTAAGATCCCGTAAAGTTAGTTTGGTTGATTGGTTTTCTTATTAACATTTATAATTTATAACGCCTGATAGTAAGTTTAATAGGTTCACGCAAAATATGTTTTAACAAGTAGGTACTTTATAAGTAGCCTAATTTAAAGTTTTTTTATAGTATAAAAATATAATAATTTTATATTTAACAGTTGACTTAAAGCGGACGGGAAGATCTTGTATAAAAAAGTTATTGTAATTACAAGTTATGCGAAGATTACTTTGAAAGTAGATGTTTCTATCTATGCATCTATCTACAAGCTGTGTAAAGCGCCTTTATGATACCGCTATACCGACAATTTTTCTTGGACCAAAGCGCAGATCTGATTTTCTATTCGAAGAACCTCCGAAAAAACCATAATTTTATCAAGTAGGTAATTTTATACCGATAATCATATTAATCCCGCTAAGATTAAAATAACCCAACTGACGTGGTTCAGTGGCAGAGAAAATCAAATCTTAGACGTTATGAAGGTTAAAACGGTCATACATTACGTAAAAAGTTTATTACTATAGTTACGGATAAAATTAAAGAAAATGCAAACGTTAAAGTAATGGGCTTTAAAGATATGAAAATAATTGGTTTTTATAAACAATAAAAAGTAATTTTAAAATACTATAACGCAACTACCTATTATAATCTAGTCTAAAAAGTTCGTATTAAGGTAAAGCAAATATTAGAGACATAATAAAATAATTGAAAAAATAGAATAAGTAATAAAAGAGCTTATATAATACGTTTGTGTTGGAGCAGCAGCCATGGTTTACACGACAAAAATAGCATTTTTTAACAATATATATGTTCATACTAACTCCATAACATAACACTCAGTAATTAAATAAATCCGCTCAACAAATCGAATTGTCATACCGACCGGTATTAACAAGACTGTTTCGTCCGACCGTTGGTTTTGGTTTAGTTACCGGCTATCTCGGCCGGACTAGATTCTTGTTACTTGTACAATACAGATAACTGAAAAACGTATTTTCTAAGAACTGAGAACATTGATTCGAAAATGTTTACAATATTTTTTTTACGGGGCACGTAAAAGCAGTTTATGTCACTTCTATATGATTTAATTTTCTCCGTTATAGCACGTTATACCAATGCATCGTTTTCTGTCATTAAATTATTTATTTTATCTTTGTTTTAGATATTACCCGAAAACCTTGTTTGTTGATGCAGATAATATTGGTTTTACTTAACAAGAATCATAAAAGAATGGCATTTTACAATGTAATTCCTTAATAAAAGACAGGACATTTTTAATCAACTAGTTACATAATTACTGTTCAGATAGTTTTTATAATTTTGTGTATAAGTAAATATATTTGTGAAAGTTAAAAATGTGTTTTTTTTCCTAATTTAAACACCATTTTTAGAATAATGCAAGAAAATGGTCATTTGGCATTTTTTTAAAAACACATAATTAGTTTCTCATTTTAATGAAGTAAGATTAAATTAAATTTATATCGCAGTAAAAGCATAGCACACACCATACCCATAATACCCAAATATTCATAACATTTTGTTTCGAAAAAAATTGAATTGGTGCGGGTAATGCTATTTTTAATTTATTAATAATTTTTGGTGCAGGCCATACACGTCTCTTGCGCCGAGGCCAAAGAAAATTGACGCGCTACTTGTCTAACTTTCGCATCTGGTGTAGGTTTATCTGGGGTATAATGTAAAAACGATTAATCAATCCTTCATCTATACCAGTTATTGAAGAAGCTAGTGTATTTCGCTCAAAAAAACGGCTAATAATCCCATTTTTTGCTTTAACTCGCTTGTATGTGTGCTTTAGTTTCGGAAAATTTAAGTTTACCTTTCGGTGTTTTTACCTGCCATTTGTTAATATTTTTTCGATATGCATATGTAATATACATTCAAAAGATCTGATCCACGCATGGAGTGTGGAAAGTCCGCAGTCGTATTTGCTGGTGTCTGCAGTTCGTCGTTCAATTGCCTGTAGGTCGTTCATGTATTTTGGGCATGCTCCACGAATTTCGTATGATTGAGTTGATGTTTTCGATATTACACTAAATGTTTTTCCGTTAATAATAGTTAGTTTAAAACAAGAAAATACAGTAATTTCTTCTCCGGTTACAAATTTTTTTGTTGGCGAGATGTGTTGTGACCCCATTATTTAATAGTCATTTTATTTGTGAATAGTCTTAAGTATTATATATTCATTAGTCTAGAGACAGTTTGACATGTAAATGCACTATTTAGACATACATTATATTTCGGCGGAACCTTCCGACAAAAGCTGCTTTAATGGTCGTTTATTGCAAGAGAAATTCTAAGTAAACAATATGTATTTTAAATTCTACTTCAAATTCTATTTTATGCACGTTCTTCCGCCCCAAATATTAGTATACCCGAAAAAACCTATCATAAACTCATTTACACTATGTCGATAAAGCTTGGGAAGGTTCAGCTATAAAAACATTAAAAGAAACCATTGTAGTACAGTAAGCAGTGGCGTAGCAAATACTCCCCAAATTACTTTTATAGACACCTTTTTTAATCAATTTTACAGATACGCCACTGCATCTCAAATTAGGGAATTCATATAAAAATAAGTTCTAGGTAGTCAGTATAGAGCAGGTTAGTCATTATGTCAGTACTATATTGTCAGTAGAATTAAGTCAGTAGACACAGTAAGAGTAAAGATTTGTTAGAAGTAAGAAGTGTCCCTCTTGTACAGAAGATAATAGAGAGATTTGAAACAAGTTGAAGTGTTTACATTTACTACCAGTGCTAATACAAAATACTAAAATTATTAAATCATAACAGTGGTGGCATTCGGCGAGTAATAAAAATATTAAAACATAACATTGGTGGCAGCGGTGGGATATACTACCCCGTGTTTTCTGAAGGAGCGCCTAGAACGCAGCAGGAATCACACCAGTTAAACCACATCGGTATACCAAAGACAGGAAGTTTCAACAGACTTGGAGGAGCGCCCAGTACGCAACAAGTTTCGAGAAGAAGAAAGAAAACGAGGAAATTCGCCTTACGTTCCAGCTAACTAAGGATGAAGCTGTAAGTTTTTTTCTTTTATTTTCCTGTTGTGATGACACTATTTGTTTTTTTTTATATGTTATGCATTTTTGAAATTATATAGATATATTTATTTTGTGAAAGGTACTGAAAATACGTTGTGTGTTGAAAAAGTAATTGAATAATCGACCGTATAACTTATCTATATTTAAATTTTTACCCAAAATTTTTATTAGTATTTAATCTTTATAATTTTAACAAACAAAAAAATGGCTGAAGGAAAAGATGCAATTGATGTATTAAATTTAATAAATTCATTTGACGGCTACGGCAATGGAAATTCTCTTCAATTTTTTCTAAAAAACTGTGGCGCAGTAATGCATATTGTGAAAGAAAATGGAAAAAATAAATTAGCTAAATTAGTTTTTGGTACTAAATTAAAAGGTAAAGCTCAAGAGGTGACACAATATAAAGAATTTTTAAATTGGGACGAAATTAGAGATTTTCTTTTAGAACAGTTTACGGATAAAAGACCGCCTTCTCATTTTTTAACTCAAATAATAAATATAAAACAAAACTTTAGGGAAACCGTTACAGAATATGGAGATAGATTAAGATACCTGCATAATAAATATAAAGAAACTTGTCATTTAAATTATGAACATAATTCTGCTAAGGTATTAATAGAAAATTTAGAGTCAATTTTAGTAAACACGTTTAGATGATGAAAAAATACAAATTCGAGTAATTGCTGAAAACACAACAGATTTAGACAGGGCATTATCATTAGCAATCGAAATGGAACTCGAAAACAACGTTAGAGCAAAAAATTCAAATTTTAAAAATGTAGGTTTTGTGGGTCAGGGAAATAGAAATTTTAATAACCAAAATCCTAAACTTTTGTGTATGTTCTGTCATAAAAATAATCATATAACTTCTCAATGTAGGCAACTTATACAATATGAACAAAATATGGGAAGAAATAATTTTAATAATCCTAATTATCAAAGCTTCAGTCCACAACAACATTTTAACGCAAATTCTTCAAATGGGCAAAATTATAACGGGGAACAACCTATTAATGCTAGCAGTAATTTTTCTTACAGGGGAAACGATAATCATAATTACAATCAAAATACAAATTCACGAAATTTTAACAATAATTATAATGGGAACAATTATCTTCAAAATTATACCAATCCCCGTAGTTCAAACAGACCTCAAATGCTTTCAGAGATACCTCAACAACAGCGACGATACCGTCCTAACTATAATAATGAACCTGTCAATAATTCTCATCAAATACAAACTATAACGTCTCTACCCCCCAGTAGCCTCCAACACAATCTTAGTATTTCTCCTCCACAACCAACTACATCTGTCCAAGAATTTTCGGGAAAACGACAACGAAGCCTTGGTTGTGAACAGCCCGCCAAGCGCTTCGTAAAAAGTTCAATCAGTATAAACAGTAGCTGTTCAAATAATAAGAATCCACTAGAACATATTAAAATCAAACCAACTCGTAATAATTCAAATAATATGTTTCCTAAGTCAGTATTATTCTCTAATAATTGTAAACAGTTAGATATAATTGAAATAACTTCATTGGGCACTAAAAAGTCAGAATTGCAAATTTTGTTAGATACAGGGGCTGATGTTTGTTTATTAAAGGAGTCGATTTTACAAGACTATTCAAAGCTAGATCAAAACTGTATTATTGAACTAAAAGGTATAAGTAAAGAACCGGTTTTTACCGAAAGGTCTATATAATGTAACAATCCAATTAAAAGATAATAAAATATTAATTCATCCTTTTCATATCGTACCAGATAGCATTCCTATAAAAAATGACGGAATTTTAGGCCGCGATTTTTTGCAAAAATATAAAACTAAAATTAATTATGAAGAAGAAACTGTTTATTTTGAGGACAATTGCTTTAAAATTTTGCCTTCAGAGACTTTAACGACTATACCCCCAAGATGTGAAATGATAACTTATGCTTTGGCCAACGTTTCAGGTACTGAAGGTATCGTAAAATCGAAACAACTTGCTGAAAATCTCTATATAGGTTCTTCTTTGACCAAAGTACATAATCATAAATGTTTAATTAGTATTTTAAATATATCTAATGAACCCTTAACAATTGCGTTACCCAGAGTTAACGTACAACCTATCACTAAAGGTGAATTTGACATTATAGAGCTTAGTCATAATAATAATAATATTGAAAATAACACGAATATAAATTACTTTGAACGTTTAGAAAAATTGGAACATTCTCTCAACTTAGAAGGATTAAATGTCGAGGAAACTAACTCACTTCTAGAAATCTGTGAAAATTTTATCGATATTTTTTATTTAGAAGGTGATAAACTCTCTTGTACCAACACAATAAAACATAAAATTTCTACAGACCCTACTAAGAGACCTATTAATATTAAACCCTATAGATTACCTTTTCAACATCGGGAGGTTATAAAAGAACAAACCGATGCAATGTTAAAGGATGGAATAATTTCTCCGTCTTACAGTCCTTGGAATAGTCCCTTATTAGTAGTTCCTAAAAAAACTGATTCATCAGGTTTACCTAAAGTTCGCGTGGTCGTAGATTTTAGAAAAATTAATGAAATAACTGCAGGGGATGCATTTCCATTACCTAATATTACAGATATTTTAGACCAATTAGGAAAATCGCATTATTTTACAACTTTAGATTTAGCCAATGGATTTCATCAGGTTCAAATGGACGAAAATGATAAAAATAAGACAGCTTTTAGTACTTCTACAAAGCATTTTGTATACAATAGAATGCCTTTTGGCCTAAAAGGAGCTCCGGCAACCTTTCAGAGGTTAATGAATGCGGTCTTAGTGGCATAAAATGTTTTATTTATTTAGATGATGTCGTAATTTATGCTAATAATTTAAAAGAACATAATGAAAGGTTAATTGAGGTATTTGAACGGTTTCGGGAGCATAATTTAAAGCTTCAACCATTAAAATGTGAATTTTTAAGAAAAGAATGTTTGTATCTAGGTCACATTATAACAGATTATGGTATCAAACCTGATCCTTCAAAAGTAGAATGTGTTTTACAGTTTCCTCAACCAGTAAATCAAAAACAGGTAAAATCATTTTTAGGGCTTGTCGGATATTATCGAAAATTTATAAAGGATTTTGCGAAAATTTCAAAACCTCTTACCAAATTGCTCAAGAAAGATACGGAATTGAAATGGGACCATGCTTGTGATATTTCATTTCAAACGCTTAAAAATAACATTACTTCTCCTCCTGTACTACAGTACCCAGATTTTTCAAAAGAATTCATTATAACTACCGACGCAAGTAATTATGCGATTGGGGCAATTTTATCACAAGGAAAAGTTAATAATGATCGACCTATAGCTTATGCTAGTAGAACTCTTAATAACGCCGAACAAAACTACTCAACGACATAGAAAGAATTAGCGGCAGTGGTTTGGGCAGTTAGACATTTTCGACCATATGTTTTTGGAACAAATTTTAAGATAGTTACGGATCATAAACCTTTACTTTATGTATTTAACATAAAAGACCCTGGGTCGCGTCTTACAAGATTTAGGTTAAAATTGGAAGAATACAATTTCGAAATTATTTATAAGGCCGGAAAGTTAAATACAAATGCTGATGCTTTAAGTAGAATGATTAAAACGGTAAACGCTGACATGATAACAGATTATCAAAAATTTTTAAATTATCTGCAAACACATATTGTTATTAACACAAAATTAAAAGAAAACAACGCTAATTTTTAAATAAATAATAAATAATTCAGATCCTATAATATTATTTTTTCCCAAATTTTTTAACAAAGAGCAATTTAATATTTTGGAACAAAATAATCAGATTAAACAATTTCTTGCATCGTACAACGTTCAAAACGATTTAAAAATACCTTCCGTCTCTCAGTACCAAAACAACGACTGTAATATATTTTTACTCAATGATAATGAAAATATGTTAAATGACACAAATTATGAAAATATATGGTCTTGTCTACTAAAGTTAAACAATCTTGTAAGTAACAAAAAACTTAAATTGTCATTTATTAAATATCATTACAACCCGTTAGTAAAATGGGAAATTATTTATCCCATGATACGATATATTTTTAAAAACTCTAATGTAGATATAACAGTTTACAATAATAATTTAATAAAACCCTCTGAATCTGAAAAGGAAACCTTATTAGAAGAATTCCACAACTCTCCTTTAGGCGGTCATCAAGGAATTGCCCGTACACATAAAAAATTATCCCAATTTTATACCTGGAGAGGCATGAAAAAAGACGTAAAAAGATTTATAAAAAATGTGAATCTTGTCAAAAAAACAAATTATCGCGAAAAACAAAAATGCCAATGGTCATAACTTCAACCGCGACTAAACCTTTTGAAAGATGTTTTCTCGATATTGTTGGTCCCTTACCTGAAACGGAAGCAGGTAACAAATATATTCTTACCTTCCAAGATGACCTGACAAAGTATAATATTAATGTCCCTATAAAAAATCAAGAAGCCTCAACAGTAGCTTATTACTTCGTAACGAAAATAATTTGTCTATATGGACTACCTGAAACTCTAATTACCGATCAAGGTTCAAATTTTTTAAGTGAAATCTTTAAAAATACTTGCAAACTTTTAAAAATAAAAAAGGTTCAAACTACTAGTTATCATCCAGAATCCAACGGAGCTTTAGAACGTTCTCATAGAGTCTTAGAGGAGTATTTAAGACATTTTATCAAAGATAGTCAGGAAGACTGGGATAGCTGGATTCCATTTGCAACATTTACTTATAATACAACTCCGCATACTGCAACCCACTTTTCACCTTTTGAACTTTTATTTGGCCATACCCCTAATTTACCTACTTCAATTATTCAACCTATGAAAACTCAATATACATATGATGATTTTGTTGCCAATCTTAAACAAAAATTACAATATTCTAGCCAATTGGCTAAAGAAAATCTATTGAAAAGTAAAAGCGTTTCAAAACAAAATTACGATAAAAATTGCAAAATTAGAGATTTTAAAATAGGTGATAAGGTGCTACTTTATGAGGAATCAGTGCGAAGAGGTAGAAGCAAAAAACTCTCATCCTTATGGATTGGACCTTATATAATAATAGATAAAACTTCTGACGTTAATTTTATAATACAGAAAGGCAAAAACAAACAATGCGTCCATGCCAATAGATTAAAACAGTTTTATGATTAACACAAAGCAAAAAAAAAAAACATGTATAAATGTATTATAGAAAATAATTTAAAATATAAATGTATGTAGATAGTATTTTCAAATTTTATGTTTTCTCCTATTTCAGAATAATACTACTCAGTATCACTATATCTCGAATATAATAAATTTATAAAAATAACGGATGATAAAATGATTTGTCAGCAACAAAAACCAGTTTCATTGGCTCATTTAGTGGAAAACTGTGAAATGAAGTTACTTCAAGTAACAAATAAAATTCCAGAAGTATGCGAAAAACATATATTAAATTCTAATAGAGGTATCTTTATTCAGTTACTTACAACTAATACTTGGCTGTTTGCAGTGCCTTGCCCTGAATCATTAACCATTTCATGTATTAATCAAAATAAACCAGTAGACGTTATTTTAAAAAATTGCGGCAGTGTCATCATAGGAAAACAGTGTAAAGCGTATAGTGTTTCAACGATGCTCGTGCCTCACGGTAATGCCTTTCAGTCGAAAATATTTAGTGAGTTTGTTCCGCCATTAGAAATTAGTGAAGACTGTTGTGAAAAAATAAAAAATAATAACATTAACCTGACAGAAATTTTAATAAACGAAAATTATAAGACTCTTTCAAAGCACATTCCTGAACTGAACATCGCTAGCCATAAACTAGACGACATAGAAAAGCTAACAGAAAATCTTGAAAAAAATAATTTTTTGTCAACATATAATATTTCTGGTTCTGTTTTAGGTTACATTGTATCTGTTGTATTATTATTTATTGTTTACAAAATATATTCAAAATGTATAAGAAAAACTTCCTGTTGTGGAATAATACCAAATATTTGCGTAAGGGTAAATCAAACCATTGAACCATCCCCGAGAAGTAATAGATATATAGCTCAGTATACTAGTGAAACTTCTAATAGAATTAATAATGATGATCACCCTGAGGACGATCAACCAGGTATATCATACACGCCTCGCAGAGCTATTGGTCACACGTCCTCAAGACGATCAATTAGATAAGTAATAATATTATGTTTTATTATAAGTAATAAATTTCTTTAGTAGAATCTAAGTAGATTTAGAATGCCTAATTATTATAAAAAAAAAAAACAGTTTTCAATATTATATAGGTTAGTATAATATAGAATAAGAACATAGTTCATAGCAAATTTTGTAAAATCATTTCGAACATAATACTTTTGTTAAATATTAGTATCAATTACAAGGATGTATATTTTGTATCATAATTTATATTTTAACTCAGGAACGAAATTTTTTAACAATTTCATTATTATAAAATCTCTCATTTAGGGGGGAGGTTTTTAATTATTTAATAGTCATTTTATTTGTGAATAGTCTTAAGTATTATATATTCATTAGTCTAGAGATAGTTTGACACGTAAATGCAATATTTAGACATACATTATATTTCGGCGGAACCTTCCGACAAAAGCTGCTTTAATGGTCGTTTATTGCAAGGGAAATTCTAAGTAAACAATATGTATTTTAAATTCTACTTCAAATTCTATTTTATGCACGTTCTTCCGCGCCAAATATTATTATACCCGAAAAAACCTATCATAAACTCATTTACACTATGTCGATAAAGCTTGGGAAGGTTCAGCTATAAAAACATTAAAAGAAACCATTGTAGTACAGTAAGCAGTGGCGTAGCAAATACTCCCCAAATTACTTTTATAGACACCTTTTTTAATCAATTTTACAGATACGCCACTGCATCTCAAATTAGGGAATTCATATAAAAATAAGTTTTAGGTAGTCAGTATAGAGCAGGTCAGTCATTATGTCAGTACTATATTGTTAGTAGAATTAAGTCAGTAGACACAGTAAGAGTAAAGATTTGTTAGAAGTAAGAAGTGTCCCTCTTGTACAGAAGATAATAGAGAGATTTGAAACAAGTTGAAGTGTTTACATTTACTACCAGTGCTAATACAAAATACTAAAATTATTAAATCATAACAGTGGTGGCATTCGGCGAGTAATAAAAATATTAAAACATAACAGATGGTCTATCTGTTGTTACACATATGCAATTTCTCATCGGGCTAATTTTTCATTTTCTTTCCGAAAAATTAGTTTTATCGGACGAGAAAATCTAGTGAACGGAAATTTCTGTTTGTAATTATAATGGCCGGAACTGCCATCGCAACCCCATTTAAAAACCATTTTTAAACCGTCCAATAAGTCATAACGTTTTTGAATTAGCACTTCCTTCTGAAATGTGGCCAATCTTGTGATGGTGTAATCTACCAATGCCTGCAGTTTTACCTCCTCAGAAATATCTCCGATTACAAGTGACTCTAGACTGGGATAACAGTCTTTTTTTGCTTTTAGAATTAAATTGTATGAAGGATATATATTTGCATGGCGTAACTTTGCTCCAGATTGCATTAAAATGTATGTGTGTTTTGTACAATGCTAGACCTTCTTCTGGTGTATATTTTATAGGACCCGGCGGGGGATTTGTCAATGCTTTTTTCATATGAGTAGCCCTCTTCGCCGAAGTTTCAGTGATTTTTTAGCCGATACTGATAATTCTTTTTGGTGACCTACCTGACTGAAGACCAGAGGGTCCTGCTTTTTGTCTTGGTTACACGGAAATTGCATTAGTTCATACAACCAAGCACATTCATTGAACAAAAACATTTTGATTGAGCGATGAGAAGCAGCCCATTTTTTTATTTACCTTACTGTTAAAATTATTTATTCGCTGCTTGATATTATCGGTTAGATAACCACTGCACCCATTTGTTCATATACTATTCAAAATTAAAGTGAATACAGCGGCATTTTTTTCTTTTAAAGATTTCCCCTTACGTCATCCGTCGAAAAGAGAACGGTGAGCGAATGACATGGAATCTAAAAAAAATACAAAAGTTTACTTTCCCGCACCTGGTTACATTTTAGTTTAGTGAAACAAAAGTTCTCCGCGCGAATCTATGGGAATATGATATAGTTTTAAGCAAAAAAGTATATATTTCGCATTTACAAAAATTACACTAACAAACAGTGCCTAATATAATCAAGTGTAAATACTATGTAATAATAAATAAAATATTCATAATGAATACATACCTAGGTCAGTAATATCCATAACTCAGAAACATAAAACACCCTACAGAAATTAAGAAAAGCTAAGATACTCTTTGCCATAAAATGTTGCTTAAAATACTGGTAAACAACAACTGATAAAAAGACCTACTTTGTTTATAGATATAACCGGTCAGGATTTTTTGCGAGGCTAATAAAGGGAGTTTTCGCACCTACTACTATATCTTATATTAGGAAAAAATATGGTTTATATAAAATTTAAATAGTAAAATTTCCATTTGTGCACAGCTAGATTCATGATTTAAACCAGCGTGGTCGGTCTGTTCGCGGCATAGCCCAAAAATTACTTACCCTCAATTTGTGGTCAAAAATTAAGAGTCATATGGAAAAGACCTGGTAATATTTTAATAAAAATCCAATGTAGTGAAACAAAATGGCGGCCTAGTGAAATGTTAAAAAAATTATTATAAAAAAGCTACTGATCCAATTTATTTCAAATTTTGCACAACCATGTTGGAATCAACTGGTAATATTTTGGTTCGAATCTAAGATGGCGGAACAAAATGGCAGCTTAATAAAATATTTAAAAATTCAGCCTAAAAAACTGCTTAGTAGATTAATTTCAAATTGTGTGCCATAACTAATTGTGATATAGGGATCAACTAGTAAAACTGTGATACTAATTCAAGTTGGCCGAACAAAATGACGGCCAAATAAATTGTTTTAATCGAGAAAAAATTACCTTTTCAGGTTTTACATATCTTCACGTTTTAACGTCCCAAAGATGCCAAAAATATGTTTTATCAATTCCGTCGATCCGACTGACTGTCTCAACGCCACATAGCTTAAAAACTACCTACCCAATTGACTTCAAATTTTAATCAAAAATCAGGGGTCATATGGGGATGATCTGGTAATATTTTGGTAAAAATCCAATATGACGAAAGAAAATGGAAGCCTAGTGAAATTTTAAAAACATTATTATTAAAAACTATTTATCCAAATTATCTCAAATTTTGCACAAACATCAAAGTATTATGTTGGAATCCACTGGTCAAATTTTGGTACGAATCCAAGATGGCGGAACAAAATGGCGGCTTAATAAAATATTTAAAAATACAGTCTGAAAAAACTACTTAATGGATTGATTTCAAATTGTGTGTCATAACTAATTGTGGTATAGGGGTCAACTAGTAAAACTGTGGTACTAATTCAAGATGGCCGAATAAAATGATTGTAGCCGTGAAAAAAATCACCCTCTCAAGTTTTACAGTTTAGTCCCTAGATGTCAAAAAATATGTTTTATCAATTCCGTCCATCCGTCTGTCGGCCTGCATGTCAGGTCGCGGCATAGATTAAAAACTACTTACCAGATTGAGTTTAAATTTTAGTAAGAAATTAAGGGTCATATGGGGATGATCTGGTAATATTTTGGTAAAAATCCGATAAAGCGGAGCAATATTAAAAAAATTATCACTAAAAAAACTAATTATCCAATTTACCTCAAAAATTTTGCACAAAAAACAAGTGTTACATAGGATTGAACTGGTATTATTTTGATATGAATCCTAGATAGCAAAACAAACTAGCGGCTTAATAAAATATTTAAAAAATCAGCCTGAAAATACTACTTATTAATTTCAATTTTTGTGCAAGAATTGAATGTGATATAGAGAAAAACTGGTAAAGGTGTTGTACGAATTTAAGATGGCGAAACAAAAATCATCGTAAAAAACTTCAACTGATTTTAAATTTTGCAGAAAAATTAAATATGAAAATGGGATAAACTAGAACGAGTAACAAAATGGCGATATGTGTCACTGTAAAAATTACTTATTGAATTTATTTTAAATTATGCCCAAATGTCAAGTGTGGCATATGTAGAAACTAATTCCTAACACTGGAACCTGTGGTGGACGATAGATCAAAATACAAGAGTTCTAACCACACTACACCACAACTTGTTACGTTCTCTATACGCGTTTCGCTAACCAAGTTAGCATCATCAGCAGATGATATAAACTAAAGTAAACTCTCCTAATCGAGACTATTTATAGGTAAATGTGGTCACACTTGTTTGCGCCCGACTGCACCGGTGTCAAGTAAACAATAGAGGGGACTATAGGGAATAGGCCCTCTGTCTTTATTTAGTGCTTTCTTACCACATTTAACTATTTCTATACTCTCAAATGCATCCAATAATCTATTATTAGATACATTTTTAATCAACTTAAGATTATTTATTCCTATTTGGTGATTGTTTTCTAAAGCATGTTGGACAACACTTGACTTTTCTGTTCTTCCGTATCTTAAATGTGCCATGTGTTCTTTAAAACGAATGTTTATGGAGTTTAGTTTGCCCAACATATTTTAGATCGCAGTCAATACAGCTAATTTTATAGATGCCACTCCTCTCCGTCAAGTCGACTTTGTCTTTAGGGTTTCCAAGGAGATTTTTCAAACTACTCTCCGTTTTGTAGGCTACTCTAAAACCTACGTTTTTAAATACTTTTTCTAGACCTCTCGTATATCTGGGATCATATGGGATTACTATGAACTTATTGGGAACCTCAGGTGTTTGAAGAGTAGTGGCATCTTTTAACATTTTCTTATGCTTATGTCTATTTACTAATTTATGTACAAAATTACCATAAATTACCATTATATCCATTACTCTTAGCTATATTTTTAATCCGATTCATCTCATTGTTAAAACGTTCTTTACTTAATGGAAAATTGAATCTGTGAGTTAAGAAATGAAATGCTGCCATTTTGTGTTGACGGCAATGAAATGATGTTATATACCTATCAGTATTAGTAAATTTCCTATAAATATCAAATTCTAATTTATCGTTATTTCTAATAACTAACGTGTCGAGAAAAGGTAATTGCCCATTGTTCTCCTTTTCGTACGTAAAATTAACAGAAGGATATTTATTGTTTAATGTTTCTAAGAAACTGCCCAAATTTTCTTTTTTAGTATCAAAAATAGCAAATATATCGTCTACGTATCTATACCACACCCTTGGGAAATACTTGAGTTCGTTTTTGAACTGGGTTTCTAATCTACCCATAAACAAGGAACGGAGATAAGCAATTGCCCATCGCAGTTCCCTCAAGTTGTTTATAATATTTATTGTTGAACTGAAAAAAAATTTGATTCATACATAATTTTGTAAGAAGTAAATATTCATCAATAATTTCTTTCTTCAAATTATTGATTTCAAGTAGTTCCTTTAGGTACTCGAAAGCTAGTGGTATGGGTACACTAGGAAACAATGAGCTTACATCAAAAGATATTAAAATTTCACCTTCTTTTAAGTGAACATTCTTAATTTTATCTAAGAATTCTAACGAGTTAGTAACCTCAAAGTTATCGTACGAGATATTTAATCTGCTGAATTCTTCTACTAACCATTTTGAAATATTGTACGTTGGTGATCCAACAGCTGAATCAATAGGTCTCATAGACTTCCCAGGTTTATGGATTTTGGGAAGGCAATACAGTTTAGATAACTGTGGGTTACTATGTGTTAGTTTAAATTTTAGTTTATCGGACACAAGGTTTTTACACTGTTTTAAGGTATTTTTTACTTCTGTTATCATTTTTGATAACGGGTTTTTCTCAATTAAATCGTAGGGACCAGTTTGAATCAAATGGTCTACTCTTTCAAGATAATCTGTTTTACAAATATTTAACTTTAAATTAATTGAAGCAAATATTTAATAAAATTACATATCTCAACATGTAGACTAGTCTGTCTACGGAATGTTCCGATTCTTTTTTCTTCAGTCCCTGGATAACTTCAGTATTTTTACGAGAAACAACATTTGAACAATGGTTATATTTCCAAAGAAAAATGTTCGTAGTTATTGATGCCAAATTTTAAAAGAAAATGTGTTCACTTAAAACCAAACTGAGAAAGTTGAAACCACAAAAACAAATTTCTTCGGAAGTCGAGAACATTGTAGAAAACCTTTCTTCTCAGTCCTTTGATAATAGAGAAATCGCCCTTTTGAATAAAGGTTTGAATTTTGCAGAGCCTCCAGTAAAAAATAGTTTACCAACTATTATAGCGAATATCGAAAGTTCTATTCAATACGTGTCAGAGTCAACTAAGGGATTCATTAGAGAGGCTTGCAGAAATCAAATCTCAAAAAACGTTGTTAACAACAAGTCAAAATATGTTTCTCGTAAAAATACTGAAGTTATCCAGTAATGGTATTTAAAAACTTGTTAGATTTGTTCAAAATACAAGAGTTCTAACCACACTACACCACAATTTGTTACGTTCTGTAACAAAGAAAAAAGAATGTTTTTATTTAAAAGCTGACAAAGGTAATAAGGTTGCTATACTAGACAAAACAGATTATCTTGAAAGAATAAACCATTTGATTCAAACTGGTCCCTACGATTTAATTGAGAAGAACCCGTTATCAAAAATGATAACAGAAGTAAAAGATACCTTAAAACAGTGTAAAAACCTTGTGTCCGATAAACTAAAATTTAAACTAACACATAGTAACCCACTGTTATTTAAACTGTATTGCCTTCCCAAAATCCATAAACCTGAAGAGTCCATGACCTATTGTTTCAGCTGTTGGATCACCAACGTACAATATTTCAAAATGGTTAGTAGAAAAATTCAGCAGATTAAATATCTCGTACGATAACTTTGAGGTTACTAACTCGTTAGAATTCTTAGAAAAAATTAAGAATGTTCACTTAAAAGAAGGTGAAATTTTAATATCTTTTGATGTAAGCTCATTATTTCCTAGTGTACCCATACCACTAGCTTTAGAGTACCTAAAGGAACTACTTGAAATCAATAATTTGAAGAAAGAAATTATTGATGAATATTTACTTCTTACAAAATTATGTATGAATCAAAATTTTTTTCAGTTCAACAATAAATATTATAAACAACTTGAGGGAACTGCGATGGGCAATTGCTTATCTCCGTTCCATGCAAATTTGTTTATGGGTAGATTAGAAACCCAGTTCAAAAACGAAGTCAAGAATTTCCCAAGGGTGTGGTATAGATACGTAGACGATATATTTGCTATTTTTGATACTAAAACAGAAAATTTGGACACTTTCTTAGAAACAATAAATATCCTTCTATTAATTTTACGTACGAAACGGAGAACAATGGGCAATTACCTTTTCTCGACACGTTAGTTATTAGAAATAACGATAAATTAGAATTTGATATTTATAGGAAATTTACTAATACTGATAGGTATATAACATCCGACTCATTTCATTGCCGTCAACACAAAATGGCAGCATTTCATTTCTTAACTCACAGATTAGTCAATTTTCCATTAAGTAAAGAACGTTTTAACAATGGATGAATCGGATTAAAAATATAGCTAAAAGTAATGGATATAATGGTAATTTATGGTAATTTTGTACATAAATTAGTAAATAGACATAAGCATAAGAAAATGTTAAAAGATGACACTACTCTTCAAACACCTGAGGTTCCCAATAAGTTCATAGTAATCCCATATGATCCTAGATATACGAGAGGTCTAGAAAAAGTATTTAAAAACGTAGATTTTAGAGTAGCCTACAAAACGGAGAGTAGTTTGAAAAATCTCCTTGGAAACCCTAAAGACAAAGTTGACTTGAAGGAGAGGAGTGGCATTTATGAAATTAGCTGTAATGATTGCGATCTAAAATATGTTTTGAGCAAACTAAACGCTCCATAAACATTCGTTTTAAAGAACACATGGCACATTTAAGATACGGAAGAACAGAAAAGTCAAGTGTTGCCCAACATGCTTTAGAAAACAATCACCAAATAGGAATAAATAATCTTAAGTTGATTAAAAATGTATCTAATAATAGATTATTGGATGCATTTGAGAGTATAGAAATAGTTAAATGTGGTAAGAAAGCACTAAATAAAGACAGAGGGCCTATTCCCTATAGTCCCCTCTATTGTTTACTTGACACCGGTGCAGTCGGGCGCAACCAAGTGTGACCACATTTACCTATAAATAGTCTCGGTTAGGATAATTTGGTTAGCGAAACGCGCGTCCAGAACGTAACAAGTTGTGTAGTGTGATTAGAACTCTTGTATTTTGATGTAGAAACTAATGTTTGAAAAGCACTGTATATATATATATATATATATATATATATATATATATATATATATATATATATATATATATATATATATATATATATACTGTCATTATTTACTGAATTAAATTGGGTCACACTTCACTATTCCTAACAAATGGAAGAAAAATGATAACGAGGGAAGTTCCGGGTAAAGGAAATTTACCGATTTTTCCCAAAAAGGCGTGCGAGTTTCGCGGTAAACTTTTGATTTTGCCTTAAATGACTCAATGTGTGCAAAGTAAACAAAGGTTGGTCCATTACCTTCATTTTTTTGAAGAGCAACTTTTCTCTCAAATCTCTCTTGAGTTATTGGAGTAAAAGGGGAGAATTTGTTAACAAGGAAGTTCCGAGTAAAGGACATTTTTTTCTATTCTTTGTTGCTCTGATTGATATAGGATATAGGAATGAGCCTATTCATACATAAAACATCTAAAATATATAGAGTTTGTTATTTTAGAACGAAGCACATACATTTGGTTTTAGCTACACTACCAAATTGCTACTGACGAAATAAATAATTATTAGATAATTAACACTCTTGTTAACACAATAGAAAGCATAATAAATCATCATACATCTTTTGCGTGATGACCAGCGTTTTATTTAACAACAGAAGACATGCGACGGAAATCCCACTGGTAACCGTGACCTTGATCTGTTAATGTGTTGTAATATTTTTTTATTGTGTTATCCAATTTCATTCATTTTTCTTCCTACATTAATATTCAGATCAACCTATTATAAAAAAATGATAAATAAAATTAATTCTAAGTCGACTACAAGGATATGTGATCGTGCTTTGCGTCGACGAGCTAATTAAAAATTATATCATGAAATTGAATGCATGCCAGGATTTGCTATGAAACGTTGTTCATTAATTAACTGAACCAGCCAGTTAATTTTCATAGTTGTAGTAATTGAAATAGGGTAATCATAGCTCTCATTTATTTACAGGTAGGCTTCGAAGGCAGAAAAACTAAGTATTCTGTGATTGGCTTAAATAACATCGTCAAAATGGCCTTAATCCGGAACTCCCCTTAGACCCATAATTTACCATGGCAACTGATCAAATTAATAAGAGAAAATTCATCGGTCAAAAAAATTCCCGCGATAATTTATCCGTCAAATTTTGATTGACAAGTATTAATTATAAATAAACTAAAAATGTAATATTTTACATCTGTTATTTGGTAACTACGGGTAACAAAATAACGACGCGAAATAAAGTTCTAAATCAAACGTAAAATGTGCAACAAAAAAGCTAGATTTGGAGACATTAAACTACCACAAATTAATAGTGCCAGTGAAAATAATATTCCCATAAATACAGTAAATTCGAAGCTGTCAGTATTTCAATAGAAATTAAATTATATTTTTGAGCAGAACACCTCTCTAAATAAGCTAAACTAAATCCTCGCAGACTGGGCCTTTACTATAAGGAAAGCGAACGGAGATGATTACAAAGACTCGAAAATCAAGTCAATGTAGAACAATACGGCAAAACAACTTCATTAATATTACTTTAAAAAATGGAACATAATATTTGATCCTTTTAAAGATATAAGATTTGAGTCATCCCGAAAAGCTCGCGATGCTAAACATCGTATTCTACAAGAAAATGTTGAGAAAGAAGAGAAAGTTCAGCGCCCTTCTCACATGATGACTACATGAAAATATTTAATTTCTGGAAAGAAGATAACCCAGAGTTCACTCAAAGAAAATTTTATAGTATTGCGGTTGTTGAATTATCCTGGCATGGCGGTGAATCATCAAATTGCCTTATTTTCCATTTCAAAAAAGAAACATTCAAAAGACCAAAGAAATTCATTTACAGGTAAGTACTAAAGTTTTTGCGACCACTTATTTTTAATTCCCTCGTAAAAGGGAAGTATTGTAATCGTAAAAAATACCCCTCCGAGATTTTTTCAGATCTTCACGTTTCAGGTTCTCTATATGCCGAAAAACATGTTTTCTCAATTCTCAATTCCGTCGGTCTATCTGTCTGTCTCTCTGTCTGTCGGTCTGTTTGTTCGCGGCATAGCTAAAAAACTACTTATCCGATTGACTTCAAATGTTAGTCAAAAATTAAGGGTCATATGGGGGTGACCTGGTAATATTTTGGTAAAAATCCAATATGGCAAAACAAAATGGCGTCCTAGTGAAATGGTAAAAAAAATATTGCTAAAAAACTACATATCCAATGTATCTCAAATTTTGCACAAAAATCAAGTATTATATAGGAATCAATGGATAAAATTTTGGTACGAATTCAAGATGGCGAAACAAAATGGCGGTTCAAAAATTATTTAAAATTTCAGCCTGAAAAACTAATTAATGACCAGATTTTAAATTGTGTGCCAAAAATAATTATGGTATATAGATGACTTATATTTTATCAATTTTTCCGCACAATAATCGCGGTAGGCTTAGCTTACTTAGACGAGCGATGACCTTTTTTATCTTTTGTTTGAAATCTGACAGATCCCCGATATTGCGGTGACAGTGGCATTATTCGATATTTTAAAAATGCTTAAGTAATTTAAATTTTAATGCCGAGAATTTTTATAAATTATTAGATTAATCCGGTAAGTAAAATGTAAGTTATTGTTCAATATGCGTTAATTTTGGTGTGCAGCGTGTGATTTTTTTGTAAACAAGTTATGACCAAAAATCGTATTTCCTATATTTATAGAAACATTTTTCTAATTATACCTAAAAATGGTACTAATCTAAGTAGAATATTTTAATATCCTCTATATAATTTTTTTATGTTTGCTTTAGGTATCATATTTTTATTATACTCTGCATATTTCACTGGTATTTTAATTATCCTTATTTTTTTTATTCTTATTATGTTTCGCAAGATGTTTTCATGTTAAAAAGGTACAGATAATTTTATCTCAATTTTGTTGTTCTAAGAGCCTATTTTTAGACACTCTGTATATATTTTCTAGGATATTTAAATAGCAATAGTTCCAAATATTAGAGTATAATCACAATAAGTTCATACTATAGCAATAACAGGCTCTAGTGTTAAAAATGTAAAATAACTATGTAAAAATAGTCTTAACTATTAAAAACATCCTGTATAAAAAGTATTTTATATAAATTCCCCTTGTTCAGTATTTAGATATGTGATCATTGTATACATAATGTTCCTCAAAAATACTGTTTTGAATTATTTTGTGGCCCATTATATACCAAAATTGACACCGTTTTTTAGACACCCAGCAGGTTCATCAAAATTCCCCGTCCTTTTTAGTAATACTTAGATGAATATAAGCAACATAGAAAAATTTACGAAAACCCAGTGTCATGTCCTTTACCACCTAATCAACTTATGATGTCCGCCATCTTGAATATTTGAAAAATGTCAAATTCAATGACTACGTTTGAAAGGCTAAGGCCTCAGCTTTTCAGAAAGTCCAAAATCTTCAAAATCGGACGAATAGTAAATAAAACATGGCCAATGTCCCGAGCTTCTCTAGGCTTCGATCCACTGTGTGGCGGCTAAATAAAATATTCGTAATCGTGAAAAATCCTTCCCTCAGTTTCTACATATCTTCACATTTTAGTTCCCTTAGATGCCAAAAAGTATGTTTTATCAATTCCGTCTGTCGGTTTGTCTGTCTGTCCGTCAGTTCAAGGCATAGCTTAAAAACTACTTACCGGATTGACTTCAAATTGGGGGATGACCTGGTAACATTTTGGTAAAAATCCATTATGGCAAAACTAAATAGCGGCCTAGTGATACTGTTAAAAAAATGTTTCTCAAATTTTGCACAAAAATCAATTATTATGTAGAAATTATCTGGTAAAATATTGGTACAAATCCAAGATTACGGAATAAAATGGCAGCGGTCAGATGGGGATGACTTGGTAATGTTTTGATAAAAATCCAATATGCCGGAATAAGGCGGATAAGGAATGGCGCCCTAGTGGAAAGTTAAAAAAATTATTATTGAAAAAACTAATTATCTAATATACCTCAAATTTTGCACAAAAAAAAGTGTTGTATAGGAATAATATTTTGGTATGATTATAAGATAACAAAACAAAATGGCGGCCTTTTAAAATATTTAAAAAATCAGCCTGAAAACACTATTTATCAGATTAATTTCAAATTTTGTGCAAGCGTTAGGTGTGATATAGAGATAAACTGGGAAAATTGTGATACGAATTCAAGAAGAATAGAACGGGGCCAAGTAAAATTATTAAAAAATCAACGTAAAAAAATCTTATTCAATTGACTTTAAATTTTGCAGGACAATTAAATGTGATATAGGGATAAACTAGTACGTATTCAATATGACGGAACAAAATGGCGGTGTGTTAATATAAAAACAACTTATTAAATTAAGCGTGGCATAGGTAGCATCTGATCTAACAAAATGGCGACGAAGAAATTTATTTTAAAGGTCGGTATATATGTGTTACTAAATTACTATGTACTGAACTAAATTGGGTCACACTTCACTATTCCTAACAAAAGGAAAGATTCATAACGAGGGAAGTTCCGGGTAAAGGATAATTACCGATTTTTTTAATAGGCCTTATTTAAATTTTGCTATACATAGAAAAATATTTCATGCTAATGGTTTTATATTGCCATTTTATGTAAATTCCTAAAATACTGATAGAAATGTTTTATTGTTACAGGAATACCCATACAAGAAGGAGCTACATTGTCTAGTTCGCCTTTTTGAAAAGCTTGTCAGTAAAACACAGATCAGTGTTCAAACAGGAAGATTATGTTTAACTCCAAATCCGTGTTTCATGAAAACTCAGTAGGAAGAAATGCTGTTTCCAGTTGGACAAAAGATTCTGCAAAAATTACAAATTATTCAAACCGCTCAACAGCAGTGACGTACTTAATGAACAACAATTAATTAAAATAACAGGACATTCCAACTCGAATTAAAAAAAAACCGTATCTATCCATGGATAACTAACACCAGTCACAAATTATAAAATATCTTCCCAAAGGAGCATCGAAGTAGACGGGAGTGAAAAAAACTCAAATCATGTTTGTTGCAAGAAACGTCTCAAGTTGTCCCCAAGGACAGCATACATTTTAGATTAATTGCGTTTTTGATAAAAATGTTTAAATTAATGTATTCTTGACTTGTTTAGTAAGTCACTTATTTTGTTAGTGTATTATGTTATGGTGTAAATAAAATAACACAAATTAGTTTAAATGTAATTTCCACTCGTGATATTCTCTATCAAAATATCACTGGTGTAACAAAATCTCCTGAAATTATTTCAAGCATTCATACTTATAAAAAATTTGTTTTCAAAAAAAATTTTCATGTTTTATCCATTTGAGATGTTTCTACCGAAAATTTGGCTTTGGCCATAGATAAATATAACTACCTTAAACCGGTGGCAACATCCGTTTTCTAAATGGAATGCCCTGTATATTATTGCATTTTTCTATTGTCCTGAGCATTCTAATTACGTTTTGTGTTATGATTTCTATTTCTAAATTCAATTGTTTTCGAGAAAATAGCGTTAGAAAATTGACATTTTTGACCGTTTAAAGTTCTGTAACTCCCAAACGACTTAATTTGCAATAAAATTGATTGCATTTGTGAAATAGGGAAAGAGATAATTAAAAACTAAGATAAGAAAGTGAAATCCATTTCGGTTTAAGTTAAGTCGTTTGGGAGGTACAAAGCTTTAAAGGATCAAAAATATTAATTTTCAAACACCATTTTTTCGAAAATAGTTGTGTTTAGGTGTAGAAAATATCACAGAAAAAGTATTTAGAATGTTCAGTACAATGCCAAAATGCATTAATATACATAACGTTCCATTTAGAAAATGGATGTTTTCCGATTTTTTTAATCGACTGACAAAAGAAGAAGGTTATCAAATCGACCCAATTTGGATGAAATCTTAAGGAAATATTCAGAATATTGACGGAGTGGTCCCATAGTAAGCATATTGAGAAAATGTTGAAAATAAGGGAATGGCATCATTTTGAACTGTTTACGCGACGCGACATTGTATTAATTCGGTTAACAAAATATGCCTTCTAGGCTTTCACTATTTTATCAGGGAAAAAAATTATGCATGTTTCTATTGTATAATAAAACCTCTGAAAAAAATTTTTTTAAACTAATTTTTCATAAAATGAGCCTATTGTTAATTAACAATTTGTTTAAAGTTTTCGTTTATATTTCGAGTCGGATAATTGTCAAAAGCCAGTAAAATTATTTTGGCTCCATGATGACCTTATCACAACTCTACTATATGAGAGTATGACATTGCGATTTTTCTAATTGTTATAATATTTTTTATTCATTATTGAAACTAACAAAAAATTAGAAAATTTAGAAATTTTAGAAAAAAAAACGTTTTTTTGTAAGATTCAGTTATTAGTAACTAATAAATTATAATAATTATAAACATCGCAATGTCATAATCTCATATAGTGTAGTTGTGATAATGTCTTCACGAAGCGGAAATATTTTAGTGGCTTTTGTTTAACAATTATCCAACTCGAAATATAAACGAAAAATCTAAAAAAATTGTTAAATAACAATAGGCTCATGTTATCAAAAAATCGGCAGATTTCCTTTACCCGGAACTTCCCTCATTATGCATACTTCCTTTTATTAGGAATTGTTACGTGAGGACCACTTTAGTTCAGTACATAGTTATTTAGGAACACACACACATATATATATTAATTTCGTTCCAAAATTTGAGGTCAATCTGATGAGTAGTGTTTAAGCTATGCCGCGAACCGACAGACAAACCGACGGACGGACCGGCAAACTTGATAAAACATATTTTTGACATGTACGTAAAACGCGAAGATATGTAAAACCTGAGAGGGTTACTTTTTAAACTACAAAAATTTTATTTGGCCGCCATTTTGTTCCTCCACCTTGAATTAGTACCACACTTTTACTAGTTCATCTCTATACTACAATTAGTTATGGCACACAATTTGAAATCAGTTCATTAGGTAGTTTTTTCAGGCTGAATTTCTAAATATTTTATTAAGCCGCCATTTTGTTCCGCCAGTTTGGATTAGTACCAAAATTTTAGCAGTTGATTCCAACATAATACTTGCAAAATTTGAGATAAATTGGATAAGCACTTAGTAATATTTTTTTTTACATTTTACTAGGCCGCAATACCTTTTATAGGATATTGCTCCTTCAAGTGTCTAGATAATACCATATTTTTTTAAAATTTGAAATTAATATTGAATAGTTATTTTTTTTACTTACTGCCTGCTTTGGGTGACGACTGCCGTGCGGGGCTCTATTGTTAATATTAAATTAAAGTTATTAATTTATAGAGTAAATATTCCCGTAGGGAAATTTCTTCCTCTTTAAGAATCCTCTATTAAAATTTCTTAAATGTTAATACTTTCTGAGTTATTTACAAAAAACTAAACTCTTTTTATTTAACCTTTATGTCTTAATAACTTTTAAAATTGTTTATATGCGTCAATGAGTTCTTATCATATTTTTATAAGCAGTAGCAAGAATTAACACCATTTTGGGATTGCAAAATAGACTATTAAAGGAGGTTTAAAAGATATTATGTTCTTTCCATTTCGGTTTATAACCTTTTGTAATCATATTTTTGGGATGAAAATACGAGCAGATACTATAAATTACTATTATTTACAAAAATGCTGGAAGAGAAAGTATATAAAATTTAAAACAGAACAACACAATTGTTCGCGTGTGTGAGTCCCTTAACAGAAATTTATCTCCTAAATTGCTGGTTGTGCAGAGCTTAGAGTAAGAATAAAAATAGAGTAGCCATTGCCAAGATTACCTCACTGCATAAGGTCGATCGTACGACGATGTCAAGCCTAGACAGGAACTCCAATGTTTATATCAGTTTATATTATGGTGAATATGTTTAAGAATGATGCAATAAAATGTTTATACAAATAATAGTAATGTGTTACCAGTATCGGCTCTAAGCAGAATAAAGAAATTACTTCTATTACAAAATAGTAAAATACAAGCTAAAATACCCAAAGCCACAGATCAGATTACACCAATAACAAGAGTTTTAATTAGATATGGCATCCCACTGTGGTGTTAGACCATCCCACTTTCATTGACAAGGGATCCTTATAGTACAATAGTCTACAGATTGTTACAGGGTCACGTGACCATCGTGGCTTAAAAACAAATAGCGGTTCGTGAAACCACAATAAACTTTAATATTTAAGAAATTAATTTGCTAAAAAATATTTTAACCCAGAAATTAATTCAAATAAATTTGTCATTAGGTACCAAGCTTTTCTTAGCTTCAGTACTGCATGTTTTTATTCACTTATTTTGGGTCACATGACGTATTGACCAATCTTGTTCAGTATAATAGAACGTTTATTTCGGCGGGGGCCATGTGAGAATCGTCAGAAGCAAAATGATACAAGAAAGTCTCTGAGGTAATTTTTTTGAGGATTACAGTAGCTTTTCCTATCAGAGAATTAAAATAATTAAAAAATATATCTATATTATACTAAAATAATAAAATTATAAATACTCCCAATAATTAGCTATATATGCTAACCTGACTTAAAGTATCATTATTTACTGGGTAATAGTAGAAGGACGTTTCACGGACAAAACAACGTACTGCGATTTCGAAAATCACTAGATTTTGGATGATATCTGGGAAAATAACAAGGTTTCGGATGATTTCGAGTCTTTTTTTTAATTTTCACTTGAGTTGGGTCAATTTGTGAGGGAAAGGAATTTAAATGGTGATTCTTTAGGTAGTTAAAAGTTAAAACATGTTCTAAATTGGTTGGAATTTAAGATTTAGGGTATTGAAAATTAAAAAAAAAAATCTTTTATTTTCTTTAAATTTTGGCTATTCTGTCTTATAGAGCCGGCTTCTCTGCGAGGAAAATATTTTAGATGCAAAAAAGCTTGTTTTCTCAGTTTCGTCGGTCAGTCTGTATGCCCGTCCGTTACAAAGCTCAAGACCTAATCCTATTTATTTCAAGTTTTGGTTAAAAATTAAAGGTCATATGAGGATGACTTGGTAACATTTTGGTAAAAATCCAACATTGCTGAACAAAATGGCGGTCTATTGAAATGTTCAAAAATTATTACTAAAAAACTACTTATCTATTTTATCCAAATTTTGCAGAAAAATTAGGTGTGCCATAACCATCAACTGGTAAGTTTTATTACAAATCCAAAACGAAACAAAATGGTGGCCTAATTAAATGTTTAAAAATAACTGAAAAAAGTACTTATCAGATTGATTGATTGGTGGCATCCCCATTTTGAATATTTATTACTAAAAATATATGAATTGCACACTTAATATCGATTTTTAATCAAATCTGCATAAATGTTAAAATTCGCTCGCAATATAGGCATTCCTACTATGATTTTTTAAATATTTTCTAAAAATGTATGATATGTATCCTCAAATACCCTGAGATGCCGACTTTCCTTCAGCCAAATTTATACTTACAAATGTTAAAAATCCACCACATTACTATATTGAATTTTAATAAAATCTGCAAAAGTTTTAAAATTAGTCTGCTATGTTGGGGACGCAATTTTTAATTCTCAGATACTGACTAAAATTTCATAACTGTCATTCTTAGATAATTCTAGATACCGATATTTCAGCCACATCTTTTCGAATGACAAAATTCGTTTGCTATATTGGCGCTTCCAATCTGAATTTTGTTGTGCATTCTTAAATAATCCCCACAAATGTTAAAATCATGCGTCCGACATGTTGCCATTGTCATTTTGACACCGCTATTTTGAATTTTTAAATGCTGACACTCTTAAATTTTCCTAGGCACCTATTTTCAGTTTAATCTACACAAGTAACAAAATTCGTCGGCCGTATTGGCGCCGCCAGTTTGGATTTCTAAACGTTGACTAAAAAAATTCGGATTTTTTATATCCAAAAGTATGCATGTCAAATTTAAAAATAATCGGCAATGTGAAAGTGGTGAAAAATCGATTACAGGATTTGAACCAGACAATCAGACGAGTAGGAAGCCAATCAAAGCGAGTTAAAAACATTGTTTTTTAGTTTAAACTTCCAAAAGTTTATTAATATTTTGATTGATTTTAGATAGTGAAGTAGGGTACGATTATTTCTTTGAAATTTTAGGTAAATCTTAGTATAATTTGACAATTTAATTAAAAAAATATTAGATTACTATCTCGTAAATTTTATTATTGGCACTAATAAAATCAACAAACATTTGTGAAAATACCGAAAATCTATGGCACATAGAACAGTAAAAATACCTATTTGCCTCATTAAGGAATAGGTAAGAATCCTTTCTTTTGCCAACGATAATGAAGCATGGCTCATTTTTTCATTTTCGTACATCAAATAATTTAGCAGGTCGTCATTTTGTTTAACCATATTGAATCCATAACAATATTTTATACCAGTTTTTTTTTGTATCAGACGTAATTTTTGTGGAAAATTAAAGTTAATATAGTAGGTAGGTTTTTTAGCTATACCGGGAACAGACCGACCGACCGACAAAAATGGAAAAACATGAAGATCTGTAAAAACCTGGAACGATGATTTTTTCACGATTAATGATATTTCCTTATGTGGGAAGTAAAAACTCGCGCCGTCACTGGCATTCGTCAATAAATGGCCACGGCTTGGACATGGGCCATCCCCACTTCTTGTTTTATCGTAAACATTGGTGGATAGAATGTGAAAAATAGGTGAACCATGTTGGCGTATACCCCTAAAGTGATTTATGAATCAATTGTGATCTCTACTTTAATTCTTACGCTCAGGCCCAGACCAACAGGATCTAGTGTTTGATACTTTATTCATATATTTTGTTAGTTTTGCTATTACAGTAGCTTTTTCTAGACGGTATAGTGAGTGTAAAATGATAAGAACCCTTAAAAAGGTTTTTACACTTTCTAGGAGGCCAGTAACATGTTTTAACAATCTTCTGCTAGTGAGTTATTTAATAATATAATTTAAACCCCTCGACTGGTATTTTTAGTTACTTTTATACATGTAACGGTGGACAGTACCAACTTTCTTACTTTAAATGAAACACCCCGATATTATTCAATTATTGGATTCTTCATACAATTCTAGACATATTTTATGTATAATGTCCTATACCTATGTTCAACTGTTTCGGAAATGTTTTTTCAGATTTATTGCAAAAATTAACATTAAAAAAATAAAATTGTTTGAATACAGAAATTTAGGTCTTGATAATAAGAAAATAAGCAAAAACCATTTCAGCGTTCCTTTTTACTAATATAAAATACAAAAATCTCAAAATAGTTTTGTTTACTATTGTCTAAAACGCCTGGCAAATTGTGTTCTCACTGCAGGACAGTAGTTGTCAGTGCCAGTGCTATAGTGAATTTCCTTAATTGCATATCAGGAAAATGGTTCACTTAAAAAAAGCCCAAAATAACAATTCTATAGAGAATAAACACCAAACTAAAATAACTAGTTGTTAAAATTATAGAAAGTTGGACATAACACTAACATTGAAGCTCTAATGACTAAAATGTTTATTTCACCAATATTTTTTTTATTTGTGTATAGATAAGATTTTATTTTAAAATAAAATGTAAAGCTTCATAGTTTTAAATTCTCGCTTCCGAATGACCCAAAATGACCCACGGGGACTCTATACATAGATTTTCGGGACAGAGAAATCGATTGGTGAAAATTTTCTTTTGGAAAATGGGGGCTATCAAATAACTCAAAATTGAAGAAAATCCCATATTTTTGATTTCCCTCTAAGGAAATTCAATAGCTTGAGCTAAAATCGTAAAAAAATACAATGTTTGAAAAATCGCTTATGCTCGATCCGGATATACCGGGTGTTAACGAATCTGTGAGACAGGCCATAACTTTTAAAGTATTTGATGTATCAAATCGAAATTTGGATAGGTAAATGGTACATAAAGAGGAAAGTTTTCGCATATTTTTCACTTTCCGGTCACTTCCGGTTTCACCGGAAATGACTCCAGTTTCGACTTTTTAAACGGAACACTCTGTAAATTTTTACATTTTTGGATTCCTGAGACAATTCTGAATCAGAATGTGACATTCTAAAAGCTTTTTACGCCTACTTGATTTTTTTATAGCCATTTTTAAAATTTCATCTAGGTGGCCATGACCGGAAACAAATTAATCTAAGAACCTGAAATCATGACAGAATAATACAATCTCTAAGTTTTAGTGATTTGTTTGATAGCTAGGAACAAAAGAAGTTGTAAAATCAAATTTTTGTGTCTAACTATTTTTTTTCAAATACCGACCCTTTTTAGACAGGCACTTTTTGAAAAAAAGATTTTTTTGCGAATATAACGGTACTAACTCTTTTGCGATTGGATTAAAAATAAGCTCAAAAATTAAATATTACTAAGAAAAATACTCGATAATCAATTATTTACTTTTATCAAGTGTGCCATGGAGAGCTATGATGGATATTAAGTAGGATTTTTTGTTTTGACAGTGACACTTACCTATTCTATCTGAGTACACATAAGATTTCCTTATTTTTCTTGATTTTCAGTATTATTTTTGTTTTCAAAAGTCAAAATAATGTATACCCAAAGAGAAAAAGTCGATATGTTGTTATCTTTTAGAGAATGTCATAAAAATTCAAGGAATGCTGCTGAGTTGTATGTTCACAGATACTCCGACCGGCAACATCCAGTCCATCAGTATTTTCCATATCTCGAGAATTGTTTTAGGCATCAACAAGGAAGTCAAGTGGCGGAAGGCAGATTTATAACGTTCTTGCTATGGTTAAGGTTGATAAAACTGTTTCTTTAAGAAAAATTATGAACTGGGTTTAAGTCATGAATCAGCTAGAAAAATACTAAAGAAACACGGATATCGAGCTTTTAAGTACCAGTTACACCAACATTTGTATCCTGACCATGGCGATAGACGGGTATTGTTTTGTGATTGGTTGTCCAAAATTATAAAATTGACCTAAATTTTATCAACTTTATCTTATTTTCTGACGAATCCAGATTTACTAAAAATGGTATGTTTAACAAGCAAAACACTCGTTACTGGGCCCAACAAAATCAACATGAAATAATGGTAGGAAATTTTCAAGAAAGGTTTCGTGTCAATGTCTGGGCTGGTGTCGTTGGTAACAGAATAATTGGGCCAATTTTATATCAAGGCCAATTAACAGGAGTTAGGTACTTAGGCTTTCTTCAAAATGAAATTGAGCAACATCTTAATGATCTACCTTTAGAAGTTTTACGCCGAACTTACTTCCAGCAAGATGGAGCACCGCCTCACAATACCAGAGAGGTTCTTAATTATTTAATTGAACATTTTATTTACAAAGTTATTGCAACCAATGGCCCAAGACGGTGGCCCGCTCGTTCACCGGACCTCACTATTCTCCATTTCTTTGTTTGGTGATATGTTAAAGAAAGAGTCTATGTAAAAGCTCCAGCCACTCTTGAAATCTTAGAAGAAAGGTTTGTACGTGTATTTAGAAGTATAACGCCTCAAATGCTGCACAACGTGTTAAGAGAAATAATTGAACGAGCGGAAATGTGTCGTGAACAAGGAGGAATGCTCTTTGAACAACTACAGTGAACTAGAATATTGTACTTTTACATTTTACAGCGTTATTGAAGTTAGTTGAAGTTATATTTTTATTTAATACTCTGAAATATTTGTTATGTCTAAATTTGTTGACGATATCTGAAGAGGGACAGCAGAAAACTGTATAAAAAATGCTGTTCCGAGCGTCCAACTGTCACAATTAAAAATCCTAATTAATATCCAGCATTGATATCCATGCCACACTTGATAAAAGTAAATAATTGATTATCGAGTATTTTTCTTAGTAAAATTTAATTTTTCAGCTTATTTTTAATACAATCGCAAAAAAGTTAGTAGTGTTAGATTTGCAAAAAAATCTTCTTTTCAAAAAGTGCTTGTCTAAAAAGGGTCGCCATTTGAAAAAACAATAGTTAGACACAAAAATTTGATTTTATCAACTTCTCTTGTTCCTAGCTATCAGACTAAACACTAAAACTTAGCGATTGTATTATTCTGTCATCATTTCAGGTCCTTAGAATAATCAATTTTAAAAATGACTATATTAAAATCAACTAGGTGTAAAAAGTTTTTAAAATGACACGTTCTGATTCAGAATTGTCTCAGAAATCCAAAAATGTAAAAATATACAGAGTGTTCCATTTAAGAAATCGAAACCGGAAAGTGAAAAATATGCGAAATACTACACGAAATTTCGTTTTGATGCATTAAATACTTTGAAAGTTATCGCCTGTCTAATAGATTCGTTAACACCCGGTATAAACTATAGAAAATACATAAACAACAATAATTAGTCCAAACACAACGAAAACCCCTGAATAAGCAGGCACAGCTTGGAATAAGCTCATTGAAGTTGCAGACCAGGTATTTCGATTCATTTCAGAATGCTCTTTCTCTTTAAGGGAAATTTTTGATTTTGTTTTTAAATGATTAAAAGTTTAATTTCTTCAGTCAATACATTTAAAAATGTTGTCAGAGTGGTTCCGTAGTGAATAGAAAGATTATTTCTCACGCTGATGTTACGATAGCGTAGGTCTCTGTTGATAATGGTCATTTAGAATATTTTTAAAATGTATAAGAGAGTTGAAGTAAAATCATATATTAATTAAACTTCAAAAACTTTAAACATCAGATACAAATAAAATAACCCACAATAACTGCTGGTTTCGCTGTTTAATTTTAAATTAACCTTGTTGTTTTTATCAATTTTATAAATTTTGAAAACGACCTGTTGGTAGTTATAACATTAACTGGTGTTTAAAAAAAAATAAGCAATTAATGACTTCCAAACAGCAGAATAGTTGCGTATAACTATAAAGTTAAACAAATCCACTGTACTATTAAATTTAGATCTTTATAATATCTTCGAAAACCATGACGGAGTTCAATAAATTCTATAGAAACGTGGTATTTGGCTTTGCCCATTTTGGATAATTTCAATGTTATGAAGACTTGCGGACTCTGGTTCTACGGAACCCACGGAACCCCGCTGAGTACGCCACTGAGTCAAAGGAGGAAAGGTTAGACATTTATTTAATACGGGCATTTTCGTGCAAAAACATATTTTACATGTGTTAACCAAAATAATACTATTAACTTACCAGGTCATCGGCCACTATAAAAATTATATTTGGTGGCTCCTGGGCAAAAATCTCGGTAAGCGTAGAAATTAAGATCCAACTCCATAGAGCTTTTCTCATATTTCAAGGCCTGAAAAAAATAGGTAAAAATTTAATAGTAGGCGTGATATCTATATTACATACCTTAAAGTGAAAGGAGTGTAAAAAATCCACAAATTATCGTAAACAACATAGAAGAACGTCGGTTTCAATATTAATATAAAAATATGCAAACATAAGAATATCTTTTAAGAAATTGTGAATGTATATTTTGAAAATTTCTAGGCGAGCAAAAAATTAAAATGAAAGCATCAAAAGCATTTGGTTTAACAGTGCGTGAAAATATTATGTGTAAGTTTAATTTTTTTGAATTGCTATTGGATAGTTAATTAAGTCGGTTGTGAAAAATACTGGAATCGTTGGCTAATAAAGAAAAGGTACTTTTCCCTAATATCCCCCTCTGGCCAGTATACAGATTTCCTTTACTAAGTTTTTTTGTTTTTAATTATCATTATAATAATTGCATTATTATTAGCTTTATAGCCCTACGCATTTTCAGAGAAGTTCAGATATGAAGGTATATTGTTCTGAATATATCGTACGGTTTATGTACAGGGTATTCCATTTTTGACACTTTTGCGGGGTATCTCCCTTATTTTTAAGGATCGAGGGTTGCGTTTTTCGCGACAGCATGCTAAAGTGTCGGACACGAAAGAAAACCGGGCGGTCCTTAAAACAAAGGTTCATAGTCTTAAGCAAGCGGAAAAGTAAAACTTGTTTACGCAAATAAATTTTATGTTATTTTATTTGTTGTAATAGTTTGCCGCTTCACCTATAAAGTACGCCAGCTAAGCGGTATTCGAGGATTTAGTAAATTTCGCACTGGTCCACTTGTAATTGTCATGTACCTAGAGTCTCCATGCACTTGCCGCTAGAAGGTTCTAGCTATTTCCAGTGGCGCCTATACATTTCGAGCATTTGCTTTCATTTCTATATAAATACGTTGCGTTCAATTTGAATTATTATTTCGAAGTAATGATGGCGAGCAAAAGAGGAAAAACAATTCGAAGCGGTGCACGTGAAGTTATTGCGAGCGTTATAGAGGCCTGTACTAGAGAAGCTGAAAATAATAGTTTGACTATTCCAATTCAAAATCGAACAGAACGCGCTGCATTTTACACTGGTGTATCGGAAAGTAGTGTAAGACAAATTCAAAGAGAATATAATGATCGCTCATGTTCTACTACACCTTTAAAATCTCCTGGTAAAAAAGACCCCGATTATCATACAAAGATAAAATTGACGATGGTGATTTTCAAGTAATTTGACGAACAAAAGAGGATTTTTATATAAACTTGAGGAAAGTTCCGACTTGCAAACTCCTACTTCGTGCTGTAAAGAACAAAATAGATTTTCCGTACGGGTTAAAACCTTAAATCGGCTTTTACGATCAAATGGTTTTGTTTGGCGCAAGTCCAGAATAAACGAAAATTGCTCATTCAGAGATCAAATATTTTCCACTGGCGGGTGAAATATCTATCAACTGTAAGGCAATATAGGCAAGAAGGACGCAATATTGTGTATCTAGATGAAACCTGGGTAGATAATGATATAACAGTGAATATATAGTTCATGCTGGTTCAGAAGCCGGATTTGTTCCGGGTGCTGCTTTAGTTTTTGGCTCGGGACTAACAACTGGAGACTATCATGGACAGATGAATAGAGATAATTTTGAAAAGTGGTTGCTCGACAAGCTTCTACCTAACATTCCTCCCAAATCAGTCGTGGTAATGGATAATGCGTCATATCATTCTCACGTAGAAGATAAAGTGCCAACTAAATACTCTACAAAAGCTCATATGATTGGTGGCTTAAATCGAACAATCTTGTATATGATGCAACATGGAGAAAACATTAATTATATGAAGTAATATCAGCCAACAAGCCTAGAGAAAAAAAGTATAAGATTGACGGTCTTTTACGTAACTTCGGTTATACACCTTTAAGGCTGCCTCCATACATTTGCGACCTCAACCCTATTGAACTTGCATGGGCAGGAGTAAAAAAAATATATTCGAGAGCGCAACACAGGTGAACTTTCAATTAAAGATTTAAAGAAAATAGCATTAGAAGCGATTTACTCAATATCGGCTGAAAATTGGAAACCGTATGTTAAACATGTTCGTTCTATTGAAGATAAATACTGAGAAGTAGATGGCAAAATTGAAACGGTTATTGATGATTTAGTTATCATACTGGGATCTTCAAGTAGTGACGACGAAACCTCATCATTTTCAGAGGAAGACAACGATTTAGAAAGAATCGAACCATTAGAATTACAGCCGTCAACCTCGAAAATGGCTAAGTTTTTTTTTCATATATTTTGTAAAATTGTTCATAGAGTAGCTGTCAATAAACTGCTTCAAAATAATTAATTTTCTGTTCAATACCGGGTGTCAAAAAATATCTAATATTGCAATTAATATTTGAAAAACTACAGAACTCATATTTTTCCAAAATTAACACATCAATGTAGTTATAGTAGGGGAGCCAGCACTGATTCCAGTGAACAAGATTTGATATTATGTTATATTACTTTGTACAGGGGGCGTCATTGAGAAGTACTATACAGAGCGTTTCCTAATTGCGTGCTAATGTTAAAGGGGGTTGATTCTTTGATCTTTTTAAGAAAAAAGTTTAATATGAACCTAAAAGTGTTAACTTTGGAGATACAGGGTTTTAAAAAAACATTTTTTTAAAATCCTAATTCTGATGCTATTATAGATAAATAACTGTGTGAAATTTGATACACGTCTTTTATGCATAAAAGGGCATTTTTTATTAACAATCAATTTTTGAAATTTCTACCAGTGGCGTGCATATGTATTTAACCTGGGTAAATCCGTATGCTCCTTAATGCATAGAAGACGTGTATCAAATTTCATGCAGTTATCTACAATAGCATCAGAATTGGGATGAAAAAGAATGTTTTCTTTTTAAACTTTACCATCCTGTATCTCAAAAGTTAAGACTTCTAGGACATAAAAACACCCTCTTTAACATCAGCACGCAATTAGGAAACGCCCTGTATAGTACTTCACAATGACGGCCTCTGTATAAAGTAATATGACAAATGGAGACAGACGGCCACTTTTGGCATACACGAGTAGCCCAAAGCCGAATTGCATAAATTAAAATTTTGATAAATCTCGTTCTGGATCTGATGCTGGCTGCCCTTGTAAAACCTAGATTTGTAAATCGTGTTTCACTATACTGGGTGGTCCAATAATAGTGGACGTAGGCAGTAGCCGGGAAACCGTTAATGACAGAATTCAAGGAAAAATATATTTATAAGTAAATCGATCAAGAAAAATCAAAATTTAAATTATTTTAAAATTCGAAAGTTCGCCGTTTTTGCAACACAAAACAGATATAGAAGTGCGGTACACGAAAGAAAACAGACAAATATAGATAAAGGTTCATTAAGCATAGTTACATTTTTTAATTATCTGAAGTGCGTATAGTCAAAAAGAAGTGCCATATTATTTAAAGAACGACGGGACACCACTGGTTTAAAGAGATTTCTTGACCGACCTTCCTAAACCCATTGACTCCGCCCGGTTTTCTTTCGTGTCCCGCACTTTACTTTTTTGTGAGATTAAGGAAGGCTCCAGCAACATTTTCATAGCCCTTTTGGTTTTTGAGATACAGGGGGTTTTTGGAAATGTTGTTGGCACCCCTCGTATCCCAGTTATCTGATAGTAATTTACCAAAAAGGAGAAAACTGTTGCCTTTTTCCGTAGTATTCAGTGCAGCTTTCGGAATAAGTATACGCGGTCAGGTCAAAAAGTTGTCAGACCCTACTTTATTTTTTCAAATGGGACACCCTGTGTATTATTCTTTTTATTTATTAGAATTACAAAGCTCATGAAATTTTATTCAATATCCAACGAGATAAAACACGACTGAGCCCTCTTGTTTAGTTGAGAAGTTCCTAAGCCCACCTTCAGGATCTACCATCAGACCCTAGACACCACCTAAGTATATAATTTTTCTTAAAACAAATCCAACTAGCCCAAACATGGCGGGGTTATGTTGTGTAGTTGGGGAGATTCCATGGCTAACTTTCGGCTCCATCATCACACCAGCAACATGTGACCATATTATAGCTTGTCACTAAGGTTACATAGAAATGAACAATGTTAGCTCATTCGGATGCCAGGAAGTGCTTGAAAAGTGGATTTAATCGCAAAGGCTACTTGACCCAATGTGTTAAATTAGTGTTATTTACGGATGGTAGTTTGAGCATTGAACATGTGCACGTAGTATGAATGCTATTAAATTAAATAAAAGCTTGTAAAAATAGGCATCTGATTATCAAGCGATTCAGATAGTGACTATGACAAAGAAGATCGAAACCCCAATGAAGACAAAATTTCCTAATTTTATAAATATTGGCTCGATGACCTAGAATTAAAATCAATTTAAGAATTTTTTCAAAGTAATTTTTCCCTGACCTTTATTATATTTTAGTTTTCATTAGTATTCTATATATTTTATTAATAATGTGTAATATTTCAAAATTATTCAAAGTATTATGGATTTTTTAACTTCGGCCAGAAAACGCCTAAAAAGCATGATATTTTATATTCAAAAATATTGTGTTCCAAATAACAATCAGTATTTCTATTTTTTAACCTATAAATATTGTTCAAAGCAGAAAACAAAAATAATCGGGTGATAGATATTCCCTAATTATTGTTTTAATGTTCATCTTACTTCCAATAGAAATATTCTTCTTAGATATGCAGATTCCTTGGAACTATTCCTTATTATTCAAATTAATTACACATGAAATTCGCGGCTCGAGCATCACTTTATTTAAAAGTCTAACCGGTAACTGAAGGAATTTTTAAGTGTTAGTTTTTATATAGTTTTATCAGAGTGATCAATTAATACGCGAGAACCGAGATTTTTAACCACGGCCAAGCCACCATTTAGTCGAGGCATCTGAGTGTGAAGTTCGTTTGCTTCATTTGGATTGAAATGGTCAAGAACACAAGAAAGGTAAAAAAGTCGCTGGAATCAGTCGAGGAAGAGAAAAAATTTGTCGGAAAATGCCTCTGAAATAACATTGTTTTGTTTTATGCATATATATATATATATATATATATATATATATATATATATATATATATATATATATATATATATATATATATATATATATATATATATATATATATATATATATATATATATATATATATATATATATACATATGTATATATATATATATATATATATATTTATATTTCTATTTCCAAACTTTACACATATACTTTAAATCATATATTTGCCCATAAACATGATGCAGTCAGATAACGTTTCGACCGCACTTCGGTCTTCTTCAAATCTAAAAATGGAGAAGGGTGTAGAATTTTAATTTAGTATTTTTACATTTAATATTTTATCTTGTTAGTATATTACCTTAGAACGTAAACTATTAAGGAAAGTACATTTATTTTTAATTTTATACAAATGGAAAGTGAATATTTTCCTTCTTACCTCAATACGTAGACTTATTCAAAACGGCACAAGATGTCACATTTCCACATATATACATACACATCAATACAATTAAAATACACATATTATGTTAAAACATTAAGACACAGTGGTTATTCCAGTATTGAAATATAAAATTTACTCAGGTTATTGACGTCCTTCTTATCGTTGATAGCATTTTTGTATTTTGACCATCTCAAAAAATTCTCTTTTTTTAGTTTGCGGTTCGGATTTTAAGATTTTGGTGTTACTATAATCAAAGGTATGTTTTTTTGAATTTTCGTGATTTGTTAGAGCCGTCGCGTTTTTTTTGTCATACTTGTGACCCTTCAGTCGGTTTTCCAAGTATTGGCTAGTTTGGCCTATGTACACACTGTTGCAATCTTTGCAGGGTATTTCATAAATAACATTACTTTTTTTGTTTTTTGGGATTTTGGATTTTAATCTGGAAAAATTATTTGATAGTATATTGGAAGCCTTGTGACAAGTTTGAATATTATATTGTTTAAATAAATTTTGAAGTGGTTGGGATAAGCCGTTTATAAAGGGTAAAGATAAATTTTTTTTTGTTTGATTATATTTTGTGTCGTTCGAGTTATAAAATTTGTGGATTCTACTTTTAATGGTTTTATTTATAAGCTGTTTGGGATAATTTTTTATTTTTAGAGCATTTTTGGCTTTTTCTAAGGCTTGTTTCCGGTATTCAGGATCTGAGAGCATGATGGCGCCATCTGCTAAACCTACAATTACGGATTTTTTTTGGGAATTTGGGTGGTTTGATTTATAGTTTAAGTATCTAGAAGACCAAGTAGATTTTGTGTACCATTCAGTTTTCATATTTTCGCCTATATGGTGTATTGTTAAATCTAAAAAGTTGATTCTGTTATTTTTTTCGACTTCAATTGTAAATTGTAAGCTTTTATGAAATTCGTTAAATGTAGTTAAAACATTATTTACTTGATTTGCTGGTATTGTAGTAATGCAATCATCAACATAACGGTAAAAAAATGGTATGTCAAAGTTTAGATTTTTTAAAACTTTTGTTTCCAGGTCTTCCATGACTATTTTTGCTACAACGCTTGATATGGAGGCACCCATTGCGCATCCCTCTGTTTGTTGATATAACTGATCTTCATATAAAAAATATGTGGAGTTAAGGGTTAATTCAACTGCTTTGATAAATTCCTCTTGTGTTATATCTGTATATTTTTTAATTTCTGACCACTTTTCTTTTATTACTAATCCGAACCGCAAACTAAAAAAAGAGAATTTTTTGAGATGGTCAAAATACAAAAAAAAAACAAAAATGCTATCAACGATAAGAAGGACGTCAATAACCTGAGTAAATTTTATATTTCAATACTGGAATAACCACTGTGTCTTAATGTTTTAACATAATATGTGTATTTTAATTGTATTGATGTGTATGTATATATGTGGAAATGTGACATCTTGTGCCGTTTTGAATAAGTCTACGTATTGAGGTAAGAAGGAAAATATTCACTTTCCATTTGTATAAAATTAAAAATAAATGTACTTTCCTTAATAGTTTACGTTCTAAGGTAATACTAACAAGATAAAATATTAAATGTAAAAATACTAAATTAAAATTCTACGCCCTTCTCCATTTTTAGATTTGAAAAAGACCGAAGTGCGGTCGAAACGTTATCTGACTACATCATGTTTATGGGCAAATATATGATTTAAAGTATATGTGTAAAGTTTTTAAATTGACCTTAAATCAAATTTAAATAAAAATATATACTCAAACCGGTCAAAGAAAAATCAAACCAATAAAATATATATATATATATATATATATATATATATATATATATATATATATATATATATATATAATTCGTTTTTTTCTTTAACCTTATGAAATATTTTTGTCGGTATTTTCTTGGGTATAGGTTAATATAAAACCAGTTCTATAATTTTACATCGACGTTTCGCTCACCATATTGAGCTTTCTCAAGATGAAAATTTATTTCCTAAAAAGACACATATATATAGTTAAAAAACATAAAATTATCAAATTTAACTACATTTTTTTAAAAAACATTACATCTAAGTTTTTCGGTACAAACAAACCAAGACTTTACAATATACAGAATACACTTAACAGAAAATTAAAATTTTTATTTGCTACGTACCTTGAAAATGACATGTTAATCCTAAACGGAATCGAGATTAACAGTGATTTCTATAGCATTGGAATGCTGTTAGTTTATAAGAAATGATACATTTTTTTCCTTTTTTTTAAATTTTATATATGATATATGTTTGGGTTTCTGCTATTTATATGTACAGGATGTTATGTGAGAATAGCTTTTTCTTTGGAATAAACTTACTTAGAAATTAAATTATGATAAATTTGGCTTAAGTTGTTGATATCTTTTTTATCATTTACAGCATTTTTCTCTTTTTTAATCTGAATCATTTCTTTGATTGTTAGTTTCCGGTAATTAGTTTCCTGATCCAGAATTTGTGTTTCTTTAAAATTGAACTCGTGTTTTTCTGAAAGTTCGTGTTTGTGGAGTGCAGTAGAGGCATTTTTTGTATATTTGTGACCGTTTAATCTACTATCTAAATATTGTGTTGTCATTCCAATATACTTTTTTGAGCAATTTAGACAAGGAATTGAATACACCAAATTTGATTTCTTTTTATTTATTACCTTGCTTTTCAAAGGCGTGTAAAGACTTTTTAATAAATTATGAGCTTTATGACAGACATGTATATCATGTTTAGATAAGATGTGATTTATTTTTTCCGATAGACCGTCTGTGTAGGGCATTGCAATGTACTTTGTGTTTAGATTTTTTCTTTTTCAGCTTTCTTTATATTGTTATAGAATAAATGTGTCCTTTGTTTAAAAACTCGTAATATGATTTTCTCAGGATAATGGTTATTTAATAAAGTTTCTTTAACTTTCTTTAAAATCTCAGGCCGATATTCTGGAGAAGTAAGTGAAATAGCACGATCGGTCAGACCTATTACGACGGTATTTCTTTGGTTCTTAGGATGATTGGAGTTAAAATTTAAGTATCGACCTGACCATGTTTTTTTCGTATACCATTTAGTTTTGATTTTTTTATCAACTTGTTTTCTTATAAGAAACAAAGTTGATAAAAACATCAAAACTAAATGGTATACGAAAAAAACATGGTCAGGTCGATACTTAAATTTTAACTCCAATCATCCTAAGAACCAAAGAAATAGCGTCGTAATAGGTCTGACCGATCGTGCTATTTCACTTACTTCTCCAGAATATCGGCCTGAGATTTTAAAGAAAGTTAAAGAAACTTTATTAAATAACCATTATCCTGAGAAAATCATATTACGAGTTTTTAAACAAAGGACACATTTATTCTATAACAATATAAAGAAAGCTGAAAAAGAAAAAAATCTAAACACAAAGTACATTGCAATGCCCTACACAGACGGTCTATCGGAAAAAATAAATCACATCTTATCTAAACATGATATACATGTCTGTCATAAAGCTCATAATTTATTAAAAAGTCTTTACACGCCTTTGAAAAGCAAGGTAATAAATAAAAAGAAATCAAATTTGGTGTATTCAATTCCTTGTCTAAATTGCTCAAAAAGTATATTGGAATGACAACACAATATTTAGATAGTAGATTAAACGGTCACAAATATACAAAAAATGCCTCTACTGCACTCCACAAACACGAACTTTCAGAAAAACACGAGTTCAATTTTAAAGAAACACAAATTCTGGATCAGGAAACTAATTACCGGAAACTAACAATCAAAGAAATGATTCAGATTAAAAAAGAGAAAAATGCTGTAAATGATAAAAAAGATATCAACAACTTAAGCCAAATTTATCATAATTTAATTTCTAAGTAAGTTTATTCCAAAGAAAAAGCTATTCTCACATAACATCCTGTACATATAAATAGCAGAAACCCAAACATATATCATATATAAAATTTAAAAAAAAGGAAAAAAATGTATCATTTCTTATAAACTAACAGCATTCCAATGCTATAGAAATCACTGTTAATCTCGATTCCGTTTAGGATTAACATGTCATTTTCAAGGTACGTAGCAAATAAAAATTTTAATTTTCTGTTAAGTGTATTCTGTATATTGTAAAGTCTTGGTTTGTTTGTACCGAAAAACTTAGATGTAATGTTTTTTAAAAAAATGTAGTTAAATTTTGATAATTTTATGTTTTTTAACTATATATATGTGTCTTTTTAGGAAATAAATTTTCATCTTGAGAAAGCTCAATATGGTGAGCGAAACGTCGATGTAAAATTATAGAACTGGTTTTATATTAAGCTATACCCAAGAAAATACCGACAAAAATATATATATATATATATATATATTTATATATATATATATATATATATATATATATATATATATATATATATATATATATATATATATATATATATATATATATATATATATATATATATATATATATATATATATATATATATATATATATATATATATATATATATATATATATATATATATATATATATATATATATATATATATATATATATATATATATATATATATATATATATATATATATATATATATATATATATATATATATATATATATATATATTATATAAATAAATGCCGTATTGCTCACGATTCTATCTTTTTTGGTTTTTGAGGTATTTTGAATAAAACAAAAAACTGCATTTTTGAAAACCTTCGAAATTTCTTTATTTTTGAAAATATTTACAATCCGTAAAAACATTATTGAGGCAAATTTTTACGTACGCCTGTTTAGTCAGATTTTATTTGCAACGTTTCATTTTTTTAGAATCATCGTTAAGTTCGCATTTTCTTATGGCCAGTATATTCGATTTTAACAGTTTCTAAAAGAGTATTTTTTTAGCTTTTCAGCGATGTATCACACTTGACAATTAAGTTATCATTAAGATGGAAAAAGTGCGTAATTGAAAATTAATAAGTTTTTATAAATTATAATATTATAATAAGCAATAAAAAATTAATTGGGTTAAATAGCAAATTACAAGAATATTTCAAATAATAATTCGATATAATCAACAAAAGAAGCGACAGAGAACTTCAGATCTGAAGTCAACCGTCTATGACGTCTTAAAAGTAACTAAATACAAACTCTACAAGAAGAACTACCTATCTACTCAATGACTCAATGACATTAATTACATAATATTATGATCCAAAATGTTGACCATTTTGTTTAATGTACTGGATGCATTTCTTCTCAATTGATCTGATTACCCGCTAAATGGTATTTCGATTGATATTTTCTAAAATAATACGAGTTCGCTGCTCAAAAACTTATCCCTGTAAATAAGTATCTAATGGCGTGATATCCGGGGTTCTAGTAGGCCAGTGTACAGGGCTATTATTGGATATTACTTTTTCACCAAACGTTTCCGTTAAATAGGTTTGTACATCCCTGGTGTTTTGTGCGGGGCAACCGTTTTGTTCAAAACCATAAGTTGTTAAACTGAGCATTTGGGAAAACTTCTCGAATTGCATGAGCTATTTGGTTCTGCAACATGGCCAAGGTATCTTGGACCTGTCAGCGTCTGATCATCAATAAAAGGCCCAATGAGACGATTTGCTAAAAAGTAATGAAAAATACTGAATTATTATAAACAATTTAATTGGGCTAATACTAATGTCATTTATTGACATTATTTCGAGTAAAGTTACCAGCCACCTCGGTGGCTCAGTGGTAAGAGAGCCGGCTTCCACCCGGAAGGCGCGGGTTCGAGACTTGGCGTAGCCGGCACTAAAATAAAGAGTGCTCGATATGCCTGGTCCGGTACCTTCCCGAGGTGCCTTTGGTCGTTGGGATAATACATTAACGAATCTGTTCGTAGACTTGGGTCGACTGCGAACAGTAATAAGGCCTCTTACTTAACACATACACTACACGACACAACTGCGTAGAAGGCAACGGGAAACCACTACGTAGAACACATTCCCTAGTATAATGGTCTAGTGTAGTGCATTCAAGAAACCATATACATCTTAATATAAGATAGGTTTCAAGGCACTCACTGACCATCGCCAACGCCCGAATATGGGTACGGCACTTGAAGATTTTGTTACTTTTAAAACATCATGAATGGTTGAGTTCTTCTTGTAGATGAAGTCGGATTTTCATTAAAATATTCTCGGATTTGCCTATTGCGTTCCTCGGCGTGTTTTTCATACTTCGTGCGAATCTCATTAAAGCTGCCAAACTCAAGCAAGTTTCGATCCAGCGGTTGAAAATAAGTTCTGGCGAGCTATTGCCATTTCTTTCGTTTTAATATAACACACTAATGTATCGAACATTTTCTCATTAGAAAAATTTAACGCCATTCTAAAGCTTAAAATACTGACGGAAACTGAATAAAACTTCAAGGACAGATGACATATTATAAAAATCCAATTATTTCAATCACAAAGGCTACTTGACCCAATGTGTAAAATTAGTGTTATTTACGGATGGTAATTTGAGCATTGAACATGTGCACGTAGTATGAATGCTATTGAGTACTTCTTACTGGTTTTCTATAAAATTTAATGTTGAATAAAAAAATATTGCTATATAAATGCGCACTTTCTAATAACTTAGCACATAAAGTGTGATACATCGCTGAAAAGCAAAAAAAACTCTTTTAGAAACCGCTAAAGATAAGAAAAAGGTTGATGTTGGTTCTAAAAACCGAAAAGTTGAGAGAGAGAGAGAGAGAGAGAGTCGTCCATTTTGGTCTTCCATGTATTGGGATCTTAGACACTATAAGAGTTACAGATTCGGTTAAATGGAGAAACTACCTCAAAACTGTTTTAAATAGAACTCTAGTTCTTTTAATTATTGAGATATTTTTGAAAATTTGAAAAGCAATTCATATTATGCGCCATAACATTTTTTTACTTTTTGAGCTATCATAATTCTGAAAACACTTTTTCACAGCAGTATTTTCCGAAGAACCCTTGTAGGGTGATATTAGATTTTTGATTTGACTTTTCGATATTTTTTAACCATCATCAGGTTTGTTTTTCTAATGAACGACATATTGGATTTTCACTTAGTTAGAAAGAGCTTATTTTTTGCTTTCTAACGATCTACCACTTGTGTGTAAAAAAATAGAGAATTAACCCAAAAAATAAATATTTTTTATTTTTTTCGAGAAATATGGCATCAAGGTGAGATTATTTTTTATACCCCTGTGTGAGTATACTGCTAGGTACCAATATTTTACTAAAATCTACTAATTAATTAAAAAATCACTCTCCCTAATGGACCTTAAATTACAATTCAAACTGAAATCCATTTTCACTAACACATTGCTGGCGTTTCTGTAAGCAGAATTAGTTACTAATGAATTTGTGTTTCTGTTAACAATAATACTTCTTACCGTTGATTAAAATATTTGAATATGTATTCTGATGAAGATCACGAGATGATCGAAACATCAATTTGTAATAATATGACAAGAAATGTGTTGATCGTTTTATAAGGACCCTAACCCAAGAAAGTATATATAAATATATATATATATATATATATATATATATATATATATATATATATATAGGAATAACTTGTTTTTCTTGGACTTTCCTTTATATATGATTACTTTTTATTTTCTTGGGTTAGGGTCCTCGTGAATTAAATTAACACATTTCGTTTGACAGAACTCATGTTACAAAGTTTTGACGTTTCGATCAACTTGGTGATCTTCATCAGAATACAATTTTTGGTCTCATTAAAACCAAAATCCGAAGATTATGTCAATATAAGACAATACAACATTTTTAAAAATTCTACACTAAGTTTGTACATATATAAACTAACAAACACGAAAACAACGAAAACGACTACTAAATATATATATACACATCTCATGTCTAATATGAAGCCCGGTATGTCCCGCAGACTACCCGAATCCCGGACTAAATATTGGTTTGAACAAAGTGTATTTTATTGAAAAACAATTTAAATCTTACAGTTATTGCAAGCAAAGGCAGAGGGGTAATTTTTTCTTGATATACAGAAATCGTTATATTTTCCAGGTTTTATGAATCCCATACGTTTTTAGAAAATAAGAAGCCCGCTGTGTGAAAATGTATATACTTGTTGAATTATACGAAGCCCAGCTGCGTTGCCAATATGCTCAAGCAATACAAGCATTTTTATTTATTCTTAACAGTTATCATACTTATTTTTTATTAATGGAGAATTATATTAAGTAAACATTCTTAACTGTGAATAGGGTAATTCGAAAAACTGAAGAAGTCATTTTTGTAATAGACTAATATTTTCTATGCGTTAATAGAAAAAATGGTTTTATTATATTTACTACAATATTAATTATTATATTTCAAAGTAATGTATTGTGAATAACAATCAGATTATTAATGCAAGAAAATGTTTTTGTTTTTGTTGTGGTACTTTACCATTTGTTTTATTTTGATTTGATCGTATGTAGCGTTTGAATTAATCACCAATTAATGAAAAAATATAAAGTTCCACCTCCATATGTAAAAACCCTTGGTCTGAAAATAAATGTTTAAGAACTTATAGTTTATCTGTTAAAAATTATTGCACATTTAAGGGTCGTAATCATTACTAACTAACAAAAGAAAATAAAACTAATTCTTTGGATATAAAAATTAAAATATTAAAAAAATGTGTAGTTATTTACATATTTAAAGTACTAACTACTGTCAAGTACTATTTTTAACAATATAATTATATAATACACGAAAATGTTTTTTTTTTTCGTGACACCTTACCACTCACCGCTATAAAAAATGTAAAGTTTTAATAGTGCAACATTATTTAAGTTTATATAGTTACTAACACATTAAAACTAACTGCTTTTAAGTACTATTTATAACAATCGGATTACGGGGGTAATTGGAATACAGGCGGGACTAATGCTTCACAACTATATGCCAAGTGTGTCCAAAAAAGTATGCAACATATGGAAAACTTTATTAAGTAGGTATATGTTAAGAAATTTTTATTTCTGATTAAAGTTGGTGCTTATAGAAAAAAATAGTTTAGGTCAGATAAAAAACATACAAACAAATGGATTTGAACACTAATTACAAAAAATACAATTTTTGTGGTGGCAATTTTAAAGGCCAGCAAAGTTTTTTCATATATGTTATTTTTTACTACAAATAACTCCTTTTAACTATACTAAATACGGAAACATTTTACTTAGCTGTCAATTACGATCTTTTGTGCAGACCTTTCAAATTGCCTAGCACAAGATTTTCACTGAAGAAAAAAAACTAGGATTATTTTTTTAAAGTTATACTTAACATTTTAAGGCCATTTTTATGTCCATGCATTTCTGTTGAGTTATGTTCTGGTTTTTGATTGGTTTGCATTGTTTTTATGTGGTATGAAATTTATGGCGTGTATGCTTTTAACATACTGCCGTGCGATACACTTTTTAATATTTTAATTACATTTTCTATATTTTTCTGAACAAATTTTCTAAATATTAATCCATAGAAAATAGTTGAATGTTCATTTAATTAAAAAGATAATGATATTAACCTAATAAAAAAGATCAAAATGTGGATCTTGTAGGATTTATTTTGTCTTTAGCCCAAGATATGCTAGTATTATTTTCCCTACCGCTTAACATATAAACAAAACCATTTCGCTGTACATTTTTTAACGTTCATACAAGTACCTAAAGCAAGTTCGAAAATCCGCTTTGAACGTTTCATTAATATAAAAATATTCCAGCCACAATTTGTTATCTCCTCTATGTCACTAATATTCACTAAATTCACTTTCGCGCGTCTTTTTTGAAGCCCGGGCCACGAATTCCCACTTCGAATTCATAACCATAATACACAAATGTCTAATCTTCTTATTAAAATTATAATCCAAATTTTCTGCGACGCTGCCATGTCGCCGGTACGGCTAAAGTCGTCCTATTTAGTGGGGCTTTTCAAACCCGTAGAACCTATACAGAGTTGTATATCATTTACACACAACGACTAGAGCGCCAACTACAGTACGATACCATGAACCCTGACGCGTATGTTTTTAGAGAGCAACATGTAAATATGAAGTCCAAGCAAAAAATTAGGTACAGTTTTCTTTAACTTTGGTATGAACGTTTATGAAGCTTTATATAGGTTTGTATTTAGGAAGCCCGAAGGTGGACTTCCAAAGGTCGCAATGGGCTTCGAATGCCCGTGCAATTTGACATTTCGGGCTTCCGAATGACAGAAGATGTGTATATATATATATATATATATATATATATATATATATATATATCTAATTTATTTTTAAAACTTCTCTTTGGCTAACTTCTTATATATTTTTTTGCGAAAAGTTTTTCTTGGAAATAAAACAATTTTGTTGAAATATTCAAAAAGATTTATTCCAACATCTGTTTTTTTGGATTGACGTTTCGAATATGCTCTGGTCTTTTTCAAAATCTAAAACAAGGAGTTCGACACGTCATTATACATTGCTATTTTTTAGAAAAAAATGTCTTTACATGCTTGCTAAAATTATACTAAATTACATAAACAAAAAACTTACGACAAAGAACGTAAGTTAGTCCTAAATAGATTAAAATTTATAAAAATACGCATTCACATTTTACGAACGGAAGCGTATAAGGGCCACAAATTTTTTTATTTTTAAATTCTGACTTTAAAGTCGGAATTTAACTAGATTCAGAGTTTAAAGTCAGAATTTAACAAGATTCTGAGTTTAAAGTCAGAACTTAGTAAAATTTTGAGTTTAAAGTCGAAATTTAACTAAATTTTGAGTTTAAAGTTAGAAATTAACTAAATTCTGAGTTGAAAGTCAGAATTTCAAAAAATCTGAGTTTGAAGTAGGAATTTAATAAAATTCTGAGTTTAACGAAATGCATTTTTGACATCTCCTGTCAAACCTGGAATTCGTGTCAGGAGATAGATAATTAAATATTGACACAGATAAGTGAGATCCATTTCGTTGCAAGTAAACTCGTTTGAGATTTACCGAGCTTCAAAAGGTCAAAATTGTCATTGTTCAAGCACCATTTTCTCGAAAACAGTTAAATTTGGGCATGAGAAAGGTAACTCAATAAGTGTCTGGATTTTTTAGAAAAATATAAAAATTTAATAAAATATAGGGCAATTCATTTAAAAAACGGCTGATGCCTCCGGTTTGAGGTAGAAGCGGCAACACCCGCGCAATTTAAAATATTTTATTACGAGAGTCCATTATGTTCATCTATGGCCAAAGCCAAATTCTTAAAACATTCTATTCGTTGGGTCAGAGGGGGAGATCTGTCAATATGCTTCGTTTTTAGTCTTAAAAGCGAGACACCCTTACATATCGTTGAAACATATTTAAACCGTTTCCTAAGACTTATTTATCGTTTGGTATTACCTTTTTTATTTTGTGAACCTTTTAATATATATGTTTTCTTGTAAGTATATGTTGTTTTTTATTCTTTTATGTACCTTTTCTTGTATATGTATTGTATATGTTGGTTTCTTAATAAAAATTTCTAAAGTTCATTTTGGCTTTTTTGCCAGCCATAGAAATAAATAAAAATATATAAAATGAACTAATTAAACATATGTTTAATTTGTCAGAGACTTATTTAACACTCAAAAATCAAAATAGGAAACTTTTATTTTGTACCCCCCCCCTTTTATCATTTTTAACTATCTGTAGTTTGGTGTAACAATTCATAGCGCATTTGCCATTATTCAAACAAGAATATTTAACTTGCTTTTTTTGATTCCAGTTTGTTATGCAATCGTAAGGATTAAATTCTGACTTTAAACTCAGAATTTTGTTAAATTTCAACTGTAAACTCAGAATTTTTTTAAATTCTGACTTTAAACTCAGAATTTTATTAAATTCTGACTTTAAATTTTATTAAATTCCGACTTTAAGCTCAGAATTTTGTTAAATTTTGACTTTAAACTCAGAATTTAGTTAAATTCCGACTTAAAACTTAGAATTTTATTAAATTCCGACTTTAAACTCAGAATGTTGTTAAATTCCGACTTTGAACTCAGAATTTTGTTAAATTCTGACTTTAAACTCAAAATTTTGTTGAATTCTGACTTTAAATTTAGAATTGAAAAATAAAAAAGATTATGGCTCTTCTACGCTTCCGTACTTCCGTAATATATATATATATATATATATATATATATATATATATATATATATATATATATATATATATATATATATATATATATATATATATATATATATATATATATATATATATATATATATATATATATATATATATATATATATATATATATATATATATATATATATATATATATATATATATATATATATATATATATATATATATATATATATATATATATAGTTGTTTTAAGTGACAGAATAGTATCAGTTTTACTAGGAAGTGAACAGATACGTATACTACCAGTATATAACATTGATACTATCGACTGAAGGATGTAACGAAGCACTTTTAAAGAACATGAAATTAAAGTTTTAAAAGTAGTTGGAAATATATATATATATATATATATATATATATATATATATATATATATATATATATATATATATATATATATATATATATATATATATATATATATATATATATATATATATATATATATATATATATATATATATATATATATATATATATATATATATATATATATATATATATATATATATATATATATATATATATATATATATATATATATATATATATATATATATATATATATATATATATATATATATATATATATATATATATATATATATATATATATATTATATATATATATATATATATATATATATATATATATATATATATATATATATATATATATATATATATATATATATATATATATATATATATATATATATATATATATACATATATATATATATATATATATATATATATATATATATATATATATATATATATATATATATATATATATATATATATATATATATATATATATATATATATATATATATATATATATATATATATATATATATATATATATATATATATATATATATATATATATATATATATATATATATATATATATATATATATATATATATATATATATATATATATATATATATATATATATATATATATATATATATATATATATATATATATATATATATATATATATATATATATATATATATATATATATATATATATATATATATATATATATATATATATAATATATATGTATATATTTATATATATATATATATATATATATATATATATATATATATATATATATATATATATATATATATATATATATATATATATATATAAATTTATGCCAGTAACGATGTTTATGTCAGTGTAAAATTTTGACAAACGGTTTATATAGCCAGAACAGTGCCTGATTTTCGTTAAATTTAAATGCGTGGATATTTTTGTAGTCTAAAAGAAAACCAAATAATCTTTCGGAAAAGGAAATCACATTTCAGGGCACGGAAACTCTTGACATGTACAGTAAGACGAAAATAATTGAGATAAGACTTGCGTAATAAAGCAATTTTCATGGTCAGAAAACAAAGGATTGTTGCCCTGCCAACATAACCTTAAGGATGTAACTGTGGTAATTGCTATTTAGTCACTATCAGTGTTAACTTTGGTTTTATTTTATTACCGCTTTTCACAATTAAGTTCTTTTCGATTTTCTAATTCATATAAACAGAAGTAATATACCTAAATACTACGGTTATAGTACAGTACAGTGTTGGGTACTTCAACTATTAATTTAACATAAAATGCGGATACAAAAGAAAATAGCAATACAATACAAAAAAATCGGTATATCCTGGAATATCCCTCGTTATAATTTTTTTCCATTTGTTAGGAATAGTGAAGTGTGACTCAGTGTAGTTCAGTACACAGGGACGTAGATAAGGGGGGGACTGGGGAGAGGCGCGGCGCTCCCTTTTTATCCTGTGGCCCTCCCACTGGCCCCCCCATTAGCCTGTCTAAATAAATTATACGGTACGCTTATACAAGCACAATATTTTTAACGAAATAAAATACTTAAACCACAAAACAAAATATCTCTACTAGTAAGAATCCCAAATATATGCTGACTCTTACTTAATTAAAACAAAAAAAATATAGTAATAATGGCTGTAACAATCCCGGTCTCTAGTGCTTCATGTGAGGGAACTTTCTCATTTTTGAGACATAGAATTGGAAATGACAGACTATCAAACTTGGGTATTTTATCAATTGAGAAGTCATTGGTAAAAACCATAGATCTTCAAAGAGTAATAGATATTTTCGCGGAAAATAAGAGAAGAATAAATTTAATTTTATGAATTGTTTTCTTTTTGTATTTTTTAGTTAACGGTTTGTATTATTCATGCTTATTTTTTATTAGTTTTAGTAATACTTCCACAACTGTACCTTAAATAAAAGTAAAAAAAACGTTTCTTCAGATGTGTTTAATTAAGCTACTTTTGTATAAAATTATTTAGTTCAAAAACTTAAAATATATGTTTTTTACAAGCCCAGATTATTCGTTACAGGATCCATCATTAATGTAAACAAATCTTTAGTAGGAAAGTATGCTACTTTGACACACTAATGACAGACTCTGTATATAGGCCCATTTAGAACTATTTGTGCCCCCAACTGGCCACCCCAAAAAGAATTTTCTGTCTACGTCCCTGTCAGTACATAGTCACAGTATAAATCATCTTGGGTTCCTATCAATATTTTACCAATTTTTTTTCTACCTGTGTCACACTTGACTTTTGGGCATAATTTAAAATAAATTATATAAATAGTTTATACGTTGACACATACCACCATTTTGTTACGTCATGTTGAATTCGTACCAGTTTATCCCATTATCATATTCAATTTTTCTGCAAAATTTAAAGTCAATTGAACAAGATTTTTTAAGTTCTTAAAAATCTTGTTTGGCCGCCATTTCGTTACACCACTTTAAACTCGTGCTACAACTTTAACAATTTATCTTCACACCACACTTAATTCTTGCACAAAAATTGAAATTAATTTATTAAGTATTATTTTCAGGCTGTTTTTGGATTTTGCTATCTTGGATTCTTATCAAAATGTTGCCAGTTCATTCTTATGTAATACTTGATTTTTGTGCAAAATTTGAGATAAATTAAATAATTAGTTTTCTTAGTAATATTTTTTTTAACATTTCACTAAGTCGCCATTTGGATTTTTACCAAAATATTATCAGGTCGTCCACGTATGACCCTTAATTTTGACCAAATTTGATTTTAAATTGGGTAAGTAGTCTTTAAGCTATGCCGCGAACAGACAGTCAGACAGATCGTCAGACGGATCGACAGAATTGATAAAACGTGAAGGTATGTAAAACCTGACGGGGTGATTTTTTTAACGATTACAAACATTTTATTTGGCAGCCATTTTGTTCCGCCATCTTGAAGTAGTAACACAGTTTTACTAGTTCATCTTTATACCATATTTAGTTATGGCCCACAATTTCAAATCAGTCGATACCGTGGTGGTTTAAGTAAAAATGTCGTCTTGTGTTATAGTCATGGGTTTCCGAATGTAGTGACAATAAATTTGAGTTAGAGTGTATTTTCAATAGCGTATAATGGATATAGATTGAAGGCAAGGGCATAATCTTAAGATCTTTAAAATAGGGTTGACAGTGATACCTAAATCCGGCATTGGCCAACAGTCTTATGGCTTGTTCCTGCAAGAGAAAAATTCTAATTGAGTATATTGCATTTCCCCATAGAATTACACAACATGTGATATTACTATGAAGCAGTGCGAAATATGCAATTCTAAGTACATTTGGGTTAACAAAATGCTTTACTTGCCATAAAACAAACAAAGATGAAGATAGCTTACCACTCAAGGTCTCAATATGTGCAGGAATCGTCTAAGACCATTCCCAGTAGTTTACAAGTTTTACCCGAGGTAAGCCTATTATTGCTACTTACTATAAGATTTGCTGTTTTGGATGGATTTAATTTTAATTTATTAGGAAGAAACAATTTTTCCGCTTCCTTTGAGGATATGCTGGCAAGATTTGAGAGAACATTGAAGTTCGAATCAATATTTAGGAAAGTCGTGTCATCTGCAAACAGAACGCACTTATCAACAGTTGACATGTAAGAACATAGATCGTTGATATACATGTTATGGGCTTGAGGGTTGAGACCCGACTATTGATAGTTACGCATTGTAGTCTCTCAGAAAGTTAAGACCTAAATACATCCAGATCTACCCCTCTAATCCCAAAATACGTCAACTTGTCCAGCAGGATGTCGTGAGAGACACAATCGAAGGCCTTTGTCAAATCACACAGTGTAATAATAGAGTGCTCCTGACTTTCAAGGCCCCCAACAACATCTAGAATGGCTGCAATTGTTGAACACCCTGATTGAAACCCGAATTGTGAGGTATCAAACAGCGAGTGTTTTTCAAAATACTTGACCAATCTATCTTTCAACATTATTGCCATTACCTTATATAATATTACAATTATCGAAATTGGACGGTAGTTGTCGATCAGTTCACAATCACCTTTTTTAAGTAGTGGTGTAATTTTTTAAATTTTAAATGCACTGGGAAAAATTCCCTCGGAAAAACACTTATTTAGAAGCCTGGTAAGCTTACGCCTATTTAAATTATAAAAGTCAGTAGCATTAGATTGCTTTAAATTTCTGACAATATCAAAAACTTCAGTTTCAGTAGTTGGATAAAGAAAAAAAAACTAAATGTTAGTGCATTATTTTCGTTCAGGAGGTCTGATGCCTTCTGAGGAATATAAGGTAAGGTTTTAATGATGTTTTCGGCAACTGAGCCAAAAATATATATAAACCTCCCAAAGAAATACTGCTTCCCAAAACAGGTGTTTTATGTTAATTTCTCTCAAAATTAACAACTTTCCAACAGTCTCGATTTCTTGTTGGAGTTCAATTCAATGGAATTAAGGTAATGATATTTTAGGATTTTGTATGTCGACCAAAGCAAGGGGTGACTCCTTTGAAATTGAAATTAGAAACATCCTTAACTGTACTCAAAATATCCCGCTTTCTTTGTAACTCGGCATTGAACGAAGCTGTTGCTGGTCTTGTATCGCAACGGTGTACCAATGGAAATTATTGCTCGACTAATGAATTATATTTTTCAACGTTAAAATGTGGTGCAATCCAATTCACGTGACCTAAAAGAATTTTTAGTTTATTTAAACCTAGCTGCAAGAAGTAGATGAAGATATATTACGAGTAAAATCTGGAGTGCCAGATCAAAAGAATCTATCAAACCTCCTAGAATAATTATCCTAGACTTACTGGTACTGGTCAAGGTTAAAAGTAGTCTTTCAAAGTTGTTTAAGAACACTGAAGGATCGCTAATAATAAAACAACTTTATACGACAATTAGTTATGACCCACAATTTCAAATCAGTCCACTAAGTAGTTTTTCAGGTTGACATTTTAATTATTTTATTAAGCCGGCATTTTGTTCTGCCATCTTGGATTCCTACCAAAATTTTACGAGTTGATTCCTACGTAATACCTGATTTTTGTGCAAAATCTACTTATTTAAAACACTAAGTCAAAGAGCAAGTTCGTGAGAGAGTTGTACTACAACGATTTATATGATTTTTTTTTGAAATGATCGACTGGTGACCGAGACCTTTCAACACTATTTTTGTATTTTAAATGTATACAGGGTGGTTCTCAAAAAATCGGGTCATTGATTAATCACGATTCTGTTCAAACCGTTTGACGTAAAAAGCTGAATTCTGGTATACAGGTTCATTGTAGGATGTAGAGGTTTAATAAGAAAAGATTTTTCAAAACTCGAATTTCAAGGTGGTGAAACCGCCCCTTAAATATTACAATATTTTATATTTAAAACGGCTAGTTTAAAAAAAAAAGCTTGAACAGGTATATTTTTTGTTTACATATTTTTTTAAAATGTATACAGAGTGTTCCAAAAAATCGGAAGTAATTTATAAACAAAAATCTCCGAAGCCCCTGTTGACAAAAATTGAAAGAAAATGCAACAAAAAATGTGGTTTGTAAAGAGGTATTTAACGAGAGATATGTGAAGAGAAAAGACTTTTTTCTCACAAGAATTTATTTCGGTTTACTGGTTTCGGGTGCTTTGTATTTGCTCCCCTTCTTCAGAACCACTACAAAAATTAATTGAAAATCAAATCTACCAAACCTAACCACACTCGTCAATCCTACTTCTAAAAAAACAAAAAACAATACTTACAATTTTCTCAGTCAGAAGTTGCACAATAAAATATATAACAATACTTATTCATAAAAAAATCGGAAAAATTAGAAGCAATGTAAAAGTAACATTAATACACCAAAAGACAAACAAACAAAAAACAATCAACACAGAGATATTTTAAGTACTTCGCCGGTGATGAAAGAAATGCCTTGACCGTTTGACGATATACAAATTTTTATTTGTTAATAACTTTTGGAAGCAATGATGTCCTCTATCGAGTAAACCAGGAAATATAACTATTTATCCTTTAAAACGTTGATAGTATGCTATTTTTATATTACAGTTCTTTCTTACGGTGTTCCAAAAATATAAATGATTCTCGGTAGATGCTGCTACAATGCTAGTAAAATTATTTAACTATTAAAAACACTTCCCAAAAACGAGAAAAAAACACAAACTTATATAAAACAATTATGATATTCTGGACTAACATTTTTTAGAAGAAGAAGAAGAAAAGGAAATTTCCGTCAAAGTTTTGTTGTGCGTTAAGACTTAGTTGTTCTCTTTTGTTTGCGTTACCTATGGTATTGTTAGTTTTAGAGGCTACTGTAATATTATGTTTTTTAAAAAAGTTTTGTATTTGGTATGCTACTGGTCTATTGAATGTAATAGACGCATATTTATTTAGTGAATCTGTCGGTCTTTTTTGTACTATAGGAAAAACGTTTGTAATAAGTTTTCGATTTCTCTTTCTTTGTATAATTTTATCAACAATTGACTCCTTGTAATGGTGAGCGGAGGCAATTTGTTTAATAATCTTTATCTCGTTGTTAAACGATTGTTCGTCAACAGGAATTTTTAAAGTTCTCTCAATGTAACTATGAAATGCTGCTAATTTATTGGACGCAGGATGAGTGGATAAATCGTCTATAACAACCTCTGTATGAGCCTTTTTTTTATAAATGTTAAAAGTGTGTTTGTTGTTTATATTTGTTATACTCAAATCCAAAAAATTTAAAGTTTTGTTTTCATGCTGTATTTCTGGTAAATTTAATTTTGTCGTGAATCAAATTAATTTTATGAATAAATTGATTTAGTTCGTCAAGACTCCCTCTCCATAAACAAATTATATCATCTAAGTATCTTGCGTAATATACAATGTGTTTAGGATATGTTGTGTCATTTAAAATGTGAAGTGTTTCAAAATTATCCATAAATAGATCTGCTGGGAAGGGGGAGAGTGGAGATCCCATTGCTAATCCCTCGTCTTGACAGTTTGTAGTATTCCTAAAGTTAGAAAAGTTTTGTCGTAAACAAACGCGGCACAAGTTAAAAAGGTCTACTGTTTGTTGGTCAGATAAATTGATGTTATTTAACTTGTTTTTAAAAATATTTAATGTATCATTGATAGGTATATTTGTAAAAAGATTCGATACATCAAGAGAGGCCAAAATACTGTTCGAAGGTATATCTATGTTTTTTCATTCTATTTGCGAGTTCCAAGCTATTTTTTAAGGTGTGTTGAAATTTAATATTTAAATTTATTTTTATGAAATTATACAGCCATTTAGCTAAATTATATGTGGGGGAGTTGTAGAAGGACACCACAGGTCTTATAGGCATTTCTTCCGGATTTTCGGTTTTATGAGTTTTAATTAGTCCATAGAGACAGGGAATGGTTTTGAAATCTGGGAGTAAATTTTTTATATCTTTTTGGTTTAAAACTGACTTGGAATTTTTGATTGTCTCTTTAACTTTATTTATAAAGGATGGTAATTTTGGGTTAATGATTTTGAAATTGTTTTCTTCATTTAAATAAGGCGATTTATGTAACTCTTTAGATCCCTTTCGTTATCGCCATAGGCGAACGAAGTCGCGGGTACTCGCTGGTTTAAGATAAATTGGATAATTCGTTTTTAAGTACATTTTTTAACATTTCACTAGGTCGCCATTTTGGTTTTGCCACATACTTAAAATACCTATTTGAGATGATTCCATCAAGAATTGATTACATTGTACCCGAACCAACGGAAGAATAAATTTTCTAAACGGACATGTAATTATATAAATAAATAACAATAATTATGTCTCCGGATTAAGAAAGATTGCCATCAAACACGCTATATCAACGTTCGTCTATTTGAATCTGTTAAATTGAAATTATTCTCTTTATAATTTTTTATGCAAAATATATTGTGGGTAAGTTTTTAGGTCCACTTATATTATTGCATTGTGCGGCATTTGTATTAATTAGGAAAGTTTAGATAATTGGATAATCTTATTAATGATTTCTATAATTTAGACGAACAAGGAAAAATGTTGAAAGCCTTCATGGAAAACATTTAAATAAATCAAGTAACGATTTGAAGGACGGTAAACGTGGGTACGTAGTGTAGATTAATCCTGAGTAATTAAAAAAAAATAAAAAGTTAGAATAAACAGGAAGCTCTATTATTCAAGAAATGATTACGAATCAAAACTAAACAGTTTTTATTTTCTATAGAAATTGTTTTTTTATGATAAATTATTAACAATTAATTCAGTTACAATATTTACTTTAATCAAGTGAATAGAAGAAAAGCTAACTCGAATTTAAGCTGATGACAAGGAAATATTGATATTAAGTTATATAATACAGAAAGATGGAGATATGTATGTATATTGTTACTACTTACCGGCTAAACGCCTCGACCGATTTTCATGAATGAGACATCCAATTTATATATGCAATTATACTGTACAGGGTGCCCCAAGTATAACCAATTATTTAAAAATAATCTTAAATTTACAGTATTGAATGTTTGAATATACGAAGCAAATATATATTTACAAAATATGCAATATTATAAATAGATTGGGGTTTTTTGGTACTCTGTTTAGAAATGTAAAAATTTGAAAGTCGTTTAGCAACAACTTAGGGTCCCTATTATTTCGACTATTTTAGAAAAAATTGTGAGACACATTTATTTTTTTCTTGTACATATTCCAATGATATTTAATATTAACATAAAAAAGAAGCTGAAAATCACGTCCCACTGACGTTGCTTTGATTTGGTCATAACTTCCATCTTTGTAACTGTCAGATGTTTGTCTTAATTAATTAGAAAATAATAATAACAATAATAAAAAAAGGTTAAAATTACCTTTTCATTCCGAAGTTGTCATTTTAAACCAGAATTTCTATTTGATATGTTAGTAAATATTAACTGAATTTAAGAATAGATGTGTAGCGGGTTTAGGACAGAAATGAAAATCCCTTTTTTCTTAAAGAAGAGCCGACGTTTCGACTATGTATTCAGTCTTCTTCAGGGCTATTTTTAAATATGGGATGTCAACACACAAAAGTATGTTCATGTCCATATGAAACCTAAGGAAGACGATGAAATTATTTTCACAACAATAACAAGACAAACCCGACATTCAGTATGGACGGACAACAACTGGCTGTTGTCCGTCCATACTGAATGTCAGGTTTGTCTTGTCTAGATAGCCGTCACTTGACGGAAATTCATTGTCACTGGTAAAATAAATAAACAAATTATTTTTATTTAGTAATTTCCAGTAATTTATTTCCGTTTACCAACTATTTCGACACCCGGTGTCTGTCAAAAACCAATTTAAGAGTGATACTAAAACTGGAATTTTTAACAATAATAAAAGGATAAAGTGTCTACCTACTTAATCCACTCAGATATTAGGTATAAAGGTTGAACAATGGGGAGCCGTTTAAGTCCATTTGATCGTTCAATAAAATACATTACTGTTTTTCTTCTTATTAAGTTCTTTTCGAGTACTTGTAACTTTTATTGGCTGAATGCAACATTTTAATTCATTGTTAAAGTTGTGATTTATTTGACATAAGTGTTTTGTATAAATAAAATTTGTTTTCTGTTTAATACGTAATGTTTTGTGTTCTTTTATACGTTTATAAAAAGATCTACCCGTTTGACCAATATATACTTTTTTTACAAGAATTACATTTTAATTAATGTACCCCAGATTTTAAGTCCTTATTTGTATCAGACTTGGTATTCTTAATATATCTGCATACAGTATTATTTGCACAAAAAGCTACTTTATGATTTGTTTTTTAGGAAATTTCCTGCTTTTAGTGCAAAAGATAAGACCTGATTTATTATTAGACCATATGAGTAAAAAACATGCATCAATGCGAAAAATTAAAAATATGTATAGTATAGATATTAAAATCCGATAAAGTCTATTCTATTCAAAATTGGATGCTCTTTACGATGAATACTCACGGAAGACGCTAGGTACTCTAAGTTTTGGGTTATTCGGTGATAAAGTTGAAAAAAAAAAATTTTACAGATTTTTTTATTCGAAGTGCGAAAAACGTACCAAGGAAGCGGTTTTTCCGCGAATTAATATTAATCTGATGAAGAATTTCCCGCAGATTTCAAATCTGCCCCGAACAAACTCCTACGGCCTTTAGTTTCCGAGATATGAATTTTTTTCCGAACTCCTGCATAGTTTCGGGCACCCGACTATAATATGTGAGGAAAAAAATATTTCCTCTAATATTACGTGAAAACTAATATTTCCGATCAATTTCGAATGTTCATGATACCTTATTACCGAATTCCCGAGTCGCTACAAAAACTTTGAAAAATTTTCAACTTTTCGATCGTGTTTTTTTGAAAGAATTTGAAAGAATTTTTTTTTTCTACCACTTTAATCAAAATTGGTCATTATACTGATTCCATAGTGAAGATTTCGAAAAAAGCCTTTAAAACGTTGTCAGATTAATTCCGGAGGAGATATGACCTGATTTATTATTAGATCATACCAGTAAAAAACATGCATGGAAACGAAAATTGACAAACTAAATAACTTTATGATTTGTTTTTTAGGAAATTTCCTGCTTTTAGTGCAAAATTGTTATGTGTTAAACTTATATTACTATATTAAAATTAGGATAAACCAAATTGAGTGCTTTTTGTATTATTTATTATTTATAGTTTTGTCTATTGTGGTTACGTCATAACCGATATTAACTGCAATCTGATTTATCAGCTAAATTAAATAGTTGTGTGCTAAATGAAACAACAAATAAAACAAACAAGCATTTATTAAGAAAAATTAATTTAAATTAGTATTTTATAATAAATATAAAACTAATTTTTTAGGTTCAATTAGAAAATCATAGTTATTAAAAAGTAAAAGAAAAGTCACTACATTTAATGGACAAGTTCTGTGTAAGTTCAAATACTTTTAGAGTTGATCTGTAGCAGGCAATAAAATATTAGCTAAATCCTGAAAGTTTGATTTGGTTAGACTGGTTCAAGAAAAAATTGTGCTCGTATTAAAAAAACCAAATGGCCGTAATCCAAAATAATTATAATTAAAAGCGTAACAATTTGGCGCCCAACCTGGGTCACGACTAAGCTAGCCGGGCCTTGTTTTCATCTAACCTCTCTACATTTATTATTTATTAAATTTCTTATATCTTTCTAAGCTTGGATTTAGTGGTCATCACCCTGACTGCATGGATTTTTCTGCTTCAATCCTACGTAAGTCCTGACGTCATTTTCCTCTTGTCTCTTGCCAGGATAAGTTTTTTATATATTAGGCCGACAATAAACAGACATAAACTCTGTTCACCTTTTATTTATTAGTCATATACCTTTCAATGTTTGATTGATTTCCTTAAATAGTTTTTTCTAAATTATTTCCTTTAAGTTGTTAGATTATTTCGATTGCGATATAATATGATATTTATATTATACTTTGCAGCTAAAAAAATGATAATGTCTTTACCATAAATTGCTTAATTAATTTAGTAGCCTGCTCCTGAATCGATTCGTATAAATTGTTAATTTTTTAAATCTTAAATCCACAATAAATGTTGGTCTCAAATAAGTGGTCAACTTTTATGGAGCCAATTAATTATTTACTTTTTCATTTTGCCTTATTTTGTTGTTGACGTTTGTAATTTTGAGTTATGTGTGGGCGTGTCAATGCCTCTATGCTGTAATTTGTGGTATTAGATCGATTTCGTGGACATCCATCAATTCGTCATATTTGTTTTATAGCGATTCCACTGTTGCCAAACGTATGACCGGGTGAATTTCCTGTCCTATCCTTAAGGTGTTCGACATGTTATAGTTATTATCGGCTAGGAGGTTTGCTAGATTTTTAGCTAAGAATGCTTGCTAGAGTTTTATAACTTCCGAGACAGATGACAAAGGGCTACCTTTTATCAAGGGCAGTATCTAGTTACCAGTAAAGATCGGCACTGCTTCATGAAATGAAACTTTTTGGATATGATATAGTTATCCTTTTCATATATAGCGGCTTTTAGAACCAGTTTGGGAGCTACACCGAAGGTGCCCAATAGTTGTGGTCATTCTTTTTCCTTTTTAATTACTATTATTTCCTAATTGGGCTTAAAAAATCTTTTATATTTATTATAAAATACTAACCCAAACTACCTTTTGCAATAGATGTTTCTTTTGTTTTCATTGGGTGCTCAATTTAGCTGACAACTTTCTGTTTTTAACTGTTTGTCTTAGTCTATGGGAACCAAAGGGGAAAAGTAAGTGCCTATATAATCTAGGGCTTTCCAGTTTACGTAGTCAATAAACTGATGGCGTATTTTTTTCTCGTTTTTGCAAATAATAATTACTACTCTTAGTAGTAATGTAGTGGATTCGTAATGTGGGAGGTTTCGGCTAAAGCTCAGTTTTTGATTCCTATCACAAGAAGATACTTAATCCGTTAATTTTTTTTTTTAATTATAAAAGGACCAAATAAAAAGAACGTTTATGAATATGCATGAAATGAAATAAAATTGAATTCAGAGGACAGTATTACGTAGTCCCTTATAGCGACGAATCCATTATAAGGTTTAAAATTGGAATATTATTTTGTTTCACGAAACTAATGCGTATAAATACAATTCGTAATCGCCTTAATTTTACACTCTCTACATCTATATAGAGTATTTGTTAACATAAAGCCAAAATCCGGACGACGAACAAGAGAAGCGGAGAAATAAATGAAATCCAAAATGAAGCCGAGGAAGCAGATGAAATATAATATGTCTAAATCAAACTTTGTCAGGCGTTTCACAATGGTCAGAGCTGGAGCGAAAACGTGGATTCTCTTTCGTCATTTTAATTAAAGTAAAAGTTTAGGTTGGACAGAATATTTACATTTTATAATAATGGTGAACTTGAATTGACTTAGCAAGGGACAAAAAGATGGATTAGGAATTCACCGCTTTCAAAAGGGTTATATATAAACAGGTGTAGGAGGATCACGTGTCAACCTCAGTCCTCACATCGCAATTCCGGCAGAACAGTGACCCAACTGCAAAAAGCATAATTTTTCACGAGAGGCAAAAAAACGAAAACGGTTCTCCTTATTTGTCCCCTAAACTTTGCATATATAGTTGTCACTGCAAATGCCATATTAGTAAATTAAAGATACGTCTGTTTAATTAGTATTTAACCCACTGTAAAATATTTCCTCGATTTTGAAGTTATGTCGTTATTTCTCCAAAAGTGACGGATTAAAAATTGACAGTTATGCAAAACATTTTATTAGTAGATTTAATAACAATCTAAGTATTTATAAAAAAGAAACAGATAACTACAAGGAACTTTAGCAAAAATAAACGAACCTCTTTTCAGTAAAAAGGTGACGTTTTTTAACTTAAATTGACTAAAATATTTTTTTGAAACTGATAGGAACGGTAAAAAAACACTAATAGTTAAGTAAATCGACCTAACTACCAACAATATTCTAAAGTAAAGAAATATTAATTTAAGAAAGACTCAAAAAACAGTTTATAAAACCCAGGAATAATTTTACTATCAATTAAACCTTTTAGGTCTTTCTTTTTGTTGTCAGCGACTGTAAATTTTTTGTTTTATTGTAAATTAAATATCCTTGAGTGTTTATAAGAGTAAATTGCTGCAGGCTTATTGACAGAAGACCTCTGTGATGAATAATTTCGGTATAACTCGGCTACAGAAAGGCCACCGTCAATAAATTCTCTATTTGTATCTTTTCTCACATATTTACTTTCAATACGAGGAACTCAATTAATGTGGTCACGAACTGACTTCAATATTTCATCGTCAATCTTTCTGTGACAAACACACATCTTTTTTGGCTTTTTCGCAACTGATTAAAAATATTTAACTTTAAATTAATTGAAGCAGATATTTAATATAATTACATACCTCAACATGTAGACTAGTCTGTCTACGTCCGTAGTATGTAATTATATTAAATATCTGCTTCAATTAATTTAAAGTTAAATATTTTTATTCCGTTACGAAAAAGCCAAAAAAGATTTTTGTTTGTCCCACCTCCAGCAAAGTCGAAGCGGTTTGCGCCACTGTTATAGTTGTTATAATAAAGTTCGATTGAAAGTTTTAAAAAGACCTGCCGCCAACGGTCAAGTAAAATATTTATTCGAGATGTACAGTTTATTTTTTGCCAATTAGGTGAATAAATGAATGTAAAAAGTTCAATTTTAAGAGATATATAATAAATATAGTTAGATGTTTGCTTGTTTATTTTTCCTGGTGAAGTAGCACTTCACCTACATCACCTGAATAGTCGCCACTGATGAGCTGCTAAAAAATCGCGTGGTCTTGGTAGAGAAGAGAGTGCCCAATATTCGTTAAATAATTCATTCTTAAAATTGTCATTTATTTTTTAGGGGCATGTTAAAACACATTTATCTTTACATGGCGGTTTTATTTCCTTTTCACCAATTATTTTTTTTAATTTTAATATGTAGCTTTGACCACTATTTCTCAGTCTTTTCGCTTTTTCTCTTACCCAGTTATGAGGGTTGCGGCTTCTTTTTTGCCTTTTTTAGGAATTGGAGAATTCCCTTTGTCTTCAATAGTTTCTGAACTGTCAAAAGGTCTTTGCTGCGAAACAGTGTTCTGATTAGAAGTGTGAGACCTTGATTCAGATGAATCACTTGATGAATGTTCACTTTCTAGAGAAAAGTTAACACTAGATCCAGGAGAAAAATCTTCGTGCTCTGTTGCATCATTCGGGTCATTATAGGTTAATCTTAGGATTCTTCTTAGCCTTAAGAATGTTGAGCCTTGGCTTTCAACAGTATAGTTAAGAGAATGCTTCGATGGCTGAGTTTTTAAAACTTTATCCAAATCTGCAGATATCGCCAGCCCTGAAGTTGTTGGCTGAGTAACTGATTTTCGTGTCGAACAATCATCAGATTTAGGATCACTTTTATTTAAAACTAAATCCAAATATGCAAAAATCAAAGGCGTTGAAGTTGTTGGCTGAGCAACTGATTTTAGTATCCAACGATCACCAGGTTTAGGATCACTTTTATTTAAAACTGTATTCAACTACAATACTAATCCAATCTACAGAAAACTGCTAAAATATTGTTTATAGGTATGAAAAATTTATTTATAAATATATTAATATAGTTTCCAGATTCAACCCATGGCCTTGGAGTTGTTAGCTGCACAACTAATTTTAGAGTTGAACAGTCTTCAGTTTTATGATCACCTTTATTCTCGTCTTTATTTAAAACTGCATCCAAATCTGCAGAAACCGAGAGCCCTGGCATCAGTCCTAAGGTTAAACTGACTCTCCCCCTAAAAAGTACCTTTGGATCCGCCCATGCAGTATTTAAATGTTCCTTATGCTCATTTATGCTTACTTAAATATCAAACAAAGGACAAAGTTTAACCCCCGTTACCGACAGATCTTTAACCGGACCGGCTTTTTCGCTACTATATTCTACAAAACCAAGTTCTAACTGAAACTACCTTTTATTTAAATTTATTATACACAAGAAAAAACTGGACCTACGGCTTTATCGCGTACTTTCCTTTAAAAAACCGGTCCAAACCAAAACCAACCTAGACTAACTCATACCAACTCAAATTAACTCTAAATTACATTAATTTATAGTAATAATTTTTTTCATTGATTTTCAAACGAAACCACAAAATCACTATTGTCATACTGATGTCTACGAATACTATAAACTATAACTATAACTAAAAACTATTTAAATTTTTAGTGCTTTTTTTAGAAGTCAATGTTAATGTTTCCCCAAAATAGCAGACGAAAACTAATACTTTTGAAAATTTGTTTAGAAGGATATTGACCGAAAAAGCACTTCTACTAAAAAGAATAGACAAATTTCGAGGCAACAATGACGCAACGAATAAAAGTACATTTATGTCTTGTTTTCATAATAATTCTTTTAAGTGAAAGTAGAAAGTTTCGGAATGACAGTGATGCAAAATACACTTACGTCTTTATTTCACCAAACTTCTGATTAAAAATTTCAAACCACTAACACAAACTGCATATCTGAATTTCTAGACTCGACTGAGCAATGTGTCGTTATTTTTCCAAGGCCGCCTAGCAATATGTGGAATCTAAGATACGGCCCAACTGCCATCTAGCGTTAACGAGTGGTAGTACACTTTCGTCATTATTTTACCATATATCGTGGGCTTACTGTGAAAAGTGACCAAGTCAATTTTTGAATGTTCTGAGATAATGTGACCAAGTCATAGGTAAAAGTAATAGATACTACAAAAAAATATTGATTAAGTCATATATACGACTTAAAGTTGTTGAGGTAAATCCACCCAAAGTGATCAAGTAAAATAATATACTTTTAACATCAGCTAAAAGTGACTAAATCCACTTGGGCATTTTATCATGTCAGCAAAGATGCAAATTGCCGATATGCAAAAATGATCAAGTCGACTTGGTCAATTTTTGCTGTAACTATACTTGCATTATTATTTGCGTTTTGACAAGTGGTTATTGTGCAAAAATATCGTTTGCTTGCTATAAAGAAGATACAAAGTTGTTCAAAAATGAGTGGCAGAGGAAAGTTATGTGTTTCGTTATGTTTTAAAAATGAAGGAAACCAAGAAAAATCAGCCAGTAAGTATTAAATAATATAATTAAATAATTAGTAAAAAGTGAGGTTATATATTATAGGGACCGGCATTTTTAAATTCGCATAAAATACTCTTTACTATCATAAAGAAGTTTTAAAACCCCGTATTATAGTTGGTTGATTTGTTAATAAAACCATTATTTTTCTTGCTTTTAGATTTAGTAGTTCAGGAAGAAGACAAAGTAGACTCGAGTGAAACTAGTTTCTCTAGCACCAAAAATTATATTACTGATACTGATAATGATGAGGCCATGAAGATATTTAGTAAACATGTGACCGCAGAAAGTATTTCTTAAAGAGTATAAATTGTACAATGGTTACAGACTAAGTGGGTTTTAATGATTGTTCTAGGGTTTAAGTAGTTTAGATGTACAATTTTATTGACCACGAGTAGACATATGAAATTATTAAGTTTAGTGCGCTCCGGAGGCACTTTAACGACTATTAATGACATAAAAGTATGCCACTGACATGTTTCAATTTTTTAGCTGATCATTCTGATATTCAAGATGAAGGTGTTATTCAGCAAAACCAATATATAAATTTACATAATTTGGAAGCTGAAAATGCGTCAGACAGTGACGATGAGTACGTTCCAGAAAAAGAACAAAGTAGCAGTGAAGATGACGAAGATAGTGATGAGCCTTTAGCTAAGAAAAGAGCACGTTGGAGGAAGTCAACACCAAACAAGTGGAAGAAAAATATTGTTAAAGAAAATAGAAAAAGTGGCAAGACGTACATTAATAAAAATAAAGCTCAACCAGCCAAAGCACCAAAGCAAGTTGACTGTACAAACTGCAAATTTAAATGTGCTTTGAACTTCAGTGAAGAGGACAGAAAGGCTATTTGCATTAATTACTGGCAGCTAGACTACTGCCGGCAAAAAGACTTAATTTTGTCATGTGTTAGTAACTCTGCACCAAAACTACATAGGGCTCGTACAGGCACAGGTGTGAGCAAAGAATCCAGCCGAAAGTACCGTTTTAAAAAACACAATGAATCTATCCAAGTCTGTAAAAGTTTTTTCTTAAAGACTCTTTGTATTAGTCACAGACCCGTTGATCGTGCGTTACAAGAAGTAAACGAAACAGGCATTTTCGGGTTGCCTGACAGGAGGGTTAAGGGAATTCCTAAAAATAAAACACCTGATGACCTAATAGAAAAAGTAAAGACCCACATTGAAAGCTTTCCGACTATGGAATCACATTATTGTCGGAAAAGTAGTAAGAGATTATACTTAGATACAAGTTTGTCTATTAGCAAAATGTATGACCTCTACTTACAGTGGTGCAGAGAAGAGAATGAACAAAATTTTGTGTCAGAAATTACATACAGGAGAACATTTTGCAACAACTACAATATGACATTTTTCAACCCCAAAAAAGACCAGTGTGAGATATGCGCCCAATACAAAAACAAAACAATCACAGAAGAAGACTACAATCAACACCTACGACGAAAAGATGAGAAAATCAATGCCAAAAATGTAGATAAAATTCGAGCCACTGAAGATGATACCTTCTTAAGCGCAACTTTTGACTTACAAAGTATTCTTCAAATACCTGCCCCTGGAGTATCCCAAATGTATTACTCGTTACAACTATGTGGATACAACTTTACAATTTATGAAGCGGCCACCCCGAATAATGCGTTCTGTTTTGCGTGGACCGAAGTAAACGGTCAGAGGGGTAGCGCAGAAATAGAAACGGCATTGTTAAGATGGATCGAAAAAGTCCCACGAGGTATAAAAGAACTTAGTTTATACTCTGATACATGTGGTGGGCAAAATCGAAATCAGTTTATTGCTGCATTATTCTTGTATGTCGTACGAAACACTCATATCGAGGTTATACAACACAATTTTTTAGAGAAAGGCCACTTCTATATGGAAGTAGATTCAATGTATAGTGCCATAGAAAAAGCAAAAAAAAATTGTGAAATATACACGATGAATGACCTCCTTAATGTCTTTAAGCTGGCGCGCTCAAAGAGGTTAAAAAATAAAACAAGCGACACATACTACACCGAAGAGCTACGGTTTGGCGACTTTCTGGACTTAAAATCTTTGGCGTCAACTTTCTTGAAAAATCGAAACAAAAACGAACTCGGAAATCAAGTCTCATGGCTTAAGTTAAAAGTAATGAGTTACGAAAAGATTAAACCCGGTTGTATTCAGTTTAAGTATAATTACAGCGACGCTGAATTTCGTGTCTTAAGAGTCTGTGGCAAAGGAAGACCAGCCGAAATTCCGAAAGATATCATGCCATTATACAGTTCCCTTTTGGCAATCCCTGAAAAGAAAAAAAATAGTCTACTTAAACTATGCGCCAATAACATTATACCACCTGAATATCATTACTTATTTAACTCTCTCCGTGGACAAGAAAAAAGTTGTCACCATACCCGCGGACCCAACCAGTGATTTGGACGATTCTGAGTAGTGATCGACTGACTAGTGTTAAGACAAAAATGATTTTTTTTTAATAAAAAATATACATAACATTACTTTTTTTTCCAAATTTTGGTTTTTTTATTTATGACCAACCCTAATTTAAATTTTATTTCTTACATCATAAAATGCCTAAGTCATTTTTTTTTCAAAAACTTTCATGTAAACTTACATCTCAGTAGGTTTGTGGAAAATTACAGCATTTCATACATCTATATTCCAAAATTTATGTACATGCAAATATTTCTTGATTTTACGCAGAGCCTTAAAATTAAAACGTATTTTCCTAAGAACTTACTATTTGGACTTGGTCACTTTTAGCAGTAAGCCCACGATATATTAAACCTTTTCAAGACAAATGATGCTTAACTTAGTTTTTGAAAATTTTGCAGTTGGGCCACTGTTCTGCCGAAGCAGCGACATAATAATCTGATCTCACCTTGTTTGTGTCACCTGTATTTCACGATTAATGGCTTTGGCTGACTGACTGCAGTAACGCTAATTGGGTCCCATCGTGTAGGCAATTGTAGCAGTGTATATCTCATTTCCTCTGCCAATGCTTCATAAACATATACTTTTTTTATACAAAATGCCTTGGCTAAAACTTCTACAAGGTTCCATTTTTATAACATTGTTCAAAATATATGCCTATCGTGCATTTCTGAGGAATGTTGTTAAAAGACAATTCATTCTTTGAAAAGTTCATCTGTTGTATCTTCATGGTAGTCTACGCTCAACATTATTTGCAGAAAGTTACAAGGCATTTCGGACACAACTGTTTTCTTACCCTGCGTATAAAATGGTTATCCTTTTCTCTTTATTTGGCGATGCTTTTATTTTAAACCTATCGAAACACCCGGACAATCCTTTAAATTATGTTTCATACCTGTCAAATAATGATGTGGCAAGACGAGATAAAAGCTTCATCTCGTCTCGTCTTGTCTCGAAATATTCCGAGTATGCCCATCTTTACCTGCAAGCATGTGGTAGGGCTAAGACTGAAGGTATCCGTGCGAATTGTGTGGTTTCCCGTCCTAGTTTCAATGTGATCTGGCTTTGATGGTTTCTGGACTAGAATCTCTGTGAACTCAGGAATGTGTGAAGTTCTGAATCAGCTTTGCTCGGTAGCTCGCCGCCCCAGTCCGGGCCTGAGTGTTGCGTTACTCCCTGTATATTTGACAAATTATTTTTTTCGATGCTCGCATTCCTAGAGGCATATTCTTGAAGATTTGGCAAGCATTTTATTGTTCTATTATATAAAACACAAAGTTTTGGTCTCAGTCAAACAAATACTTTAAAAAACCTAAGGTCACACGTGTTTCGCTCGTGCGAGCATCATCGGACCTATAATATTGGAAAAACCTAATATACTAATTATACAATTAAAAAATAATATTAAGTATAGCTACCTTAAGACATTTAAAACAACAAATCCAGGTACAAAATAAGAATAAAATAAAAAACAACAAATCACACGTTACATTTTAGACGTACAACAATAATAAGAAGAGGCTGAATCCTTGAGTATTGATGGTTGCATATGCTCCACAAAACTTAAAACGAGTCTATGTAGTGTGTTAATAATACTATAAAAGAAGAATACAGGTTAGTGTTAATTGTCACATGAGTGATCCTTAAATAAGGTTGAAACTAACTAAACAATGCTAATTAGTATTTATGTTATTAAAGATGAGTTAGGGTTCAAAATTAAATACATCATTAATACAGGTGAGAGCTGGACTTTTCTTGGCTTTAATTATTTCCATTTATTCTAATAAATCTAATTCCTTCCCTTGGAACACTCATGTAAGATATTTATATTTTCAGGTACAGCAAAGTTGTATCCTGAAGCTAATAGATGGCTTGCAAATGCAGATTTAGTCTCCGTTATTTCCGAATTTTTATATTTATTAAAGAGATTTACATTTCTTATACTCTGGTAGATATCAGATTTTGAGAGTCTTAACCTTAATTTTAACCAAATGTTTTTTAAGAGTGTTTACAGTTTTAAATGCAATAGATATGTTAAAATTTCTAAAGGATTTTGCAATTTGTAAGGAAATATAAGATGTTATACATACATTGGTTGTTATTTTTGTCAGACTTAGGATGTATTATAAGAGAATTTATATTTGTTGACAAATTTAAAATAAAGCTTATTGATAGAACATATAGGAAAACCGTTATTAGCTGCTATTTGTTTTATTGTGTTGAGTTCTTTATAAAAAACATTTTTAGAAAGGGGAAGTTTAAATAACCTAAAAAACAAAGAAATTGAATGCTGCAAATTTATGTGGATTAGAAGTAAATTGAATTATCTTATCAGTAGCTGACGGTTTTCTGTAGATTTCAAAATGCATTTTATTATTTTTTCTGATAAGTAACAGATCTAAAAAAGTTAACTTATTTTGTGTGTCTCTTTCTGAGATCAAAATACAAGAGTTCTAACCACACTACACCACAACTTGTTACGTTGTGGACGCGCGTTCTGCTAACCAAGTTAGCATCATCAGCAGATGAGATAAACTTATAACATAGTTTATATCATCTGCTGATGATGCTAACTTGGTTAGCGAAACGCGCGTCCAGATCGTAACAAGTTGTGGTGTAGTGTGGTTAGAACTCTTGTATTTTGATCTATCTTCCACCTATTCTTTTCTCTTTCCAATGTAAAATAAATTTTGTTATGTAAACTATTGACGAAATTGACGAAAAAATTGACCAGTTTCTTTTCACTATTATTCCATATTATAAATACGTCGTCCACGTACCTCTTATAAATTAGTAGAGGATTCGAAAATGGGCTGTTCATAATTTTATTCTCTATGTTTTTCATACAAATTTCGGAAAGGGAGGGAGAAAGACAAGAGTTCATAGCAAAACATGTTTGCTTTGTCGCAAAAGCTGCCCATGAATCTTAAAAAAGTTTTGATTTGCTCTGTTGATAGAAGTAAAATAAGGTGGTCTATAATTAAATTAGGGATATTTTTATGTTTCAATAACCTTCTCACCAAGTCAATACATTCCAAAGGTGGTATACTGGGGAAAAGATTTTTAACTTTTAGTGAAATAAGAATTGAATCATTAGGAATATTAACATTTTTGATAGAATCAGGAAATTCATTGAGTTTTTAGTCAAATATGACTTTTGGAAACCCGTCACCTCTCTAAGAATTCTGTTTAGCCTCGATGAAAGATGTTAACAAGACGAATCAATAAAAGAAACCACTGGCCTGAAAGGTGAGCCTTCTTTATGCACTTTAGGTAACCCATAGAGTAACGGTGTTCTAGGATTCATAGGGTACAGTTTTTCTTTTTTAGTTTTAAAGTATTCCAAAGTGCACAAAGTTTGATCTAGTACTCCCTTTTGTAAGGACAGAGTTAGTACGGTCTCTATTCATGCTCTCAAAATCCTCAGAGTTCAGGAATTTCATCATTCTATTGACATAATCTGCTCTTCTCATTATCACTAAACATGAACCCTTATCTGCTAAACCCTAATAAATCAATTGGAATTCTTTTTGGGAACGATACTTCTCGAAATATCACAAAATTTTTGTTTATTGCCAACATTTTTACTAGTGTTTTCTATTGATGTTTAATATCATGTAATACGTCCTTTTTTTAATACTGATTTAGTATGAACTGCTCTTTATTTGCCCGTAATTGTAAGAATTATTGCCAAGTACACATTGTAACCTTTTATTTTGTTTTCTTCTGGGTAAATAATAAACGTATTATTATTTTTTTTCAACACGGGTCATGGTTTCATCTCCAAGTGTCAGGGTGTGTACCAAAGGCACTTAGGTAGCCTCGTATCGGTTCAGGGCACATGTGACGATTCCTAGTGTTCCCAGTATCACTGCTTTTTGCATCCATACTATTCTACTCGCGGGTATACCGAGAGCTTCAATATTTCGTGACAGGCTCTTATGGATCAACCTATTCGCGCTGATAATAAATGGGAGAATGGACACCTTATTTTAGCTGCCAGATATTTTTAATTTCAAAGGCGAGGTTCTGGTATTTATTCTTCTTTTCTTCATTGGCTCTGTCAATATTTTCATCAAGGGGCACCGAAAAATCTATTATTATAACATGCTTTGGTACGGTTGCATTTTAAGAAACACCGGTTGCAAAGCAGGCATCTGAGGTGTTTCTCTTGTTAGAGCACTTTGCGCACTATATGGGCCGTGCCCAACACAACTGCTTTCTGCATTGCGAAGAGGTTGTGCTTTCGTGGTACACATCCTTTGAAACTCAATCTGTAGATCTTTATATCTAAGATGTTTTTCTGCCTCTTTTTGGATTATATTATAGTCCGATGGTATTGCTATATCTATTATTAGGCATGATTTTTGGCGTTTTTCTTTCAGCATAATGTCCGGATTGTAGGCTATGACCCTTTTATGAGTTTGAATTTGGATGTCCCATATTATGGTGGCCTCAGATGTGTCGATCACTGGATACGGGGTGTGCTGATACCATTTCTCATGAACTTTTATCTTGTAAGCCTTGCAAATATTTCAATGAAGTCGTACTGCTACTGCGTTATGTCGCTTGAGATATTCTTTTTTTGCAAAGATCGGGCAGCTTGAAACTACATGATGGATCGTTTCGTCATATGCCCGACAGAGTCGACATTTTGAGTCTCTGTCTGTTTTCATGATTTTAGTCGCATGTAGTTTGTCGCTATAACCTGTTTCTGTTTTAGATTTATGTGTGAGAGCCATTTCCAAGTTTGATCTTTGTTGATAATTTCTTTCTTCACTTCTTTTTCTGTAGGTCCGTGCATAGGTTTATCTTTCCATCTCAGTATTAGTTCTTGTGTCCTTCTCATCTTCATTCTTTGTTTTGTTACTTTTACACGTTTTGCTTCAGCTTTCTCTTTGTTGGCGTTTTCTATTCTTTCCTTTTCATAGGTTTTATTTCTATTCGTTTCTGAGCTTGTTGGAATACCATCCCTAGGTACTAGTGTCGGCTTATTCCTCCTTCTTTTCTCGGGACGTATAGTCTATCTTCATCTTCTCTTGGATAAAGCGGTCCGTACACGTTCATTACTTTTCTTGTTTTTTGGTCTATTTTTTTAAACTCTGCATGGGTCCATTTTATTATTCCGAAGCTGTATTCGATGACGAAGCTGTATTCGCTAGGGTCGCGATGGCGGGCGATTTGTTTTTTGCACTCAGTTGGGTCTTTAGGATTCCCTTTCTTCTTCTGTGCTATTCTTTATGAGTTTTGTTTTATATTTTTATCTTGTATGCCGTCCTGTTTGCCTGGATATTTGTATTTATTATTATTATTAGTTTTATTATATATATATATATATATATATATATATATATATATATATATATACGTGGGTACATTACATCAAACAAAAATAATGCATTAATAAAAAAATGTTTAACAAAAAACTAATTACAGAAAACACAGCCAAAACCTTAATGATACATAATGCTATTGCTCCCAAAACATATGGTTTACCTAAACTTCATAAAGCAGGCATTCCTTTAAGACCAATTGTTTCTTGCGTACAATCTCCATTTTACAAAATATCAAACTATCTATCAGAATGCCTATCAAATATTACTGGAAAAAACAATTATTTCATAAATGATTCGTTTACTTTTAAACAATTTATTAGCAATGTTAACATTCCAGAAAATGACAGACTTGTGTCGCTTGATGTAGTTTCCTTATACACCAATATTCCAAATGAATTAGTTTCTAAAATAATTACAAAAAAATGGGATACAATAAAAAAACACACAACACTTGATTTAAATGATTTTATAGAGGGTGTAAATATAACATTAAACAACAATTACTTTCAATATGAAGAAAGTTTCTATCAACAAGTAAACGGTTGTGCAATGGGTTCTCCAATTTCTTCTACAATAGCACAACTTGTAATGGAGTATCTGGAAGAAAGTGTTTTGGAAAAATTGGATTTTGATGTTATTTTTTTCAAAAGATTTGTTGATGATTGTTTAACCGCCATTCCAAAAGATAATGTAAACCAACTGCTTAATGCTTTTAACAATTTTCACCCTAAATTACAATTCACAATGGAAACAGAAGAAAATAATGAAATAAACTTCCTAGATTTAACACTAATAAGAAACTTAACTCAAAACAATTTAAAAACAAAATGGTACACCAAAAAAACCTGGTAGCGCAGATATCTAAATTTTAATTCAAACCATTCTAACCACCAAAAAAACAGCGTAATAATAGGATTAACCGACCGCGCAATCGCTCTAACCTCTCCCGAATACCGACCAGATACTCTAAAAAAAGTAAAAGAAATATTAATAGAAAATCACTATCCAGAAAAAAATATTCTAAGAATGTTTAAACAAAGAACTTATCTTTATTATAATAAAAAACAAAAACCAAAAAAAGACGAAACTACAAAATACTTAGCCCTACCGTACACAAATAACCTATCAGAAAAACTAAATTCAATTCTCTCAAAGCACAATATTACTGTTTGTCACAAAGCTCAAAATTTATTAAATTATTTTTACCCTCCATTAAAAAGCAAAGTACCAAAAAACAAAAAATCAAACTTGTTATATTCAATTCCATGCTTAAATTGTCCTAAAAAATATATCGGAATGACAACACAATATTTGGAAAACAGAATTAAAGGCCATAAATACACTAAAAATGCTTCTACAGCCCTACATAAACATCAACATACAGCAAAACATGAATTTAATTTTAAGGAAACCAAGATTTTAGCACAAGACAAATATTATCATAGATTAAAATTCAAAGAAATGATAGAAATAAAAAAAGAGGTTTCAGCAGTTAATGACAAAAAAGATATATGTGGTCTGAGCCAAATTTATTTTAACTTATTAAAACTAAAAAAATCGAAACTCAAATTCTCAACTCTTCCACTCCCCTGTATATATTTTTAAAATCCACGTATATCCAATAGAAATAACAATATTTATTTTCGCAGACACCAAACAAAAGATAAATGCTGCAGTTTTTATAAACAAAAAATTGTACAGTATTTAAAACCAATCAATCTAATATCATTCACTACATAAACTATCCACAATGAAGATCGTTTCTATAAGGTACGTACCCATAAATAAATTAAAAACTAAGGTGTATTATAGATAAAATTTTATTTAAATGGTTGTACCCAAATATGTTTTCTAGTCAAATCCAGATATTTTATTTTACCAAATCACAAGTACTATTTTATGCTATTTGTCACCAATAGTATATAAGATATTTTAAACGAAAAAAAAAATAGAACTAGGACCTTTTATGTATTTGATGCTTAATGTTTACGTTTATATGTATGTAATGTGCTATAATTTTATTGAAAAAAAAACAAACATTTTTAGATAAAAAGGAAACGCAACAACAACAATAAATCTTGAAAAAGCTCAATACAATGAGTGAAACGTTGAATTGATATGAAAAATTTGTGTTTGTATAATTAACCTTTACCCAAGAATATAAAGTACCCACGTATAAATATATGGTTAAAGAAAATTCTGATTTATATATATATATATATATATATATATATATATATATATATATATATATATATATATATATATATATATATATATATATATATATATTGAATTTTGACTGACTAATCGCATTATGAACTACAATGTATTTCCCTTAACGATGAAGCTAAAAGGTAACAAAATTGAACACAACCAAGGATTTCTTTTATTACATATTACGTAATGTGTTTTAATACAATTCTTATTATACTGACCTTTCGAAGCCTGCCCTGAAACTTTTATCCACTGCAAATAACGACACTTATATCCGCAATTTGAAATGTTCTTCGGAATACATCTTTCATTTTTCATAAACGATAAATCACTAAAGTTGAACTACACAAAGTTGCAAAGTAAAACAATTCTCATAAATGTTTGGAAAAGTTCAATCTCTAGTATTTGCAACTCGTACCCGATATTTAATAAATATATAGATATGTAATATATTTGTTTTATATTTATTGAATAATATGAAAATAGGACTATTTTGATACTGTAGTTTTTAATTTTATAATAGACCGTTATCATAATACATCTACATCAGCGATGACATTTTTTAAAATATTATTTATTCTGATTTAGAACCACGGTTATACAATATTCTTTCCACATCTCAGAAAGTAGTAGCGCAACCATCTGGTTTTCAGCTTGGTCATAATTTCCGATGATAAAAAAGTCTTCATTTTAATATATGAATGACAAAATAACAGAGATCGGAAGGACTCGAATCATTATTTAGGATTCGAAGACGGGATTCGAATCCTTTTTTATAGGTGATTCGTGAATTCGTCCTTTTTTATTAGTTCGAATCACTTTTTACTTCTCTCGTAAAAGTGATGTATTCGGAAAAAAATCACTCTCCGAGATTTTTTTAGATCTTCGCGTTTCAGGGTCCCTAGATCACGAAGAACATGTTTTCTCAATTCCGTCGGTCTGTCTGTCTGTTCGCGGCGTAGCTAAAAAATTAGTTACCCGACTGATTTCAAATTTTGGTTAAAAAATAAGGGTAATATAAGGGATCACCTGGTAACTTTTTTGGTAAAAATCCGATATGGCGAAACAAAATGGCGGCCTAGTGAAATATTAAAATAATTTATATTAAAAAATTGCTCATCCAATTTATCTCAAATTTTGCAAAAACATCAAGTGTTATGTTAGACTCAACTGATAACATTTTGGTACGAATCTAAGATGGCGGAACAATATAATAAAATATTTAAAAATTCAGCCTGGAAAGACTGCTTCATGCTTTGATTTCAAATTGTGTGCCATAACTAATTGTGGTATAGAGATTAACTAATAAAATAGTGGTACTACTTTAACATGGGCGAAAAAAAAAATGGCGGCCAAATAAAATGTTTCAGGTTGAATCTTTAAATATTTTGAAAAATCATCCTCTCAGGTTTTACACATTACAAAAATATGTTTTATCAACTCCGTCGGTCCGTCTGTCAATCTGTCTGTCTGTCTGTCATTGGGTTCGCGGCATAGCTTAAAGACTACTTACCCAATTGACTTGGAGATGACCTGGTAACATTTTGGTAAAAATCCAATATGGTGAAACAAAATGGCGGCCTAGTAAATGGTTAAGAAAATGTTATTAAATAACTACTCAATCAATTTATCTCAAATTTTGCAAAAACATTAAGTATTATATTGGAATCAACTAGTATTATTTTGGTACGAATCCAAGATGGTGGAACAAAATGGAAAAAAAATTTAATAAAATATTTAAAAATTCAGCCTGAAACATCCGCTTAATGGTTTAATTTCAAGTTGTGTGCCATAACTAGTAGAATAGTGATTCTAATTCAAGATGGTCGAACAAAATGGCGGCCAACTAAAATGTTTGTAATCGTGAAAAAATCACCCTCTCAGGATTTACACATCTTTACGTTTTAGCGACCCTAGATGCCAAAAAATACGTTTTATTAATTCCGTTGGTCCGCCGGTCGGTCTGTCTGTCAGTTTGTCATAACTAATTGTGGTATAGGTATCAACTAGTCAAATTGCAGTACTAACTCAAGATGGTTTTACACATCTTTTCGTTTTAGCAGATGCTAGATGCCAAAAAATATTTTTTATCAATTTCGTCGTAGTTTTTGAGCAAAATTTGAAGACAATCGGATAAGTAGTTTCTGAGATATGCTACGCACAGACGGACAGACAGGCCGACAGGATTGGATTTTTACTAAAATGTAGCCGCTTCTTCCCCTTATAACCTTTGATTCTGAAACAAAATTCGAAGTCAATTGGATGAGTAATTTTTGAGCTATGCCTCATACAGGCAGACCGACCGACGCAATTGGGAAAACATGTTTTTTGGCATCTGTAAAATCCTGGAAGGAGGATCTTTCACGATGTCAATACTTCCCTTTTACGAGGGAAGTAAAAATAAAAAGGAAAATGACGATTTTCAGTCTTTTTAGTACGAAAATAGTCGGAATTTTCCAAGTTTGTCAACGATATGTTATTCGACATTAAATTGGACAACTTTGCCCTAATTTAACCAACCTCGTATCTCTTATGGTTTTTGAGATGCCAATGCCATGCTTTCGAATTTGTAACACCTTGTATATTATACTATTTAGTTTAGTACTTATTTTATGCATACTAAGTTTTAGCTTATATTAAAATTAAATGGACAAAATTTTATTGTCTTAAACAAAAGCAAATCAAATATGAACTAAATAAGCAGAATTGAGATATAAAATAATTTATAGGAAATAAATAAGGAATTTTGTTGGCCGTACAATAACTGTCATAGTTTTTTCGTACCTAAAGTACTTCCATTTTACAGATTGTGCAAACAAAAACTCTTTAACGTATTTAAGTAGCGTCTTTTTACCAGCGACGACTGGTGACGAGCTCTTTTTAACCTAGACCGAAATATCGATAAAAGCTACATAAATCGGGAGAAACGATTTCCCGGGGAGGACGAAGGGCAAGAAGATCTGTAAATTGCATTTTAATGATAGCGGCTGAAATTTAGATATACTGCTTTATCTCGGATTGTGAATATTGTTTTAGTTTGGTTGCATTTCACCTATACTATACGAGTTTTTTTTGTTAATTTCAAAAGTCCTGATACAATAAAAAATTATATCTCTGTGTTCCAAGACCGTTAGCTTGTTACATATTGTAGTTTAATTACATGTTTTTATTGAACATAATTAGCCATTACTTGATGGAAATCCATTTTAACCAAGTAAAAGAAATCACGTGTTTAAAATTTCTACTTAATTAAAAAAAATAATAAAATAAAATACACGACAATTGTTTCGCCAACACTGTGGCTTCATCAGATGTTAAGATCTTAAGTAAAAGTCTAAAACAAACTGTGGGTATTAAATACTACATAATACATTATAGCCTAATACAGATTTAAAAATGGGGAACTATTTAGGTCCATTTGATTGTTTAATAACGTGTTATTATTTTTATGTTTGTGTATTTCCATACTTTCCAGTAAATTAAGTTTTTTACTTTTTCATTGTACAGAAATCATGGTTCTTGGGATTAGACCGTGTGAAATTGGAATTACTATCCGATGTTTCAGAATTTGTCCGTAAATTATTAGAAATTCGTCTGAAATTAGCTTCTAGACTAGAAAGAACCACATTTACGACTTTGGACAACATCACCAACGCACGGGCAGAAAAATCTATCAAGTAGTTACACTTAAGCAACAAAAGAAGTTTGAAGCCCTCCTGAACAGAAAAAATTCACTACAGAATACAGTTATCACCTTGTCGTCGAAGCCGTTATCCGAAGCAGGACATTCCGTCCTTTCCAAAGGCCAAAATTTCGTAATAACATCAAGTAGCATTCAAGTAAGAGACATAGTATCCTCTGTTGAAGCAGCAATCAGAAGATTACCAGTCGAACAAGCCGATGAAATCAGATATGAGACAGCGAAGATCATTAAAAATTCAAAACCGTCGAACCTCTCCGCAGCCGAAAAAACAGCAATGAAAACCTTAGATGAAGACGCAAATATTCTGGTACTTCCAGCAGATAAAGGCAACGCCACAGTCGTCATGGACAGAACGGAATACGTGGAAAAAGTTACTCTACTTTTGAACAACAACACCTATAAGGAAGGTTATGCAGGCAGACCCCACAACTAGAATAGAAAGACGCATTACCAATCTGAGCAACGCATCCAGTTTACCATCAACGGAGAAAAAATCATTAAAACCAAGCAGCTCAAAGATTCCCAGGTTCTACGGTCTTCCGACGATACACAAGGACAACGAACCACTTCGACCGATCGTCAGTGCAATAGACTCGCCCACATACAAACTAGGTAAATATATTTCAAATTTTCTTAATCCGTTTACTCGAAAAACAGATTCTTTTATTAAAAACTCTACACATTTCGTGGAAAAACTTAAGACAATCCACTTGGATCCCGAAGATATTTTGGTCAGTTTCGATGCAGAATCACTATACACAAATATTCCTGTCAACGACTGAATTTCCAGTATATCAGCCAAACTGAATAATATAAATCTCGATAAGAACTTAGTAGACCTAGTGGAAGCTTGTCTTACATCTACTTATTTTATTTTTTAAGGAACTTTTTATGAAGAAACTTCAGGGGCAGCTATGGGATCTTCTCTATCACCTATGGTAGCGAATATCTTTACATCCGCTCCATTAAAACCAAAGCACTGGTTTAGATATGTAGATGATACTTTTGTTGTTTGGCCTCATGGACAGGATAATCTCTTCATATTTCTGGACCACCTTAATCAACAACATCATAATATCAAGTTCACGATGGAAAATTGAATCTAATGGAACAATTCCCTTTCTAGATGTATGTGTTCGAAGGAAGGAAATTGGTACATTAGGACATTTCTGTGTATAGAAAACCTACGCTTACAAATAGATACTTAAATGCAGATTCCCATCATCATCCAGCACAAAAGAAATTGGTTATTAACTTACTAGTATTCAGAGCTATTTCGATTTCTCGGAACATCGGAAACATCGAAACTGACAAAAGCTCTCAGAGGTAATGGCTATTGCACTGAAGATATTACGCGTTCAATTAAAATATATAGTAATCCAACTCCTCCAAAGGAGAATGATAAAGAGTCACCATTAGGTAGTATTGTTCTTCCCTACATACATGGCACTACAGACAAAACAGGACGATTACTTCGGCGGTTCAACATACGTACAATCTTCAATAAACATAAAAAGATTGGACAATGCTTGCGATCCCCGAAAGATATGGTAACTTTCCAAACAGAAGGAGTATATCAAATTCCTTGCTCCTGTGGAGAGAACAGGACGCTCAATATCAACTAGACTTAAGGAACATGAACGATGTATTAAAAAGATACAAATTGTTCATTCTGCTGTAGTTGAACATCAGCATAACTCTGGTCATATTGTAAATGTAAAGGAAACCAAGGTTCTAGCATCAGTTCCAGGTTTTAATAAACGAAAAATTAGAGAATCTATTGAAATATCTAAACATACAAAAAATTTCAATAGAGATACGGGTTACGGTCTACATTACACGTGGAAACCGATCTTAACACAGGGTCACGGTTCGGCGAGCACAAGTCGGGTATAAAAGCCCGCCTGAATCTCTTCATCATTCAGTGTTCAGATCTCGTAGAGTAAAGATCCCTGAAGATGCCTCGTGCAATCGAAATCGAAACGTCGGATAGTAATTCCAATCTGACAAGGTCTAATCCCAAGAACCATGATTTCTTAATTGACCAAAGCCGTGAGAGCTTCCGTTCTACATGTAAAATTTCAGAGTTTTCATCGAAAGTATGGTTTTCCTGATTTAAAATATAAATAATACAGATTTTATTGAGAAGTTAGGTGTAATCTCTTCTGAGTGTGTCTCTGACCATAACGTGGTATATATTCAGTTAAATTTCCAAGTCAAGAAACCTCCACCAAAAACAATAAAATATGGTTGTTTTAAAAATTTTAATTACGAAAATTTTTATAATGATTTAAATACGTTATCCTGGCATCATCTATTTACAGAATATAATTTAGACAACAAAATAGCAATTTTTAGTAGATACATTAATGAATTATTTGATAAAAATGCACCAGTTAGAAAGGCTCAGGTTACGAAACCAACTCTTCTGTTATGAGGGAAGTAATAATAATAATAATAATAATAATAATAATTGCCATCTAGGACAAAGTCATAGCAACCAGAAATTACCGAAAGCACATCATCAAGGACACAACCATTGAAGACGAGAGGTGTAGGAGATGTCACCAGCAGAGAGAAACGATCGATCACATAACGAGTGGATGTAGAATAATGGCCGGAACTGAATACACCGCGAGACACAACTCAGCAGCGAAGGCCGTTCATCAAGCATTAGCCACAACATACAAACTAACAGAGAACACAGACCCTTACTACCACTATACACCAACATCTATACTTGAAAACGAAGACTACAAGCTCTACTGGGACATTGACATCCACACAGATAAAACAATCCCCGCAAATAGACCCGATATCACCTTTCAATCTAAAAAAGACAAAATCACTTATTTAATTGACATGGCTGTCCCCAACGACGAGAACATCCAAGCGAAATACAGTGAGAAGATCGCCAAATACACCGACTTGGCAATGGAAGTAAAAGGGCTGTGGAAACAGGAAAAAATCATCATTGTTCCTCTCGTCATATCAGTAACAGGTCTCACCCCAACAACGTTTACACCGCATTTGGCTCAATTAGGACTTAATACAGACATTCACAGGAACATCCAGAAATCGGTCATTTTGAAAACATGTAGCATAGTTAAATCATTTCTTAATACACAATAGTTGTTTTTTTTCCATTTCTTTTTTTTTATTTTTTGTATTGACTTGGTATAACCCGTCAGTATAAAATACAACCACAGGAATACTGTGAGACAACAAGTCAAAATAATAACAATAATAATAATAATTTAAAACCTAGCACACTCGCCAGTTTTCTCACCCAAGGAATAACATACCTTAAATCCAAAAATTCAGACAATAAGGACCCGTCAAATTACCGACCTATTACCTGCCTTCCAACCCTATATAAGATCATCACAGCCACAATTACCAGGAGAACAGAACAACATCTAGCACACAAAAACATTCTATTCCATATATTTCCAACGAAAAAGCAAAAAGGGTGCAGGAACAACAGCCGAGGATGCAAGGAGCAGCTAATTATAGACAGCGTCATCATGGAACAAACCAGGAAAAATTATACTGGTTACATAGATTATAAAAAAGCCTTTGATTCGATACCCCACAGTTGGCTAACCAGAGTGCTAGAATTATATAAAGTCAATAAAAACATCAGGCAATTTCTTACGCAAATCATGATGAATCAAGACCACTCTACGACGGAAACAATTAACAATGAAACTATAGATAACATGCTCAAAGAAGAAACATACAGATACCTAGGCTTCCATCAAAGCACCAAAATTAGCCACACTCATATCAAATCAGAGCTCAGACGGAATTTAAAACCAGACTCACAAAGCTACTAAAAACAAAACTGAATTCCAGAAATCTAATGAAAGCTATTAATACCTTCGCTATACCTATTTTTACGTATTCGTTTGGTATCATTAAATGGTCACACAGAGACATAGAAAACATTCACATTCTCATACGCTCTGAATTCACTAGACACAGGAAGTTACATCCCAACGCATGCAAGGAAAGACTCATTATCGAGAGAAAAGAAGGAGGGAGGGGAATTATAGAAATTTACGAATTCAGAAAATTCTTCCACAACAAACAAACTAACCTCCACCAGGCAATAGTGAAGGAAGGATTGTATATTGGTGGGAAATGAAATTTGTTATTTTGAATGATATTGGGCAATTCCACCTTCGTTAGGTTTTCATTTGATGATGATGTTACATTTCGTTGCACAGTAACGTTATGGCATGAAGCATTGTCAATTACTAATTTACTATTTAGAATGCTTACTTGCTAAGAATTCGTCTGTAAATTGGGTAGTAACTGGGTTTCAACCTATTTCATGAAAATGGCATGATTCATGTCATCATGGCAGTCTCCCGACTTTTTAAAATAATAAATTGATATAGGTAGCGAAATTTATCATATAAGTACACTTCATAAAGTTTTTTCATTTAAAGAAAAGTGCTTACCTTTTTAATTTAAAATTAGAAAGCATTCGGAACGAAGCCATCCTCTCCTCCAGCATGTACAATTCACTGGCCGACAAGATTTTTCTAACGCAGGCCAGCTCATTATTTTCACAATGGAAATACCTTCCCAATAATAATAAAAATATTCGGAAAGCCCTAATAGGTACCACATTTTAATAGCCTAATTAGAACCTTTTATATTGGCAGGTAAACAATTTTATTCTGGGGCGGCTAAAATAGATCCATTTTACAACGGAAAAATTACCTAGACTGGGTTGTTTACAACATTAGACATAAACTAAACGTTAAACATCACTCTTCTGTTGAGTTTCGAATTGAGTGGTTCTCTGTGTATCGATAAACAAGTGTATGTGAAGACGAGAATGTCGAGTCAAACGCGCCGAAGTCGCAAAATTTCTCCTGACAAATTTTGTTATATTTGTGGAGAATTTCTGGTGAAATCACAAGCCAGGTCATTTTTCGAAAATGTAAAAAAAGCCTACTTTAAATATTTAGGTATGTTAATTGGGGACCAAGATAAGCGGTGGGCTCCCCATGTGTGCTATGTTAGTTGTAGTGTATCAATGGTGCAGTGGATGAAGGGAAAAAGAAAAAGTATGCCTTTTGCAGTTTCAATGGTATTGCGAGAACCCAACAATCATTCTGACGATTGTTATTTTTGCCTGACAAAGACTGAAGGTAAAGCACAATATAGAATATCCAAATTTGCAATCTGCCATACGACTTGTTCCTCATAATGCAAATTTGCCAGTGCCGATTGCGCCTTTAAATTGGCAAGCTATTGATTTGGAAGATAATGGAGATAACGCATCATCAGGCAGCTCAGAAGAACAGTGCACCGATCCCAACTTTTACCACAGGTCCCAGTTCCGGCGAGCCACATTTGATTGGTCAAAGTGAATTAAATGGTTTAGTACGTAATTTGGGGTTATCCAAGCAACAGTCAGAACGTCTGGGTTCCCGTCTTAAAGAATGGAACCTGTTGGCCAAAGAAACAAAAATTACGAATTTCAGAAAAAGAAATGCTACGTTTTCTGAATTCTACAGTATGGAAAATTCGTTGTGCGTGTGTACTAATATAGACAGTTTAATGCAGGAACTCGATATTGAACATTCTCCCCGTGAGTGGCGTTTATTCATAGACTTATCTAAATATAGCTTAAAAGCTGTGTTATTGCATAACGGAAATTTAAAACCTTCTATACCAGTTGCTCATTTAGTTCCAATGAAAGAAATTATGAAAATATGGGCACGATTTTGGATAAAATAAACTACAATAGATATAAATGGCAGATATGTGGGGACCTAAAAGTAATAGCGATTTTAGTGGGACTTCAGGGGGGATTTACAAAATACTGCTGTTTTCTTTGTTTATGGGATAGTCGTGCAATAAATCAGCATTATGTAACAAAAATTTGGCCAGAAAGACGCGAGTTTCAACCGGGATTTCAAAATGTTAAATTTATACCTCTTGTTGATCCCAAAAATGTCCTTTTGCCTCCTCTTCACATTAAACTTGGGCTGATGAAAAACTTTGTGAAGGCTGTGAATAAAGATGGTGATGGATTTAAATACCTAAGACAAGTCTTTCCCTAGTTAAGTGATGCCAAATTAAAAGAAGGCATTTTTATTGGGCCACAAATCAGAAAATTGCTGGACAATGTTAATTTTACGGAAAAGCTTACCAGGCAGGAACTCAGAGCATGGAATTCATTTGTTAGTGTAGTAAGAGGATTTTTAGGCAATAATATGGATGAAAATTATGAACAATTAGTTAATGAACTCTTAGATGCCTACAAAGCGCTTGGTGCCAGAATGTCATTAAAAATTCACTTCCTCCATTCCCATCTGTCATTTTTTCCTAAAAATTTGGGAGCTGTTAGTGACGCGCAGGGTGAAAAGTTTCACCAAGGTATCAGAACAAAGGAAATTTGACGCTAAGGACGATGGGATCCAGCCATGATGGGTGACTGCTGTTGGTTTTTGAAGAGAGGAGATAGGACACCTCATAAATGGAAAAAATAAAGTTTAATTAGTGTTTTAAGTTAATATTTTTCTCGTTTGCTTTTCTCTTAGATGTACTTGTATGTTTAATAGGCGAAAACTGTAAACATAGTCAATAAAAAGGGTTAAGAATTTTCTGAAATCATTTTTTCTTTAGATATTGAGTATCGTAAGATTCGATATGGTTCTACAGCTCTAACAAGAAAACCCTACGTGCTACAACTTTCTATTTGTCATTTTCGTATTTGGATAGGTCCATTCTATTAGATTAGGCTATTCTGATTTGTGTTACAACAAAAAATTTTTGTCGGCCAGTTTTAATCTGTGGCCTTTGATTTCATTTGCTCTTTGCTACTGACATCTGACTATCTCCGCGGTTGGGTATGACTCAGCTCGGTACTGAATTATTTCCCTAAGGAATTTGATTCGTTTAATTAGTGATACCTACGAGACGAGACTTTGAAAAATCTCGTCTTGTCTCGCAAGAAAAATGAAATGTCTCGTCTCGCAATTAAAGTCGTCTCGCCTCATGTCTCGCAAAGATCTCGCAAAAGTCTCGCAAAACTTTTATGTTTCCTGTCTAAATGAAACACACAAACAAAATCAGTTCTAATTTTTATTTTAATGAACAAAAACTTAATAATCTAACAAGATAAATAGAAAAAAGAACGCAAATCGATCATAGATACATGAAATACAAATAATAAAATCGGTTCTAATTTTCATTTCAACGAACAAAAACAAAATAAAATACAGAGAAAAATTCCATCTGTACTTCTGAATATCCAAATTGCTTAATTAAAAAAATATAATAATCATTAATAATCATTATATAATTCGAAATATTATTATAGACAGAGTTATTATAAAGTATAATTCAGTGGCGGCTCGTGAGTATATTGAAGGGTGAGGCTACATGAGGTTAATTTTGTTTAAATGTGAATACATTTCCACGTCACCCATGAGGTATTATTCTGCGACGCGTTGACCTTTTTTTTTTAATGGAGGTCATCGCCAATAGCCCTACTAAACCATTAAAAACTAAAAAAATAAACTCTAAAAAAAGTAAATAAAAAGTAAACAAAACAAGTAAAATATGTACACCTATCACTAAAATATAGCGGTGATTGCGATAATAAAAACATAATTTAGTTTATTAAAACTTAAAATAAATAGTTGTATGAAATAAGATAAAAAAACTACTTTTTGTACATTAAATCTATACGTCTGTCTTTTAAGGTTGCAAATTTATCTATAATTTGGTCGTAAAAGTTTTGGTCTTCACTAAGTTCTGACAGTAATTCCTGCTCTATTGACATCATTGCTAAACCCGAAAGCCGTTCTTGTGTCATTGTGTTTCTTAGGTAGGTTTTGATCCGTTTAAGACATGAAAAATTTCGTTCGGCCGATACACTTGTTGCGGGAATAGTTAAAACTAAATTAAAAAGCTTCAAAAATTGCTTTAAAATCTTTAAATAACAAAGCTAGACTTTTTTCGACATCTAAATTTGAAAATTGTTCATCCCTATACAATACAGAAAGCTCATTCTTTAATCTATCTCTGTCAAAAATGTTTGGATAATTTTTTAATAAATTATTTAATAAGTCGTCTGGAAAGCATTTAACATATTCCGAATATTTTGTGCAATCGACTAAAGCAAAGAAATTTAAATTATTTAAATTTTCAAACCGCGTCCCTAATTGAAGAATTATACAATCTATTATTTCGAAATATAATATTTTATATTTAGTAAAAATATCAAAGTCGCTAGAACATTGCCCTCGACGTGTGTTAGTTGGCAGAATAGTTCTTTGAAATGGTCCTTGTTTCTAAATTCAATAATTCGTTGCTTGACAAGGTTTATTTGCGAAATGCAGTAATTTATATCTAAATGGTTTAACTGTAATATTTGAAACAGTACATCAGTGCAACTAAAAATTTGTTTATAAATATGCGTTAAAAGGCAGAATTCGAAATCATTAAAATGCTTTAGAAATCCTTTTGCACCATTAATAGATTCTGTTCCAGAACTTAAGTCATTAATAATAGTTTCAAATACTATAATTAAATTGTCCCATTCATTAGCCACTAAGTTTAAAATTTTAGACCGTGTATACCATCGCGTTTCTACAGCTCGCGGAATTCTTTTACCTACTATCTGATTAAGCACAAAAGACCGTTTTGGTGATTGGTGGAAATAATTTGGTATTCCTAATAAAGTGGCAAAAAATATACGACTTTGGGTAATCAGTTTTGTTCCCTGTTGTAAAACTAGATTTAATCTGTGGGCGCAACAATGAGTAAACATAGCTAAAGGAGCAATAGATCTAACTTTTGTTTGAAGCCCATTTATTTCACCTGCCATAACACTAGCCCCATCGTAACACTGCGCGACCAATTTATTTTTAAAGTCATAAGGCTCTAAGCTGTTTTGTATTAAATGAAAAAGGCTCTCTGCTGTTCTATTATCGCTAACGTCAAAAAATCCTAAAAATCTTTCTTTTAAAGATCCGTTAGTCACATACCTAACTGTTATCGAACACTGTGATTTTTCTGTTATATCAGTACTATCATCCGCAATTACGCCAAAAAAACAACAATCGGTGTCATTGATTTCTTTTTTTATATATTCTAGAATATAGTCATGTATGCAACTAGTTAGTTCATTTTGTATAGTCTTAGATTGTCCCGTAAAAATATTACTAAATTTAGCACAATGTTCAGTAAGTTCGGCATTTCTTTTTATTAAGCATGCAAATATTTCCTTAAAATTGCCACCGTTAAAAGAATCTGTTGTTTCATTATGACCTCGTAATGCCAAGTCCTGTTTACCCAAAGTAATAGTAACATCAATTAAATAATTTAATAATAAACGGTTTTTTCGAACATTTTCATTATAAACAATTTTATTAAGACTTGCATTTTATTGTAGTGCATCCGCAATAGTCGCCCTATTTTGCTCCAGTCTTGTAAGTGCTACCGAATTTTTAATATGCTCTCTTGAACTTTCATGCGATTTTACTGCTCGTGAAAAATTTTTTAAATCCGAATATCCGCCCCCTGAACTCCAATTATTTTTGACGCAACCTAATAAAATACAAGGCCAACAATATAAGCTTTCTTTATAAATACTTTCGCATAGCCACCTATAAGTTTCGTACCAAGATATTTGAAAAGTTCTTGAATATTTTTTACCTTGCCTCTTGTCGTTAAATATTGCTAAAATTTTCGGCGTCGGACGGCTACCTAATATCTGTTTCTTTTCAGTTTTGCCTCTTCTTAAAAAAGGCGTTTCAATTAAGGAAGCAATAATGTCGTGAATAGGATTCATTTCAAAAGCAAAAAGCAAATACAAAAAATGGAACGGTCCAACTTACCAAATTAAAACAAAACAAAAACTTACTCACGCGTATTTATTCACCTTAAAAGACAGAACGCCCTCAATCAGCGATTATCGCAATCTATTTCCTATTTCTTTCTCAGCCGCACGCACCACGTAAAAAGAAGCCGTTGGAATATTTCGCTAGTCATGTGATTTAAATAACCAATAAAAGCATATCCAAGCTACAGATTTATCTCCTCAAGAATGCAATAGAAAATGCGTGCATCGGCAATCGCCATCCCGCTCTGTCATAACCAGGTGACTGGCCGGCATCGGCACCGGCCGTTGATAAATAGGTCAGAAGTCGAAACTTTCCAAGCTAAAATTATTTCGCCTCATTCGAGAGCACTTTCTTTAGGAATGGGTTTGCACGGATTGCACGGTCGGTTTTTTGATGTGGTCAGAATTTATTTTCTAAAATATTTATTATGGGATTATATTTTGTTTTTTTTTTAATGTTATTATGTTGTAAAACTGTTAAAAAGTATATTTCTAATTGGTAACAGTTATATAAAAAAATTCTCTTTTCCTTTATTTTGGGGGTGAGGCGCGGCCTCAGAGGCCTACCCTGATGAGCCGCCACTAGTATAATTCCTAACCTAGTCAAATTTACGGAAAAATGATGATTATTTACAACTTAATGGCAAGTACCAAAATCTAAAAAAATATTTCAGCCTAATTAAAATTAAAAACACGGATTTAAGTACTAGCATCTGTTCTTTAGATACGTTTAGTATACTGTCCTGAGGTACACCCTGTATATGAGGAAATTATGCTATAAAATTAACCACTTGTTTATTGTTATCATAGAAAATATAATGAAGACTTAAGTCAGTGAAAATCTTCAAGATGACTTTAAATATACTCCGATCTACGAAGACTTGAAAGTCATCCTAAGTTATATTAAAAATTTTAAAATCACTTAAAAATTTTATTAAAGACTTAAAATTCATCTAATCTACTAAAAAAGACATCATAAGTCTTTTATAAGTATCTTAAAACTCTTATCATTCATTTAATTCATTCAAGTAACTTATAATTCACAGACTATAAGTTTTTGGAGTTATCTGCTTCTCGACCTTACCCCATCACGGAGATATGCAACAATGTTCAAATTAGCTAAGAGACCTAACTGCTTCTTGTTATTTTTTGTCTAGTATGTTGCGTGTGTTTTGTACCTTTATTTTATCTTTTAATATGTATTTGGACATTTCTCTTTATAAATTTTAAGGTAACTATAGCGAGAGTTAACTGTATGAACATCGATATATTAGGTTTTTCATTTATTGTAGAACCGATGATGCTCGCAGGGGCGAAACGCACGTGTCATCTTTTTTTACTTTTAACTTAAACCAACCCAAACCAAAAAAACAAGCTCTAACCGTATTTATTGACAGATCTATAACTAAAACGGCTTTTTATAAATTAAAAAAAAAACTCCTTCAAAAGCAAAAATTTAATGACAACAAAAAGAATAAGAGATTTGGTACACTGAGGTTTGAAAGGACCTACCGCATTAGTCGCATTAGTCTAGTATGTCGGTAATTAACGAACCTACTAATCGCAGTACCCGAACCGTTCCGAGCCGCTAATGTGTCGGTGAATTATAATTATGCAGCCGGGACAAAGGACGAACTTATTTTTAAAGATGATAGTCGTAACTTATTGCGATGAGCTACTATCACCGATCCTAATGTTCATCCATCCTACTGAGCATCGGGCATTATCGTGTGCTCCTTTGACGCGAAGAATGCTTTATTTGAGCCACAGTACCTAGAAAACATATGTTCGTTGCTTTCAAATGTCAACATCATAACATAACCCATTATTTTGGCAGGTTAATATTTTTGTGTACATAATGATGTCCCTTAGATCCAAATATATATAACAAAAATGTAATAAAAATCGGTGTTTAACAGTTCAGAATTTGAGTATGTAGCCACCGTCAAAATGCACCCCAAACTAGTGACGTCGATTGTGATAGTTTTGTTGGGTATTAAGGTATTTTCTACAGGCTCTAGAAGGTTTGTTTGTACAAACGTTTTCAACGCTTTTAAATATTATCAATTTTGTTATTTTTACATTTTTTCAGACTCCCTCTAGGTATTTACAGATTTCTATTAATTGTACGGAAGTATTAATGTATTTTTTCTCCATATTGCAAAAATGGATCCCCAAGAATTGGACAACTTTTTTCCTTAAGATGGATTTTTGTATAAAAGCAGGACAAAAATTGATATAAGGTAAATATTTTTGCATACATAATTTACAATCATTTTTTAAAGATAACTAACCTCAAAACTTTTACCTGTAAACCTTCAGTCAAACCTTTATTTTTAATTGTACACTATTATGTCTGTACCTACTGCTACGATGAAAATGTGTGTATCATTTCTTTAGTAATGTCTGAATACAAAATCAAAGACCTGGCTGAAATGTTGTCCAAGAACTCTGGATAATAATTACAAAAAACCAATTTTGTTCTCAATCGATACAGAATTATCTTTAAATCAAAGCTTCAACTCATTTTTGATTTTTTTAATGGTTTGACGTTCTTTTTACCTGCACCAGTTAAAAAAAGTTGAAAAAACAAGTATATATTTAATAATTCGGATATACACTCTATACCAAGTAGGTACTCAGTGCTTTAATCATGGTCCTCGAGAATAGTATACTATACTAGTTGTACAATTCCTAATTTTAAATTAGGATTTTTGTTTGGTTCTATCTACATAGTAAGGTCATTTTTACTCATAGAAAACAATAAAAAAAAGAAAGGGTATATATCCTCAAATTTATTTGTTCACTAAATTCTTGATGCAATGGTGGATTCAAGTTCAACCCATTTTAATTTAAGGTTCTACTTTCCTCTTTGTATATATAGGTGTTAATTTAAAAAGAATATTTTTTCATTGGGAGTGGTAGCAGATATGAAATGTTAATGTACATTTGTACAGTGGTTGAAGTAATTGAGGGTTTAACTATATTTTATTTTACCTGTTCTTTAAATGTTCTATATTTTCATCTTTTATACAGTTTATTATTTCTGTAAAACTTACCCTTAATTTTTCCCAATTTGATTTTTACCTTTACCTATTTTAAATATGATGTATGCTTGTTTATAATTATTTTTAGTTAGAGACGAGACTCTCCCAAACGAGAATATCGTGGGTAGTTTATAGTCTACGAAAACCAAATGACACCTTGCGAAGGAACTCTCTGTATAAAATCTCACATTTTCTATTTATATAAATTAATTAAATAAATGTTTTTATTTATATTTTTTAAAATTTCAGGTGAAGACTGGCAAGCAAAGAAGGAGGCCCCCCCCTCCTTCTTTCACTGCCTTATGGACAGGTATAAAAGTAGCAGAGCAGTAAATTAAAGTTAAGAAAAAGACTGTTAGTCAATGTTGAAAAGCAATGAGCCAAATACAAGTTTTCAAGTGGTTGTAAATATTCCCTCTAACTCTGGTTTCTCGAGCAATATGAATATATTTTATACATTTTTCCTAGTCTAGTGTATTATTTCCCCTGTAAAAGAAAAGCATTATTCATCAAGCACCATACCTACAATGCTTTTAAAATATCTGCTAACCGAACGTACAAAGTTTAATAAAGTAGGTACTCTAAAGGATAATTTGTTGGTCAGTTTTAAAGAGTGTATTCATGTACCTACCGCTAGGAAAATAAATAGTTTCATACCTTGAGGAGCATAAGGGAAAATAGTGAGGTAGCTAGAATCAAGTTTTATCAGATCTATTAACTGACAAAATCTTATTTCAAAATATAAATTCTTTTTATTTTGAAGCAAAAGTAATTTTTAAATATGAACATTACTTTCCCCAACTGTATTTTATTAACATTAAGCGAATTTTAGGGTTTTTTTTGTTAAAAAAACATTTTTTTGCTTATTTCTGATTTAAATCAAAACTAAATGTAATACAGTAATTATATTTCAATAAACAAATCATAGAGAAAAAAAACTGCACTAGTATTCATGTTGAAATCATACAACAAAAGGCTTGCATAGGAGGCAATGGAGTACCTAATTTTCAGGGCATTTCACTGCTTTGAGGAGTACTTTTTAAAACATTACAATTTGTAAAATAAAACCCAATATTGTTTCATAAAATGTATGTTTCTCTATATATATATATATATATATATATATATATATATATATATATATATATATGTATATATACACATGACAGTTATCAATGATATGACAAAAAAAACTATATAGAAAAAAATCTACATTCTACATACTAAAATACTCAAAACACTGCACTTTACATCCCATGTTACTAGACCTTATATTATTATAGTATCTTGTGTTACATTTATTATACTATTTTTTAAACCAGACAGTGTGCAGCCATATTTTACTAGGATGGTCCAGTACACGAAGAGTTTTATCGATAGGTGCTTGCCTAACATACCTTGTAGCATCGAAAGTTCAAAGTGATGAAGATTACATTTAGGGACATTAAAACCAATCCTAGAAAGTAACTGTTGACAATCAATTAGACTGTAAAGAAAAATATAGATATAGCAAGGTCAAAATAATAATTGTCTTCTCTCAAAAGCGCTCAATCCAAGTCTAACAAGCATGTCCACTCTATGACACTCCTGAATATTCAGTGGAGGTTCAGAAGTATTGAGAATGATAAGCCCAAGCACTTTTTGGAGCCCTGCAAGCTTATATTGGAAATATGCTGAAATAAGCTCAATTTCACATGAACTACATACTCCAAGGTCCTTCACTGATTCAGAGAAACTAAGGTTAACACTGTGTAGCTTGTAATTTGAGTTAAACTTTATGCCACCTATGAAATCATATAAAGCAGCATTTTCCTATATTGAGTTGTAAGTTATTTTCCATGGTTATTTATGGGGATGATTTAAAGGTGTATAAAAGTTTCAGGCAGCAGTTTTACTCTCTAAAAAACACAGTATTAGGAAAACTATTATAGTTACGCTTGTCTTTGATGAACCTCTCAAAAATATCTAACACTGAGCTGTAATGAGTATTCAGTTTCACAAATATACACAGCCTAACATATTAATGAGGATTCAGTTTCACAAATATACACAGCATAAAATATATCATGCTCCTCCCTACGCAATGACCTAAGGTTTGCAAATGATTCATAATCCCAGTGGAATCGAGATGACATATTTTCTGTGCATTCTTTTTTTCTTACAGATAAGATGATTCAATGTAGGACTAAACTGTTTCAAAAATGAAGAACTTTTAATGTGCTTTTAGGGAGCAACCAGTTTATAGCCATCTAGATTATCTGACTCAGTCTTTCTGCAGCCAAGCTCGTAATCAGATCTCAATATTTTGTTCAATCAATATTGACTAAATAATCCATTTATCATCATGAAATCAGCATTAATGAAGTCTCAATAGAATTCATCATATTGTAAATACTTAGATTCAGTTAAATAATTAACAAAATATGCTAAATGGTGTACGTTATTTGGTAAGATATTACCTAAAGCAGGATATACATCAATACTTGGTACATTGCAAAATAGTAAAAGGGAAATACACTTCAAGCTGGGTCCTGGGTAATCCTCGCAACATTGCACTGCTGTCTGCTAGTTCTTTAGTTACTAGGCCAGATTGCATTTGGGAGATTAAAAATAAAAACATGGCATGGATGTTTATCAGGTATCTTAAACACTGAAGAACAATTTAATTAATAATTAATTTAAATATAAAATACCGATTACAAAAAAAATGGTGTAGGATATCTCTGAAAAACAAGTTATGATATCGATCCATTTTCAGTTTTGCGTCCCCGATATCTATTATGCCTACAAAATAAATATTAGTATAATTCCACTTTTTTGAGAATATCTTCTACAAAAATAATCTAAAATAAAGCAAATATCCGTAAGAAATACACAATCAATAATTGTAGCAATAAATATGATCAGTAATTAGTAATTACTAATTAGGTATGTCACGTTTATATTGATAAAAACAACTTCTGAAAAAATTCACCATATTATTTATATTCTGCACGTCAGCACATTTGATTGTCTGTAAATCCATCTCATCTTCTATTCTTGTCAGACAGAGCTCCATTCGGGTGGTAGGACAGATGAACATTAGGACAAATGCGACAATACCATTGCGACCAAAATTATTATGCCGAGTTTCAGTTTTAAAATAAATATTAAAAAGAGTACATAATCACCAAATCTCTTTCGTTTGTCGGAGGCAATGTTATTATAAACACAGACTGTTCGCCATTATGGGGATTTAAAAAATATGTATCAATAACATTCGCGATAATTAGAATAATTAACTAATATTTGGCATTTTTATCTGCGATACTTCGAGACTTTTGCGAGACTCTCGGGCGAGATTTGAGACGAGACGTCTTGTCACGCAAGGAAAATTTAAAGTATCGTCTCGAGTCTAAACTCTAAAGCGAGACGAGACTCTCTCAAACGAGAATATCGTGGGCATCACTACGTTTAATACGGTTGTCGTATTTCTCTATTAAAATTTTCCTGTTATCTTGAGTTTTGCATCACCTTAAAAATTATATTATTAATATACTATTATCATAATTATTACAGCACGTTTTCTAAATAGATACTAATTAGATGCGCGCCCCCTACTAAATCCCAAATTGAATCTGCTTTAAAGTATGCAATGATTACAAATAAAACTCGATCAGCTTTTTAATGTTTGATATTTATTAGAACATTACTCTACAGGTGTTTTGTCTTTGTACGGCATTTTCAAGAACACTTCAATCTAACTTCGTAAAGGGAAGTATTGTAATTGTAATAAAATCAACCTTCGAATTTCTTTGTTTGTCGGTCTGTCTGTTCGCAGCATACCGAAAAAACATTTTGGTAAAAATCCGATACGACGGAACAAAATGGCCACAGGGAAAAATGCTAAAAAAATTATTGTAAAAATGTACTTATAGAATCTGCCTAAAATTGTTCACAAAAATTAAGAAATACGTAGAAATAAACTGGTCAAATTTTGGTACGAATCCAAGTTAACGAAAAAAAAATGACGGCATAACAAAATATAAAAAATCCACTTTTCAGATTTCAGATTTTTAGTCCAGCAATCAGAGGTTTGGGGATGAGCAAAATATTAAGGTGCACTAGTTTTTTTTGCCAATGAATCCTTGAGGGGCTGTTTAAGAATATGCTGAGTGCTCACACGTAGGCGTCTGACTCACAAAAAAAAAACTTTTTTGGTCCAATATCTTTCAAAATACTGCTGATTCGTATTGAAATTTCGTCAATTTCAATACGAAGTTTTAAGTAATTTCGACGATATTTGTAAAAATATTTATATACATAAATAGTGCGAAATGTGCCTCTTTAGCCCATTCGACTGCAAATAACTAAGTGGAGTGTGAACAGTCCGGCAATTTTTTTTTTCATTTTGTGCTGTATAGGTAGCACGCGACATTATCGGATTATTTCACAAATAATAATTGATCGTTCTAATATTCTGTATATAGAAGGAATACAGTGGAAAATTCAAGTAGCTGAAATTTAAGCCAGAAGAATAGGTAAAATATTCTTCACAGGACGCAATTTTGTGCATGTATAGCTCACACGTGATTTTTCTTCGTTTCATACTTTTTAATTTTGGCGCAATCAACTTTTTTTAATTAAGGAAGAATCAATATTCTTTTAATTTAAGAACAATCAACTTTCTATTAATGATTAATGTTGTAGCAAGCAAAGTTATTTTAATTTTGGATCTAAAGATTTTTTTTACATTTTGGTCAATGCAAGATTTTAATTAAATACCTTTAATATTCTTTACTTTATATTTGTGTTAACTCAAGGCTTAAGAAGTGCCGAAATTATCATGGAAATTTTACTTAAATTATCTTGGTTTGGAACTGTATCTGAAGAAGGCTGACGAGTCTACAGTGCAGGTGTTTTTTACTCCATCTCCCAGTATTGCAGAATACTCCGGAGAAGATTTTTGGATGTTTAGGAGAAGCTGTGATAGTCTTCCTTCTGGCGTGTGGTCTTTACTGATAATACTCTAGTTGTCTAATTCAAGAAATAGAGCAAACCTTAACACGCTAGACAAAAAATTTATAGCACCGCTAATACATTCATTATTTTAGATATAACCACCGATCGATACTCGAGTATTTAATTTTTTTAATTGGCTTATGCATTCATTTTTTAATATCCGATGATGTAACTCTGCTTAAATGTTCTATTAATTTTTTAGTTCAAAAACTACCGAACATATATTGGGTTTTAAGTTATTATTAGCCTTTGGCATTCAAATATATTTACTATAGACTTCTTACAGCTTAAAAGTTTCACTAATTCTTAGTTCAAAAACAAACGACCATATATTTGGTTTAAGTTATTAATATTTGATTATTATATATATTTAAATTTAAGATTGAATGCTTTCATTATTTGATTGGGTAAATTTAAAATTGGTATAGCTAGAACCTTGTCTTGTGACTCATTCTGTCATTGTTGATATAACTTTTGTTAGTACATACTGTAGGTTTTCAGATAATAAAGTTTTTTTTAAAATTAACTTGTTTCTTTTGTTTATCTTTTGACTTTCATGTTATGTTAAATTGAGATTATAATTAAAGCCTAACTTATCTTGGGTAACCACCTATGAACCTAGAACTTGATTACAGAACAGTGAACTGATCTATTATTTTTTCTTTTCTTCTTTATGTCTAACTACTATAATTCATGTCGCCCATATAAGTCTAAAAATCATTACGAACCTACGAATCGCCTTCGACTGAGTAACCGTGGTAACAAGTGTAATACATTAATAATATATTTTCTAATCTAAAAATTCAATAAAAAATAATATATTTTTTTTTATTTTTTAAAATTTTATTACTGTAGTTAGTTTTGTTCTTTTCCAAAACTAGTAAACATAATGTAAGGCGACTCAAACAGATATCTCTATAACAAAAAGCAACCTGCATAGCTTTTTTGCATTTCAGAGTTAATCACTAAAGACGAATATGTTTTAATTACTGTTTGGGGTTTATTATTTTGCTGGCAAATGTGCATCTAAAAATACCACTATCTATAAAAAAAGATAAGATAAGTTTGGCAGAAGCAGTGCGCCAGTAGTGTATTCTTATATTATATCAACCATATGTGATAAAAAGAAACACAAATACGTTAAAGCGCGCGAAGACTCGCAACTGTCAGCTGTAAGATTATCGGCTTAAGTAAATAAATATTTACTTCCCAGATTAACGATTAGTATCACTCTAACAAAACAGAAATTAAATAACATCCTTTTGTCATGTTTAAAAACAAATTGAAAGATCGATCATAGTGTGTGTTGTTGACTTAAAATAAAAACATTTAGTGCAAAAAGGTTTGATCTGTTTCAGGTATGTAATCATTATATTCAAAAATGTAATTCATTATTAAATAATATTGCGAACAAGAGTGCACAATATTCGTTATATTTGTTTAATGCTAATTTTTAAATTTAAAACCATTATTGAAAATTAATATTAGAAACAAACTTCTTGAGTAATATAGCGATCAACATAAACGACATAACAACACATTACATGAAAATAGAAAAACAAGAAAAATTTAAAACAAGTGACTATATAATTGATTTTACACATACTGTCCGTTTTCTGCAATACACAGTGTATATCGCATAGCGAATGTTTACCACAGCGTTTCGGACGGCGTCACTATTATTAAGGCCAATAATTTCTTCACGATTGTTTTGTTTTAATTCATTTACAAAGTAATTGTTTAGATTTGTATACACTCAATTAATCTTCAAGTGCGCCCCATAAAAAATAATCTGTGGGTGTCAAACCGGGACTTCGCGGTGGCCATGGAAGCTTACTCATTTAAAAATGCTCTTATATCTTTTCGACAGTGGTATGGAGTATTATCTTGTTGACATACCAAGTCGACACGAATATGTTCGGGAAGATTATTGAGTTTTTCTATAATTTCATTTCATAAAAGGTTTTAAAATATTTGTCTATTTAAATAGTGGCCAAAAAACACAGGTCCTATTATTACACTTTTAACAATTTGATGTCCTTGCATTTAATTTGCTATGCCAAATGTTTTTTTGTCTCAGAATAATGGAGAATATTTTTTTTTTGTTATGCATTCCCGCAGTGGAAAATATTACTTCATCTGTCCAAAGGATATTATTTAAAACTGCTCTCTCAAAATGCAGGTCCATTATTTGCATACAAAGATCCAGATAGCAGCAATCGAATCGTGTTTTTTACTTATCATTTTCGGAAGAAATATAATAAACGGTTATTTTGGTTTTCCAAATCAAGATACCCAGCGCGAGGAGAGATTATAATATTAATAACACTCAAAACTCAAAAATCATGGATAGTATAGGTAGGATGAGAACCGGTGTAAGGTTAGTATCTATCGGATCTGCCTTCTTAGCGGGAGGCTTTATCAGCGCTGACCTCCAAATAGGGTTTAGAATATATTAGCCTAGATACTATGATCAATACCATAAGCCTTTGATTTCTTGTTTATTTAAATATTATTCATTTTATCAACAGTTGCAAATTGAAAATTATGTTATGTCTGTCAAATTATGGAAATGTTGGCCAATTTTAGTTTATTACTCTACTATGCAGTTTGCAGATTTGCATCAAGCCATCATGGTCAGATAGTTAATTTATTAAATAATTCAATAAAATCTTAATCTTTTCTTATATCGGTATAATTTTTGTTATAGAAGGCATATTTATTCTGAAACATGATTGGGTTTCTACTAGGGCTTATACTAACAGCCTTACTAGCGTTTCTAGTATGGTACAAGTTTATCAGGTCACTGAATTATTTTTCAAAAATGGGAGTTAATTCGACGAAACCATGGCCTATACTGGGAGATCAATGGCCAATCATCCTTAGAATAAGGAGTATAACTGAAACTATAGAATGGATATACAATATGTATCCTAAGAGCAGGTAAGATGAAAACTTGAAATTTTATAGAAAAAAAATCGCGTATTCCTTCTTAAAACACCCTTATAATTTTTTTATTTTAATAGATATCAAAAAATGATAAAAACAAAAGTTGTAGGGATTTTAGAGAGGAATAAGGGCAATTTATCATAAGAACAAATGAACGTCAAATAAAAATACTACGGGAAAGAACTATGGTTATTTTGCTTATTTTAAATAGAACACCCTGTATATTATTGCATTTTTTATTCTCCCAAAAATTCTAAACACTGTTGATATAAGATGTTATACCTATATGTTAGAGTATATTATAGCAATAAACAGCTGAAAATCACTATTTTCGCTAATTTGCATTATTTCAAGAGCTATCTGATGGTAGGTACCATGAGCATACAAAAGTTGCTACTTCGTCTGATGTCATAATAAGCACCACCATTAATTAAAGTCCATAAGAGGCCGATTTTTAATTGTATTTAGCTAAAAAACATATGAATTCGAGAATAACACAATTCCCATAACTAAACGAATAGGTATTAAATAACGATGGAACAAAAATTATTATACACAAAATCTAGGTTTCAAAAATGTCTCCTTCAACGGCTATACATATGTGTACGTTCTATAAAGTCTTCTTACGTGTTATATATTCAAATTCAAAAATAGTTTATTTGTCACAATGTTTACAATGTGCAATATAATTATTTTTTAATTAAAGTTAACCTACATGACAAAAAGGGTCAGTCTCTCGATTATAAACAACCGTTAGCAATTACACCCAGTGGTCTAAGTGCAATTGTGAGGCGGCTCAATGAATTTAATAACATTAAAATTGGCATTTCAATATTTTGATTCCTAATAGTAAAAATTTTCAAAAACTGTATGTATCTCAAATATTCTAAGTAAGGAGTAAGGTAGGTAAGAGACTTAAAAAGTATACAGTAATTAGGTAAAGCAGCGGGGGTATAGGTAGGCGCAAAGAAAACCGACGAAGGGGGCGGGGAAAAGGAGTGAAATCATACCAGGCGTGTTCTGTCGGACAACTCAATATTGTTTCTATTTTTATTTTATTTCTACATATTTTTTAAATTATACTTATTATACTATTAAATCTATACACACAATTATATTGACCTAAAGAGTTAACGTTCCCTGTTCAAAAAGTAATTTATTTTTTGTCTTTTTAGAAAAACTTTCTAGAGAAAGATTCTTTATACTAGGAGGTAGGTCATTCCACATTTTGATAGCAACGAATGTAAAAAATCTTTGAAAGGCTATTGTTCTATGTAAAGGGATCACAAAGTTTTTAATATTTCTAATTCCATGGGTATGAGAAAAGTTGGAAAAATGTTTGCTTAAATATTCTGGTTCATTTTTTTTATCACACTAAATAAGGAGTTATATGATTTCTATAATGAACATCATATGAAAACCTCACACAAGAATTTTGTATTTCTTGAATGATTTCTTTTCGTACGTACTGTTAAAGAATCGCCATATACAACATCACCGTTGTCAAAGAGTGAAATAATTAAGCTCCCAGACAAGAGGTATTTTTGTTTACATGTTAGTAACTGTAACGTGAGATTCAAAGGTTAAAGACTTATCGAAAGTTACGCCTAGATTTTTAGCTTGGTTAACAATTGAGATTGCGTTATTGCTGATGTGTATTTGTAGGTTTTACTGCACAGCGTTTCTGACGGTAACATTATTCTCTATGATTAATATTTGGAATTTTAAAGCATTAAGTATTAGATTGTGATTATTGGCAAAAGTTTCTATGTTTTCTAAGTCCGCGAGAAAATGTTCTGATAATGTTTTAACGTTTTGGTTGTTAATGATAATATATATTTGAGAATCGTCTGCATATTGCTAAAGCGCTACATATTTAACCACCTTAAACATATTAGCGACATATATTGAGAACAGTAACGTTGACAAAATCGAACCTTGTGGGACTCCTTGTGTAATAGGTGATCCTTTCAGATCCTCTAAATACTACCACTTTACTTTGGCGGGTACGTAAATAGCTAGTGAAAAATTTTATTGCATTTTCCGATAATCCGTAATAGTGTAGTTTTCCCAGTAGCATTTTGTACTTCAACGTGTCAAAGGCATTACTGATAGTTTTTACGAAAACTGGATTGGCATGAAGGTATTATTTTATTTTCTTCTGAAAATGCTGACAGTTGAGAAATATCATTGCGTTCTCTCATTCATTTCGTTTGAACCTTCACAAGGCGTGGCATTTACAAAATTGTCGATGAATTCCCACAAAAAGTAATCTTTTTTTTGTTCAAAATTTAAACTTTTTTGTTACAATAAAATGCAGCCTTCAAGACATAAGTTATTATAATTTTAAACTTATATTTAGGGATGTTGGTTTAAATTTTAACCAAGTTTTTTTGGTGAGTGCATTTCAAAAAGTTCGCATCGTATTTGAAAAAATATAATGTATTTCTAAAGTCTCAAAAAATGTCCTTGTGGAAAGTTTTAGCATGACAGATAGTCGCATAACTTTAGAAAATGTACATTTTTTTACAAGGTGTCCCAGTAGTGTGTTCTCGGTTTTGGTGATAATGGTTAGAGATAGAGAAAAAGTTAGAATATAAATATTAGTATATAGGATGACTTACATACCTACTTAAACAGTTTTTCATATATGAAACACCCTATATTTTATTACATTTTTGAATTTAATCTAAAATTCTACGTCTACTTCATAAATTGCCCATGGGCCTAACTTTAATTGTTTTCGAGATTTAATTTAAAACTGGAATTTTCAATTTTGAACAGCTGTAGAGTGTAAACGGTTCAAATTAGAACCAAACGGTTTGCACTTTCCTGATTTAGTTTTTAATAGTCTATCATTAATTCTATATTTCTAACCGACACCAAGATATTAACCGAGAACATACTATTGGGACACCTTATGTATATTATAATTATTTTTCATATTTTATTAACTATAGGTATACTATTTGCAGTAAACACAATTATTCAACTATTCAAACATCTTTTTAATAATAATTACATATTACATACAATTTATGCTTAAACGGTACCAATTAAAAATTTAGTTTATAATTTTTTTCATGTTTTTATACAGTTTTTCGTGGGGGTCCCCTTCAGAATAGCTTCTTTTTTTACCTTTTTTTTTTTCACCAGTTCATTTAACTATTTTATTCTTATAAATAACCTTTGTCTTAAGAACACCCTTGCATCTAGGTTTATGTTGTTCTGTCTATTTGTAATTATTCTCAATAGTTTTTCGGTTACGTTGGTTTCCTTTAATTAATCCGTTCAAATAAAATTTTTCAAACTTCCTATTCAAAATCTTGGCATCTTTTTCCCATTTTCTGTTGCTTCCAGAACAGAAAATACTCTGAAAAACACAACTGACAACTATCGCAACCAAAACTTCAAGCTGAATAAGCAATAAACTGGCCACCTTGTTAGATATAGTCGCCAGTCGACGTCACGACCTCCGCCTCACCCTCGCGTCTCCCTCTCCCGATAGCTGCTTATCGAGGTAACCCAATAGACTTAATGGCCTTGCTATTACCTATCCATTTCAATCAATGAGGTTCACCAACCACATACTGTTTCTTGAATGTTCACATTTTCTAATAATATTGGCAATGACACTCTTAAAGAGTTTAAATATATATATCCAGTACATATGGCCCAATAACATAATCGTTTACAATGTCACCTCATACGTTCACGAATCATCTTCCTTGTTTCCTTTCTTCTCTCCAATTAGGATTTTGCTAACTGTGGTACCATATATTATGTTGGTTCACTCCTAAACGTAGACTCTTCTGTGAATAACGGATTTCTAAAAAAGTCAGGGTTTTGGTAAGTTTTCTTTATAGACCAAGAACGAAAATCTACTCTTTTTTCTTTATCATATTTTTAGCTGATTGTCCTCATTGAAAACAGGTTTGTTAACAACGACTCTCTTCTTATAATCTACATTCCCGGTCTCGCTGAAACCAACTCCCAATTTTTTAATAATATTTTTAAACTTAATTGTCGTCTAGCGGGATACCTGTCCATATACTATCGTTTGGACGGTCTTAACTGATAACCATTCTGGCCAACGTATTTAACATATCTATCATTCTGGCTTTTATAGAACGCACGCATATATGCTTAGCTGCTGAAGAAGGCATTTTCAAACTCAAATTTTGTTTATAATAAATTTTGTTCCCTTGCAAAAAAGCTCGTTATTCGTCTAGTTATTACAGAACTGTTACCACTTCGATATTTCTAAATTCATATGTTTTTAAGTTAAAAACATTTAAAAATCGGCCTCTTACTCACTCTAATTAATGGTGGTACTTACTATGGTATCAGGAGAAGTACCAACTTTCGTATAGTCACGGTACCAGATAGCTCTTGCAATAATGAAAATTAGCCGAAACTATTTATAACTCCGAAACTATTAATTTTAGAGGCGTAACATATTATATCAAAAGTGTTGAGAATTTTCGGGAGAATCCAAAAATGCAATAATATATAGGGTGTTCCATTTAAGATAAGCAAAATAACTATAATTTTTTCGCGTAGTATTTTTATTTGAAGTTCAATTGTTTTTATGATAAATTGGTCTTATTCTTCTCTAAAATCCTTTTGTGTTTACCATTTTTCAATATTTTTTATATTATATAATATTTCGTATTTTAAACCATAAAAATCCACAATGCTAGTTTTTAGTAAGATTTAAGATCTAAAGCCTACTATGTCATGACTCATGCCTGTCCAATAAGTTGTTATTTGCATAGAAGCAACACAGTGGAAGAAAATAAAAATTCTCGAAGGTTTTTCTGCAGTTTTGAATCCACAATATAGGAACGGCTAGCAGAAAATCAACATTCTGTATATGAACTTAAAATATTTTTAGATAGGTATTGATCGGGTTTAATTATTTAAAAGTTAATACTTTAGTGAACTAACATCTATTTATGTTTGTAATAAATTTTCGATAGATATCAGACTATAATTATAAGGAAAAAAATTAAAAAAAAAACATCTAATTGTTGAATATTACATCTGTTATAAAGGTATTGTATTTTAATAAATTTCTCCACTTATCTTAAGGGGTGTGATCTAGACAGGGAAACACTTTCGCTCAAACTGCTAATATTGGACAAATAATTTTCTGTTTTAATAACTTCTTATTTCCCTCGTAAAATGAAAATATTGTAATCGTTAAAAAAATCACCCCTGAAGATGTTCCAGATCTTCACGTTTCGGAGTCCCTAACAGCAAAAAATTGTTATTCTCAATTCCGTCCTTCTATCTGTCTGTCTGCTTGTTCGCGACATGGCTAGAAAATTACTTGCTCGATTAACTTCAAATTTTGGTCAAAAATTAAGGGTCAGATGAGGATCAAATGGTATCATTTAGGCAAAAATACAATATGACGAAACAAAATGTTAAAAAAACTATTACTTAAAAACTATATATCTAATTTACCTTAAATTTTTCGCAAGATTATACTGGTAAAATTTTGATACGAATCAAAGATGGCGAAACAAAATAATGGCCTAATAAACTGTTTAAACAATCAGTACTTATTTTTTATATTATTATTCTGTGCAAGAATTAAGTGTTATATAGAGAGGGACTGACAACATTTTGATATGAAGTTCCCTCAGTCACAGTTTCCTTCTTGTGTCGAGAAAACTGAAACACCATTTAAATATGTAACTATTTAATGACTGTATGCAAAACTAAATAGGATTATACTTTACTATTCCTAATAAAATGAAAGAGTAATGATGAAGAAAGTTCCGAGTAAAGAAAATTTACCGATTTTTAAAGCTTGAAAATGAACTTTAAAACAACATCTTGATAATCTGACTATTGCGAGAAGATTCCTTGAAAACCATTTACCTTGAGAATAGGGGTATCAAAATTGCAACTTTTCTATACGTTAAAATTATTCAATCATAACTTTTCTAGGTATGTGGGCTTCTATCAGTTTTCAGAACCGACCTTGTTGCTTAAGGATCCCGAGCTGATTAAGCAGATAACTGTCAAGGATTTTGAATATTTTACTGATCATAAGGCCCCCATAGATCCAGACATTGAACCACTGTTGTCCGCAAATTTAGTTCTCCTGAAAGGTAAGCCAGGGTATTCAATAATTACTGTCATCTCTATTGAATGGAGCTCAGATTAAATATATATAAAGATACGTAACTCCAATATCTACACCATTACGAACACTGCCTCAATTATAACCGAGTGAGGTCACACCGAGGGGTCTACATATTCTTTGTTTAAGGCCCTTTTACATGATGCAGTTCTTTCTTGCAATTTGCAATAGTCTTGAACAAAGGCATGCGCAGTGATGAAACATTTACACCTTTTGTCAAACTGCATATTGCAAAGAAGAATTGCAGCATGTAAAACGGCCTTTATAAATATCAGTCTTCAGGACTTATGTAAAAGGAATATGGGCATTTGTGATATATAGGAATTGACAGCTAATTTTCTTAAGCAGATCTTACCAAATTGGGAAAAGTATTGCGCCCGTCCCTAGAAATATTCAAATTCCTCGTGTCAATCTTAAAAATACTTACGTTTTATCAAAGCCGACTGGATGCTTTGGAGTTTTGCAATGTATAAGAAAAACGAAAAATATATTTACAAATTTTCTTCAAGTCTGTTTTGGTACGTCCTAGAAACTAACAATAAATTGAAAAGTTGTAGAAAATGGATTGAAGTTTTTGAATCTGCTTCGTTTTTGTGTAAAAAAAAATAAATAACATTGGTTATAATCCGTTTCCAAGCAAGGGTATCGTTTAGTTTTTAGGTCAATTTTCAAACTATACTATTCTATACATAACTATTTATAATGAATGTAAGTGTTGGGCAAATCTTTTTTAATAATATATTTTGACAGTCTTCTCCGTTTCAACAGGTCAAAGATGGAGAGAAATGAGAGCGACCCTGAGCGGGACATTTACAAGCAATAAAATGAAGCACATGTTTGGTATAATCAATGAAGTAGCTGAGAATTTTGTACAGCACTTCCTAAATAAAAATAAGGAACTCTGTGAAGTCGACTTGAAAGATATCTTTACAAGGTAGTTATTGAATTCAGCCATATTTACACACTTAAATATGACCAGTTCAATTCATGCAAGACATTTCTCTGAAATATTTAACAGCATTGGTAAAAGGGAAATTGGTCTGTAATTAGTCAAATCATCATGATCAGCTTTTTTTAAAAATGGGCGCTACTAGGGCTGCCTTCCAGGTATCTGGAAAGATAGACTCACATATGCACCTGTTTATTTATTTTGTAATGGGTATGATAAGTAGCTCACACACCACCTTTAACATTTTTACAGACAAACCAAAACAGTCCCTACTAATTTTGTTGTTTAATTTATTAAATATGCCCCTAATCTCATTATAACTAAATTATAAAATTATAAATAAATATTCAAAAAAAAACATAAAAAGGTGGACATAACGTCACAGCCTAACATATCTCTTGTTTTCCGTAAAACCGCAAGTGACCAAAAAATGTTCACTCTTCAAAATTAGCCTTATATTTAACCATATAAGTATACCAAGTTTCAAACTGATACCTCCGAAGATAAAAACACGATTGATTGCTACATGATTTTGTGGTTACCCGGTATAATCAAAAAAAAAGATCGGTATTTTTTTTTGAAATCTCAATTCAATACGTATTTATTTAATATTATTTAAGGTTTACCAATGATGTCATTGCAACGTCAGCCTTTGGAATTAAAGTAGATTCACTAGCAGAACCCAATAATGATTTCTATACTATGGGCAAAAAGCTAACAAATTTTAGTGCATTTGCAAGGATTAGAATAATGTTGGTTTTTATGATGCCAAAACTACTAAAAGTAAGAAGAATTTGTTAGAATAATTTAGGTATTATTGTAAGGCTCTATTTACATATGTTTTGGCACCTAAAGACACCTTTTATATTTTTTAAGAGAACATCGTTTCGTGAGTTCATTCTGCATTACTAGGTTCTGTTTAAAGAAGGTCGGTCTCTAAAAAATCAGAGCAGTTAAACGTGTGATGGGGTGAGGCTTTCCAGAGAAATTCTCTCGCATCAGACGGTGTTCAAAATGTGTTATTTTAATGCAAAACTGTATGGTATAATCGAACAACCTCTTTAACCCTTAACCGACGTTGTAGAATAATGTAGCACAAGCAACGTTGTGCGGTCCCTGGGACTCCAGGGTAAAACACTGTAAATAGTTATATGTAGAACCAGATTATGACTTTCTTTTTTATTTAGGGGGATTAAAACATACTTTCGATAATATTTTTTATTATATAAACTCAAATACAACAAATGCAAAATAACTTAAAACTAGTTACATAAAATTTAAAGCTCATAGGATTATATTGCCATTTCAAAAAAAATAACTTTAACTTAAAAAGAGTTTGTTCTTTTTTTTTTGTTAAATCTGGCTTATAAAACTACATTCGTTACAAAAAAAATTAAACATCTAAACTTTTTTTTTATGTTTACAAGCAAGAAACGATAGGGCGTCTATTACATTTATTTTAATTTCTCAAAACAATTTTCACATAGTTTTGTACTACATTGCAAGCAAATAGGTCTTTTGCAGTTCTTGCAAAGATAGGACGTTTTTCTCTTCAGTTTGGGATTACACATATAACAGGTTTTTCTAGCATCTCTGGGTAAAGTATCAGAATCACCAACGTTTTCTGGAATTTGTATTCCCAATATTCTCTCAATGCTAAGCCTTAGTTCTTTAGGTAAGTGCGGATTATTAGCTCTCTCTCTAAGAAAGGGCTCATATAGATGTTTAGCTAAAATCTTCAAAAATTGGATTCGTGTGTAGATTTGTCTGTTTTCACAGGACTGATGAATGATGTAAGCATTCAGGGCGCTCATATCAACGATTCTGTAAAAAATTGCCATTGGCCAGCGTCGTGTTTTTCGACTGCATGAGTACTTCGTACATTTTTCATCAACTGCATCTACGCCTGATTTTTTGCTGTTGTAGAACGCCTTTATTTCTGGCAAACCATTCTCCTCGTCTTTGGAAGGATGTATCGAAGAAATTAGTAGGACTGCCTTTCCATTCTTTGGTACTCGTGAGATCAAAGTTTTAATTTTGGTAAAGCCATATAATGTAGATCCTACTGCTCTTGAGCTGGATGGCAAGAATTCCGGGGGAATTTCTTTTTTGTTTTTCTTGACCGTGCCCACAAAGGTCAGTTTATTTTAAAGTAAAACATCCACTTGCTCTATTGAGGAATACCAATTATCACCAGTCACGTTCCGGTTGTTATCAAAGATTACGATTGTTACGTTATTACCTAAACGAACTACTGCTTGAGTAGGAATAGCGAGATTTTTTTCTTCATCAGTTATATTCTCCAGTGCGTCAGTTCCCTTGCCGCAATAAATATAAGTATTATATACGTAGTGCATTCGTGCGTCTGCCAAGCATTGAATTTTAATTCCGTATTTTTCTGGTTTTGAGGGGATATACATCTTAAATTTACAGCGTCCCCTAAATCCCACTAACATTTCATCTACTGTTGTGTTAGCTCCTAATACATAGGAACTTTGAGAATTTTGGTTGAATTTTTTCAAAATATGTGAAACTGCGGGGGCGGAATCAGTTCTTATACGCTCAACCCTCTCCTCTCTGGTATCGAATCTTAGACACATTAATAATACAGAGAATCTTCGCGCTGAAAATATATAAATATTTCTTTACCAGTACCATCTGTAGCAAACAAGGCTTCAATATCCTCATTATTTGACTTGAAAACTGATCTCAACACTAAGAGGCCCAAAAATCCATTGACTTCAACGACGTTCGTGTCTCTGAATTCCGTGCGACCAAAATTGCCTTCTTTTGCACGAAACTCTGCCAATTTTATATTGGTATAGTGCACAATAATGTCTAAAATGTCTTGAGAAAAAATTAATTTCCACGCTGCTAATGGTCCATGTGCTTCATAGCTCCTCTTATAGTTGGCAGTTTCAGGATATTGCAGGCAGGTGTTCTTACGTTTCGTGTAGGTTCAGAAGATTCCCATTTATATCTATTTATATCATTTCCTCATTATTCCACGTCTCAAGCGTTTCTATAAAGTCTGGATCCCCGTACCGAACAGTTTTTACGCGTTTTGACGATGCCATCGATATATCGAAAAAAAAATTATACTAACTACGTCGTACGGTTCCTCGGACTGTTTCTGAAAAACTGTAAGCGATGCGCTCTTGACAGATAATAGGTCACCCCACCATAGGAAGGTACTGTACGGCGTAAGTAAACTGGTCAAGTAGTTAAAAAAATATTAAACTATATTCGGCCCGTTGAGTCCCAGGGACCTAATGACGTCGGTTAAGGGTTAAACTGAAGCTTTAAATTGAAAAAAATCTTTGGACACTTAGTTTTTTAATTCGGATGAGCTGCAAACAAAAGATGAAAATTACAGCTTAATACACCCACAATACACGCTATTGGAAGAACTGATTAAGTGAAAATTATTATATTCCTTATATAGCTTTACTTTTAACATTTATACATAAATATTTTAAACACAATTCTTCTTGAACACAAAAAAAAGTGTAAAGAAAATTTAATAAATAATTTATTTATATATTTTGTAGGTTTTTGGAGTTGGTTTTTTTGACAAGAAATTGACACAATTCTTTAGAAATGTTATTCGCGAAACAATTCAAGCAAGAGAGGAGAAAGAAATTGTAAGAAAAGATATGATAAATCTGCTTTTAGAAGCCAGAAGAGGAATGCATAACGAAGAAGCTGACTCTACAGAAACAGGTTATGTCACAGTCAAAGAAGATGCGAGTACAGGTAAGCAGGTGTAAAAGAAAAATGATATTTAGGCATAACTGATAATAATGTACTAAGTAGTTTTTATAGGGCTCCAGACGGACGAAGCACTTAAGGGGCTTTAAGTATAAGAACAAGCAACGTTTTCAAATATTTTTTAAATCTTTATGTAATTCTTTGAATTCCTGTGCCGTTTTTCTTATTAACTAGTCAGGATATTTAGATGTTTTTATTTTTATGTTGCACATCAATTCTTGGATATTTACAGGGTAAAATGTGAAGTTTTGTATTTTTCTTCAAACTTTAGATGGGAGTGCTTAAATAATAAATTTACTTTTTGTACCTGTCCTGTCCTTTTTTTAATATACATTAATTCGATATCTAAATTAAACTTTATGGGTAATATTAAATTGCTTGCTGATGATACTACGATTATATATTTCGATAGAACTACTTCAGAAATGTATTATCATGGTTACAAACCAACAAATTATTTTTAAATTTTCAAAAATCCACCTTTATATTTATTAGTAAAACCATTAAAAATAAAAATATCTCTCCTTAAAAATTTTTGAATGAGGAAATAAAATATTCTAGAAGTATACAATTTGTGGGTATATATTTTGATGAAAATTTAAGATGGAAAATACATATTGAATATTTACGAAATAGCGTTTCCCCTATAATTGATATTTTGTATAAAATAAGGTATTATATACCTTTATAGTTTTTGAAAAATATTTATTTTTCGTTAGTTTATTCAAAAATACAGTTCTTATTTCAGTTTGCGGATCTGCTTGTTCAAATAATCTAAAATACAAAACAAAATTATTAAATGCATTGATAAACTACCATATTTAGAACATACATCTAATTTATATAAACCTAAAGGATATCTAGACATGAATTCGATTTATGAATTAAAAGTTTTGTATATTAATTCATTCTTTAAATTTAAAAGAAAACACTCAAATATATATATATATATATATATATATATATATATATATATATATATATATATATATATATATATATATATATATATATATATAGTAAAACAGTTTTCTTGGGTATCTTGGTCCTAATTTTATTATATATCAAACGAAGACTTAGTTTGTATGTAGCATTTTTTTTATTCACAAACGTTTCGGCAAGTTTTGGCCTTCATCAGTGTTTCTAAAACAATATTTTTATTTTACAAAGGACGTAAAGATTTTTAAAAAATATATATAATAAATATGATCCACAGAAAATTACAAATTTAATTTAGTTTGTAACTCACCTAAGAAGGTAATTTCCGGCATCATAATAATATATCAACAAACAAAACATTCATAGACAAACTTTCTGGCATAGTATACGATATTTAGTTTTGGAACATCACATCAGTGGCGGTTAGTTTGCGCTTATCGCTTCTACATAAAATATCTTATAAATCCCCCATAAATTTTAATGTATTTAAGAGTTATCCAGCTGAACCTAAAAAACTCTTAACGACGATTTGTGAACTTTAATATTGCGGAAATGAAGAGGTAACTTCTATAAAAAAAATAAAAAGTGATAGATACTAAAAGTTTCCTCCTGAAGTACGTAAATATTCAATATAATGATTTAATAAAGTACGGTTATGTACTTACTTATGAATATCTACAACTACTGTTATTATTAAAAAGTATTATTAATTACAATATAAATGTAGGTATAAATAAAATCTTCTTCCTTAATGGTGGAGGAATATCAAATGGTATTTGTTCAATATCAATTCCTGGTGATGATGATGAAAAATGGGTGGGTAAAATCTCAAAAAACATAAAATTTAATGCCACAAATTAGTTTAACTTGATTTAAATTTTTGAATGAATCTGGCTACAGGGTGATGTTCTGTAAACGGCCCCTTTATTTTAGATAACTATTTAGTAATACATACTACACGTTATTATAACTTTAAAATTCTGAAATAACCGTTTATTATATCATTAACACAATACTTATTTCTTACTTCTTGAATCTTGAAATAAAGACATAGGCACCTACCAAATTTTAACTACCGGTTTTGCCTTACTGGACACACATTTTTCAGCAAATATGAGGGTAAAAAAAAATATAACTACGCAAAATTTTAACTTTTTATGTCAAATTATGACAAACTGTAACACCGTGAAACAATAAGGAAAAAATTTAATTTTAATTTATTCGCTTAAACAAAACTAATTATTTATAATATTTAGTATTTACGTTATTTTGGTAATAGTGTGCATAACATGTCTACCGTTAAATATTATTAATCTTAAATAATTCTCAATATTATGGTTAACCTGAACGTATTCAAAATATAACTCTAAAATACGTAAGTTTGATGGTGAATACTGGTTGACAGATACATTAATTCACTCCTTCAGTAGCAGATCGAGTCTCAGCAGTATGTATTCCAACAATTGGGGTTTCAGGCTTCTCTAAAAAATTCCTCCTAAAATTACATAAATATTCAATATATGTAATCTGTAAAGTATAATGACGTACAATCATGTCTCAGCAAACCGCCTTGCATATTGTTATTTTAAGACTTGAATAACTCAAAAACGAAGTTGTGCTATTTACATAACTATGACTGGATATCGAATATTTTATTTCAAAATCTTACGCTAGAATATAAAATAAAACAGTGACACAGAAGTTTGTTTATGGTATATCATCAGGCAAATTAATAAACTAAACTTCATATCAAATAAGTTTTACCTGAAAGTTTGCAATTGTTATATTCACTTGAAAAAACAATTTGAGCGTAGAGGTTCATTTTCAAAAGCAGTTTGTCTGTGCCAAAATATGGGTGCGTGAAGTTACCTTACTTTATATAAAACAATATACAAATAAGATATTCGATATATCCCACACACTATGAGTTATCGAAATAATGCAATTGTCCACAAACAAATTAGCGTGTTACACTCTGTATAACAAAAAATTAAATCCTTTATAACATAAATGTTTATATAATCATTTCCTTCGAAAACCGTTAAAACATTTTCAAAAGTCAAAAGTACATCCAATTAATAAAAAATAATTTTACAGCTACAGCCTTATCTGATGAAAAAAACTGAACCTTGTAGAACGCATAACTTAGGATGATAAATCAGATACAAACCAAATTTTTTGTCTGGTGAACTTAAGGAAATCAATTGATATGTGTGTATTTATATAATATGCTGATAAATAAATCTATAATATGCATCTGAATTACAATCAGAATAAGTATTGAAGAAAATCGACCTGCAGTCGATATTTTATTGTAAAATTTCTTGTTTTTAGTATTAAAAATATTTTAAAGTTTTTACTAACTAGGAACTTACTAGGCTAATTACTGTGTGTTATATTACGGACATAGATTTCAAGTAAACAAATTCATTTAATAATGTTCGTGTAGAAAACCCGCTTTTCTATAAAGTTTAAAATGCAAACAAGAACGCATGCATGTCTCAAAAAACAGAGTAGGTAAAATTCTTTAAATTCCATTCCCACGATTACGTGACTTTGTCAATAAGGGTGAAAGTTGCACCTCACGACGGTTGAAAGGATGCAAAGGGGAATTAGCATAAAAGCATCCAGAACTTCTAACTTGGCATTCTCTATATTTTCTTTTAAAGGTAAAGGTTGGTACGCTGCCAATTTGTTCATAGATTTTGAAGTGGAAAATAATAAAGTAAAATAACGAAAAGGGAGGGCTAGATATAAATTAAATTTCAACTCTGTGGTTCTTGCGGCTAAACTAAATAATTTCTTGTGGGAGACATTACAGTGCTGATGACGCCGAGAGCTTTTATAGCGGTGCCCGACTGTACGTTACTTTGCAGAAAATTGTTTTAGTTGTCGAATTATTGGGTATGGTCAGTGTATCTCAAACCTGTGACGCCGATAAGAACGGTGCCCGGAGGTTTAGATACAGTGAAAGGTAGTCCAATGATTTGTCTTATCCAACACACTTTTAGTGTGATATTGTATGGGTGTTGACGCCGAGAGGTCTGTGTTACGTGACAGCTATAGAAAGCTGACAGCGTCCCGGCACAACCTCATATCACTTCAGAGAAGTCGCTGCTTCGGCACGTGACCGCTATAAAAAAGCTGACATCGTCCGGCTCGACTTCATTGTACTCTGTAGTGTCAGGTGCCCGTCGGTACAAGATTTCACTTCTAAGTTGGGATAATGGCAAAGGAACCTAAGAAAAACATTTTAGTTTTTTCCCTCTTTAAAAAGCTTGAGCATTAAAGCACGCTTTGTAGGTATTGATTCTCTATATTTTCTTTTAAAGGTAAAGGTAAAGGGAAACGGTGAACAGCTAAGTCCGTCGCAGACGCTTCAAAGCATCACGAAAAGTAATAGAAACTTAAAAATGAGTACTAGATCAAAATCACAAAATTTCGGGGGAGAGAAAACTGGTAAACAAAAATTCACAGGTGAGAATTTAAATGAAGGGGGAAATTTGCCAAGTTCTATTAATGTTTTTTCGCAAAAATTTGATATGTCTTTGATACGTCTGCCAACGGTTGTATCAGAGAAAGGGATCTCGTCGATTTCTTTTATAAATTTTGCTTTGGCAATTCGGTAACTGACAAGATATGATGCTTCAAGCGAAGATTCGTTACTATCGCACATATATTTACAAAATGACTTTTTTTTTGTTTTTAAGTTCCTCAAGGAGTGAATGTTAGAACATTTATCTGAAAAAATGAACATATTATAAAGTTGAAAACGGGTTCGCTGAGTCCTAATTTCGAAGATATTTAATACCTATCAAACAATAACTTATTCACATCAAATTACTCTCCGCTGATTATAACTACAAATCGAACAAATCGCATTTCAAAATCGCCAAATTTACAAAAAAGAAGACCATGAATAACGACATTATCGATAACAATTTGTAAGTGACCGCTGGTGGCCTTTTCTTTCGCCGAAAATACATATTTTATAATTTTGAGGTTATGCTATCGGAATTCACGCATCCAAAATTATCATTATTAGGTGTAAGTAATACTGGCATAAAACTTTAAAAAATTACTCTAATTTCAAGCAGAAACACTTACTTACTTACTTACCTTTTTTAGCTAACCTATAACACTAGAAACAGCTACTTTTATTAGCAGAAAAAAAAAAAAGATTAGGGCAATAATAATCATTAATTATTAATCCAACAAAGTGTAATTAAACTGAAATGAACTGTTACATAACCAGCTGATGACGAGTAAGAGGTAAATAGAAATTTACGCCACTGGCTCGTTTTTTCTGTTCAGTTTTTTTTAAATATATTATTGTGCATTACTCATTACTTTTTCACGGAACCCCTAAAACGATAGAGTGGAACCCCAGGGTTCCGCGGAACACAGTTTGAATATCGCGGGACTTGACTATTTAAAATTGTATCTAACTTTTAATATTTCTAAGGTATTATATCAATTTTTGATAGCTCGACACATTTTGAATTTCTACAACAATGAGCTTGGTTATGATTTTAAAATACGATCCGATATTATGGCAAGGTTTAAATTCTAAGAACTCCCCATAAGATATTTGGCAAAATATTTCACTTTAGAAGTTGTAACAAACATTTTTTTTCAGTTAAACATAAATTTAGACAATTAAAGCACATAACTGACGATGATATTACAGCACAGGCTATAATTTTCTTCGTTGCTGGATTTGATACTGTATCCAGAGCTTTGTGCTTTGGATCTTATGAATTAGCGACTAACAAGGATGTGCAAGACCAACTGAGAAAAGAAATACAGGAAACTCATAAGGAAAACAATGGTAAAATATCTTACGATATTTTGCTGAAAATGAAATATATGGACATGGTTTTTTCAGGTAAGATTACAACTTGAATCCATTACTATTTAAATACATCGCAGATGGTTTTAAAATATAACCAATTTTATCAAGTATAATTTGAATGGATATACATTTCTGTCATATTAGGAAGAGATATTGTCGATTATAAACCAGGATTTGCGAAAACCATAAGTTGGTAAAGGTTGTCCCATTTTGGGTACTTTTGCGGGGTATCTCCGTTACTTTTATAAACAAAAAGTTGAGGTTTTGCCGTTAACAAAATTTTCATAGCCCTTTTTAAGATACAGGGCTAAATTGAAAATGTTGCATTTTCAGGCACCCCTCGTATCTCAACTATCAGATAACTTATCGAAAATGTGAAAACTGATTCTTATAGAACTCAATTTCGCCTTTGTAATTAGCATACAATGTCAGATCAAAATGTTATCGGACCCTACTTTATTTTTTTAAATGGAACACCCTATATACTTATAGACTATAAAATTTGTCTTTTTTACCTTCTCAAAAATATATAATAGTATGCTCTTTTTCTCAGAAACACGCAAATAAATGACAATTTTCTGAAATGAAATGCATAATTTAATAGTAGGCTATGGCTATTGTTTCTGACAACAAACAAAAATAAATGTCAAATATTTGTCTATCTCATCGATTTTTGGATCGACTTTTGGTTTATAAAGCAGTTTATAAACGTTCTTTTGTTATTTTTATCTAATTGATATTTATCAATTTCTTCGAATAATGGCAGGCAGCGTACAAATAAAGCCTCGTTAGATATCCAGAAAGAAGGCAACCGTTTTTTGAGATATTTGCTCGTTTAAAAGCAAATTTAGTTGACCACGGATCATTTGTTCACCCGCGTCCAAAAACATGCAACAAAAAGAACAGGGAAAGAAAAGAGATAGACGTTGATAGATGAATATATACGTAGGACCAACACCTTCGTCCTCATATAGACAAATTGAGAAAGAAATTAGTGTGCCAAAAACTGACGGTCAGAGGATCTTGAAGAAATATGAGTATCATCCATACAAATTTAATATAGTGCAACAATTGCATCGTGGCGATGGCGACCGCCGCCGGGTACTGTTTTGCCAGTGGTATTTGCAACAAATCGATGCTAACGATTTATTTGGCAGAGTTGTTATCTGGTTAGACAAATGCTTTTTTTCAAGTGTTTTTTATCGTCACAATTTTTAATCGCCACAATACCAGGAACTGGCATAGTGAAAATCAGCGTTTAATAATTGAAAGGGCACAACAAGGATGCTTTAGAGTTGGGGTGTCATGTTTTATTTTGGGCAGAGATACAGTTTATAGGATTTGTAAAGGAGATCTTACAGCACGTAGATACCTAGAAATCCTTGAGGAAGTTATTCTAGAACTGCTCGAAAATTTTCCATTAGCCCATTATATTGCTGTTTACGTACAGGGGGGACTATATACAAAATGAAGTATATAAAATACGATATGGCGGCATAGCAGAACTTCGACAGGCAATTCATTTAGCCTTTCGAAATCTGCGAATGAGACTAATAGTTTTTTAAACGCTATTCAAAGAATTACAAAAATGTGCCAATTTTGCATTGGAGAAAATGGTCGCAAATTTAAACATGACCCGTAAACATTTGTTTTTTCTTTTTTTAATAATGTTATTTTTTTGTGTTTGTTATAATGTTACTTTATCCTATAAAACTGTTGTTACAAACTTACTGTTATTAAAAAACTCTATAGGTGTTTTTATATAAGAAGATACCTATATGCAAGGGATCCAATTCTTCGTTAGTAATTTGTAAATTTCAATTGTTTATTATTGCTATTCTGGCGTACTATTAAATTATGCATTTAATTTAAGAAAATTGCCATATATTTGCGTGTTTCTGAGAAAAAGTGCATACTATTATAAAACGGAAAAGGTAAAACAAGACAAATTTTATCGTTTATAAACTAACAGGGTGTTCCATTTAAAAAAATAAAGTAGGGACCGAGAACTTTTGACTTTTGAACCTTTTGACTTTTGACCCGAAGGCGGAATAAAGTTCTACGGGAAAAATTATATAGGAAAAAGTTTTTACATTTTTGATAAGTTATCTGATAGTTGAGATACGAGGTGTGCCTGAAAATGCAACATTTTCAATTTAGCCCTGTATCTTAAAAACTAGAAGGGCTATGATAATTTTGTTAAAGCCATATTTAGTCTTACGAAAAAGTAGCATACTGTCACGAAAACCGCAACTTTCTATCTGTAAAAATAACTAGATACCCCGCAATAGTAACCAAAATGGAACACCCAATACGTATTTCTCGTTACACGTTACCTAGAGATATCTGTGTATTCTTACCAACATTGCGTTTTATATAGATTATCCAATAAAATAGATACAGTGCCTACCAGTTGTATTGCGTCTCAATGAAAAACTGACTTTAGTATGAAAACTTAATGTATTAATGTATTACAAATATATCCTGGTTAGGTTTGAAAATAATTAGTTTTTAATTTAAATGGCATATTACTCCAATTAATAAAAGTGTGTGATACGCCCTAAAATATATCCGTAGCATCAAACGGACTTAAAACAATTTTTCGCATCTCCACTTGATAGACACTAATGTAATAAAAAAATATCGGTATAAAATCCTTTTATTAGAAATAGTAAAATATGACCCAATTTAGCTCAGTACATAGCCATTTAGTAGCAACTTAAATACTTTGAAGTTAAAAGTTATTTTTTAAAAAAACAATTTTATTTCTAAAATATGTCTTAACAGTAAGAGCTTAAAGATGACAATGAATTACATAAAAATGATTAAATGTACGTTAACTTCGGGCCTGGGAATCTGCATCAGCAAGTCGCCATCCGTTCTTGAAATCGCTATCGTGGGAATTACTTCTGTCAGCAGTTTCCATACATGTAACTCCTCCCTCGTTAAGCAGAGAAAATGACGAGTCTATTTGCGAAGTATTGGCATTGGATTCTTCAGTTGTTCGATCATTGGGATTTCTTCTTTGAAAATTGGTAACGATATAATTCTTCAGTGTTCTTCGTTTCCATATAATTAATCCCATACAAATGGCGATTATTATTATTATAGGGATATTGATTATTGGCGAAGTATCGATTGATTTTCTTTCTTCGATTGGTGATATTCTATTTGCGATGTCCTTAAGACGGTAAATTTCTTCAAAGTTTATCTTCGTAAGGTTCGGAGTTTGAAAAGTGTTTTTTGTCTTTAGTTTTGGAATGTGAATTTCAGGCAATAATAGTGGTTTTCCTTGGCGGATACTTCTGCTATTTACAAATGTTTTGGTCCTCACTTGAATTTGGCACGTTTTCGGAATTTTCAGTAGAATAGGATGGTTAACTTCGATGTATTGGTCGGTTTTGCATTTTGAAAATATTCTTTCTTCTTTCACAGGTAGAATAAGTACTTCGTCCTGGGTAATTTGCTCGGAAATTGGCTGTTCGATGTTTATTCGGAAAATTTGACAGTCCTCCATTTTGGAACCTTGCATTAATTGGAGAGTGCAACTATGGTGGGAGTGAAAATCTTCGTTACAATAGTACGTTTCTTCTAGCAAGGGGCAGGCGGCTTCTTTAAATTGAGTTTTCTCTGTCGTTTGTGCTAGGTAAGGGTATTTTGGGACAAACATTTGTTGATTTTGGATAACGGGAAAAAGGTGATAGAAGGTAAAGCTTTCGGGCCTAATTATAGGAACATGAATAGCAAAAATTACCCTTCTATTTGAAAAACTGATTTGAGTGCTTAGAAACTGATAATACGAGAGAACATCTCGGAAATTTGGTATTTCTTTAATGTTATACATGACTTTTAATTCTTTTAATATTTGTTGAAATTCTGATACAGACATTATTGAATTATGTAACGTATTTAGTTTCGCAAACATAATAGCATCTTCTAGGTTGTCAATAAAATTAATTAAATTTTGAGTCTAAATTAATTCGATGAATTATACTTTGGTGACTAACATATTCGATTATATCGTTAATTTTACCTTCGGTTGTTTCTTTGAATATTTTTAAACTATATTCTAATTCTTGGTTTGTTTGTAGGATCGAAATTGTGTTATTATAATTATTGATTAGTTGTTTAGAAAGAGAAATTTTCGAGTTTAACTCGGTTATAATGTTTTTCTGATTTTGCTCTAAACTTTTAATTGCCTTATCATAACGTTCGCCGTCATCCGCGTCTAAAGTGCCGAATAGCCATTTATTCGCTTTTCCCACTAACTCTATGAGACCTCTCTTATGTCTAATGTTTGGGTGTAAATTCTCAAGTTTATCTTGTGTTAATTTTATTAAGTATTCGGTTCGTAGAATAGCATTTTCGGATAAGGCCTGATAAGATATAGGATTAGTTACATTTTCTGTATAATATTTCTTAATTACTATAAAATACTTTTCTATGTTTCCTAATTATAATATTATAGCTTCTAAATCTACATAATGAATAAAAGTATGCTTATTATATACAAGTTTAGCTTCGCCTAATTGAATAGGGAGAATGGGAGTTTAAGGCGGGTTATTTGAATATCGTTCAGGTCACTGATTGATTCCTAAAGGCGAAGGAATGTCAATAGCAGTATTGGCAATATCCTTTTCATTGTTACCCTAAAAAGTTGGTTTATACTTATTTCTAGGTTTCCTTACTATATTTTTATGGTAAGTACCCTTGTCTGTTGTAACTTTAACATGCGTTTGGTTTTTTATATTACATTTTTTGAATTTTGGACAATCTTTATTTCTAAGTTTAGTTTTTATATATACAGGGTCAATCTCAGGAAATTCTGGGGGGTCATTTCGATTTTCGTTTATTTTTTCTTTAGTGTTGGCGTTTACCTTTTGAATTTTATCGTACAGAATTTTTGCATTTTCTTTATGACTTTGTACATAATTTGAAACGATTATGTGATCATTAAGGTAAAAAGGGTTAGTGTTATTTATATGCCCTTTCATTATTTCAAATGGCGTATAGTTGGTAACGCTGTGTATAGAATTATTATAGGCTAAGATTACTCTTTTTACTAATTAAGCGGCAGTGAAATTTATACTTTCTTCTTTTAAGCATCGATAATGCTCTATCAAGGCAGAATGATATCTTTCCACGAATTTGAATTAATATTTTTCGGTGTAGTGTAATGAAGTTCTATTTTGTACAATTTACAAAAATCGTCAAGTTCTTTATTTTTAAATTCGGTTCCGCAATCTGTAGTAATTTTTAGAGGTAATCCATGATGAGTAATGAAATTTAGGACGTTTTCGTTTACTGCCGGTCCTGTAAGACTACTTCAATGATACGCTTGGCCGTATCGTGAAAATGTATCGATTATTGTCAAAAATGATTCGTTGGATATTTTAAAAGTATCCATGTGTATGTGGTCAAGAGGTTTTGAACTGGTGGGTGTAAGGTTAAATTTTATTACTGGTGGGTTCCTATCATATTTATTTTTTAAACATGTTTCCCAGTTATTAACAAAATGTTCTATATCCTGAGACATATTGGGCCAATAGAATTTGGAAGTTAAAGATTCCTTCATTTGATTTATGCCTCTATGACATGTTTTTGTTGTATGGTATAATTCGAGTTTTTCTTTCTGTTCATTTGATGTTTCGATATCTTCTAAAAATTTCGAGTATTGGACTAGTTTGAAATATGCATTTTTGAAAACGTTTTGTAAAGTGACTGTGAAAAATTCGCCTAATTTCGAAGATCTAAAATAGATAGCATATGTCGTTTTTGGGTCTATACATTTTTTTAAGAGTTTAATGATATCGTTTTGGGTATTCCTATTGGATATGGTTACATAAAGTCTAGTATTTTCGAAAACTTTTTCGAATTTACATTTGATTTTATCGATGTCTCCATTTGTTATTATTGTTTGATGTTTAAACATATTTAAGGATCTCTCAGAAACAGGAATTCCGAATATAGGGTTTTCTTGAGAAGAATGCACGGTTTCTAGATCATCTTGATTGTTTTTATCGAGGGGTTTTCTTGGAAGCTTTATTTGCACATCTGATATTATTTTTATTTTTGGATTTTCGGGTAAATGAGGTTGTAAAATTTCGTTAATGACTGATTGATCTACTGGCGGTAAATCGTCAGGGTTATCTAGAAAATCTTCGATCAATTTGTCGATATCTCCAGGGTTGTTAGTAGTGGATAGTGTTTCGAGTGCATTTAAATCTGAATCTGGGGGATTACGAGAGAGAGAGTGTCTGCGGCTTGATTATTTTTGCCTTTTTTATATTTTATGGTATAATCAAATTCTTCTAACTTAAGGCGCCAGCGTACTAGCCTAGAGTTGGGTTCCTTAAGAGAAAATAACCATTGTAATGGTTTATGGTCGGTAAAAATAATATATTTGTGTCCAAAGAGATAAGGACGAAAATATTTGCAGCTCCAAACTATAGCGAGTAATTCTTTCTCTGTAGTGGAATAATTTATTTCTGCTGGGTTAAGAGTTCTAGATGTGTAACAAATAGGATGATCATTTTGTGACAAAATTGCGCCAATTGTATTGAGACGCGTCTGTAGTAAGATCGAAGGGTTGAGAAAAATATGGGTTGGCTAAAATAGGTTAGGATATTAAAAGGTTTTTACATGTGTTGAAACAGTCAACAAATTCTTTAGTGTGTTCGACCTTTTCGTGCTTTTTGAAACATTGCGTTATTGGTTTAGTTATTTTAGCGAAATTTTTAATAAATTTTCTGTAGTATCCTAACAAGCCTAAAAATGATTTTATGTCACGTTGTGTTTTGGGTATTGGGAATTTTTGAATAGCAGTGATCTTTTTACTATTGGGTTTAATTTCGTCTGCCGTTACAACAAGTCCGAGAAATTCAACTTCTCTAGGTAAAAACTCGCATTTGTCAAGTTGAATTTTTAGGTTTGCTTCGCGTAGCTGCTAGTTTTAGATTTTGAATATGTTTTTGTAAACCGGTGCTAAATATTATAATATCGTCCATGAAGACCATACAAATTTTATATTGCACTTCTTTAAGGACTTCGTCCATGACCCTTTGAAAAGTACAGGGTGCGTTTTTGAGTCCGAAAGGCATTCGAAGGTATTCATAATGACCATAATTTACTGTGAACGCGGTCTTTTCTATGGCGCTTTCTTTCATCTCTATTTGGTGGAATCCGCTCGCTAAGTGCAGGGTTGAAAAATATTGTGCCCTACCCAATTTATCGAGTATGTCCGTGATATTAGGAATCGGATAGCGCTCATCAATACTTTTTTCAATGATTTTACGGTAATCCTGAACTATACGCTATTTTTGCTTACTAGAGGCGTCAATCTTTTTCGGGACAATCCAAATGGGTGAAGACCAGGGGCGGGCTACACGAAGGTCTTATTATGCTTTTGTCAAGCATTTCGTTAATTTGACGTTGGACCTCTTCTTTATGCACATAGGGGTACCTATATGATTTCGTGTGGACGGTAATATTATCTGTTGTCCTTATTTCGTGTTTGATTTTTGAAGTAGAGGATAGTTTATCTCCGGGTTTATAGGACATGTCTGGAAATTCTTTGCACAATTTGAAGATAGCAGCTTTTTCTTCGCTGTTCATATGGTCTGTGCGAAGTGCATTTTCTAGGTCTAATTTTTGAAATTAGGATTTTAACATTTTGGCAATTTTGGGTAATGTTTTCCAAAGTAAAGATTTCGAACTGGTTATCTTGAAAAGAATCTACGGGAATTGGTTCTGTTAATGTCACAGAAATAGTTTTGTTGGAATTGTTTTGAATTTCTATTAGGGCAATTCCGTTTTTGAGTGGGTCAAAATTTGAGGAATTAAAAGACCATTGATTGTGCCTGCTTTAGTTAAAATATCTCCTTCGAAAATGGTGACTGGGATATTTTTAATTATTTTTTCATTCGGATTTAACGAGAACGAAAAATTCACGTCTTCCGATTGCCTATATTTAAATTGTATTTCAATGTTTTTGCCTACTAATTTCTTATTTACTAAATCGATATTTAAATTCATGTTTACGAGATCTTGTAAACCTATAATGCCGTCGAAATAATTATGAAAATCGAACAATATGAAATCAATGACATCTTTTGTTTTAAATTCCGCAAAAGCTTGTGTCGAAGCCTGAAAACGTTTGGTTTGGCTACCGATTGCTGTTTTTATTTTATTGTTAATTTGGTATATACAGTTTGGATAAAATTTTTCCGCTATGGATGGTTTTAGAACAGAACGCGAGCTTTCTGTGTCAATTAATAATTTAATTTTTGGTTCATTAATTTGTACATATGGAAGTGCGTTGCTAGAGGAAATATTTATTTCTATCAAGGTTGGGAGTCGTGCGGATCTACCTTGGTTTCTTGGTAGGTCTGCTTTTGATTGTCATTTCTTTCGAAATGCTTGTCGTATGTTGGGGTTTCGGTATTATCATCATAATAGTTTTGGGGGTCGAAATAACAATTATCAGCATAACTGTTATACATTTCGTCGTAATGATTCCCTCCGTCGTCGGAATATTCATTCGAGTCTAATTCCTCGAAGACAAAATTTGGTTTTTGGTTGTTAAAATTAGGCCTGAAAAAGTTTTGATTTGAAAAGTTTTGATTCGGCGGGTTTCGTCTGTTCATGACAGTTGGATTCCTAGATGTGGTTGACATTGGTGTGGGTTTCGGAAATTGTTGAGCCTGATTTGGATTTGGCTTAAACACATTTTGAGGGGGTCCAAAAACTTCCCTGTTAGTTGAGTATCTTCTCGGAGGAATTTGACGTGGTTGTATTATAGGTTGGTTAGACCAGACAGGTTTAGGTGTAAAATTCCTATTTTGTGTATTTGGCATATTTTGGGGAACAAAATTAAGATTTGGGCTTCTAAAACTTGTGCTGGGAAAATTATGAAAAATGTTTTGTTTATGATTGGGTATATTAATAGTTTGATTAATATTATTTCTTACATTTCTATCATTATTGGCTATACCACCGTAAAGTCTTTCAAAATTTTCAAATTCGCTAACATATGCCATTGCATCTTCGAAATATGCGGGCTTTTTTAGATGCATATTGTTTTTAATGTACCACTACAGCCTGCAATAAAAGTATTTAAAGCGGTTTTATCGTTATAGTTTATGTGGCATAATTTTTCGTCTACGCTTAAATTTAAGTCATTACTTATTCTTTGCACTACGTTAATTGTAACCTACTATCAAAATTACTTAAATGTTCACCCTTGTAGGGTCTTGTTCTTGTTAGTTCTTGAACTAAACAATCTAAGTCCTTGCGATCAGAAAAACATTGTACTAGAGCTAATTTTAATTTATCCCAAGAATCTAGTTCGACACGATTGCCGACCATGGCTTCTGCCCTGCCAACTAGTTTCTCTTAGATACATTCAAATATGTGTTCATTTAAATCGCGGTCATTTACTGCTTTATATTTGTTAACTAAATCGTCGCATCTTTTAATAAATTTATTTAGAGTATTACTATCACCATCAAAAGGCTTAATATTCTCTATTTTATTTTGAAAATTTCCCAATTAACTTTGGGTTGTCCTGAAACACTGCCTTCCATTTTTTCAGTAATTTTTGGCTTCTGTATTTCAAGATCTAATTTAATTGAACTAAACTTATTTACTAAATATTCTAAATCGTTCATATATCAATAATTTTATTTAATATGAATATTGTCGTACGATACACCACGATTTTATTTATGAAAATATAAAACGTTATTGTAATTGTTTTGTTCTTAAATAAATATAGAGTAAAAATGAAAATAAATTTTTTTTTCAGTATCTTCAATAGACAAATAATTTAACCTAACGTGCTCGATGCACTGTTCCTAAAATGATCCCTAACCAAAAATTCTTATACAGAGGGTTTAGGAGGGGCAAAAGTGAAAAGCACTTACAACGATGTATTTCTTCTCTGCATTTTGTTCCGCCATCTTGAATTTTTACCACAACTTATTAGTTTATCTCTATATCACTAATGCTTGCACAAAAAAATTTGAAATTAATCTAATAAGTAGTTTTTTCCGAGCCGATTTTTTAAATATTTTAGTAGGCCGCCATTTTGTTTTGATATCTTATATTCGTACGAAAATGTTATCAGTTTCTTCCTGTATACCACTGATTTTTGTACAAAATTTAAGGAAACTGGATAATTAATGTTGTTCCGCCATCTTGGATTCCTACCAAAATTTTACTAGTTGATTTCTAACTGGATAAGTAGTTTTTCAGTAATAATTTTTTTACGTTTTTATCAAAATGTTTCTAGCTTATCCCCATATGACCCTTAATGTTTTACCAAAATTTGAAGTTCAATCGGGTAAGTAGTTTTTTGGCTATACCGGGAACAGACAGACTGACAGACCGACGGAATTGAGAAAACATGTTTTTTGTTTGAAACGTAAAGATCTGAAAAAAATTAGGAGGGTGATTACACATTCACGACCCATAAATGTGACAATTCAGACAAGGAACAATATCTAGTTATTGTTTAAGATCTTCTTTCTACGACCGCTAAGAAACTATTAAAAAAAAAATCGGTAAATTTCCTTTACCCGAAACTTCCCTCGTTATGATATTTTTCCTTTTGTTAGGAATAGTGAAGTGTGACCCAATTTGGTTCAGTACATAGTCCCAGTATATATGTGTTAAATATACTGTCTCTTCATATTTATTGGGCGCCATCTTGTTCCTGAGTAAATGTATCCTGGGTATGCAATAGAGTAGCGAAACGTCGACAACTTAAAAAAAGACATTGGTTTTTTTTTGCTGGATCGTGACCCCAAATAATACACCACTCTAACATTAAAACAAGAGGATCGTTAACGAAAACCATTTAGAAAGTTATAATCTGGCAAATATCTGCAGTCCAACGTAGTAGGTAAAGACTGAAAATATGGATTTCATGCAGGATATAGAATCTGTATGTGTCCTGAGGATGCAACAATAAAGCCGTCAATTTAAAAAAATCCCGTTTTTTTCTTACTGGATCCTAACCCCAAATAATACACTGCTCTAGGATAACAACAAGAGGATCGTTAACGAAAACCATTTAGAAACTTAATATCTGGGAAATATTTGCAGATCAACGGAGTACGTAAAGACTGATAGTATGGGTTTCATACTGGATACAGAATTTACATGTGTCCTGGAAGTACAACAATAAAGTTGCGAAACGTCGACTATTTTTATTTTTTTTACTGGATTCTAACTCCAAAAAATACACCACTCTAACATAACAATAAGAGGATTGTTAACGTAAACCATTTAGAAATTTAATATCTGAGAAATTTATGCGTACCAATGGAGTAGGTAAAGACTGATAATATGGATTTCATGCAGGATATAGGGTCTGTATGTGTCGACAATTTAAAAAAAATACTTGTTTTTTTTTACTGGATCTTAACCCCAAATAATACACAACTCTAACAAAATTTTTTTTAAATTGTTCCGCCATAATGGATTTTTACCAAAATATCACTATATGACCCTTAGTTTTTGGTCAAAATTTGAAGTCAATTCGGGTAAGTAGTACTTAAGCTATATCGCGAACTGACAGACCGACCGACAGACGGACCCCCATCTTGAACTAGTAACATAGTTTTAATAGTTAAGCCCTATACCACAATTAGTTATGGCACACAATTTGAAATTAATCTATTAAGTAGTTTTTTCAGGTTGAATTTCTAAATATTTTATTATACCGCCATTTTGTTCCGCTATTTTGGATTCGTAATAAAATTTTATCAGTTGATTCCAACATGATACTTAATGTTTATGCAAAATTTGAAATTAATTGGATAAGATTTTTTCAACATTTCACTGGACCGCCAATATGTTTTACCATTTTGGATTTTTACCAAAATATTACCAGGTCATCTCCATATTATGACCCTTAATTTTTTATGAAAATTTGAAGTCAATCGGCTAAGTAGTCTTTAAGATAGGCCGCGAACTGACAGACAGATCGACAGACGGACCGACGGAGTTGTGAAAACATATTTTTTTGGCATCTAGAGACGCTAAAACTTAAAGATGTGTAAAACCTGAGAGGGTGATTTTTTCACGATTACAAACCTTTTACTTGGCCTCCATTTTGTTCGACCGCCTTGAATTAATATCACAATTTTATTGGTTCATCTCTACACCACAAATAGCTATGACACACAAATTGAAATCAAACCATTAGGAAGTTTTTCAGGCTGAATTTTTAAATATTTTATTAAGTCATTATTTTGTTCCGCCATCTTGGATTCGTTCCATTGTAACCAGTTGATTCCAATATAATACTTGATGTTTTTTGCAAAATTTGAGATAAATTGGATGAGTAGTTTTTTAATAATATTTTTTTCACTAGGCCGCTATTTTGGTTCGCCATATTAGATTTTTACCAAAATGTTACCAGATCATCCCCATACGACCCTTCATTTTTGACCAAAATTTGAACTCAATCCGATAAGTAGTTTTTTAGCTACGCCGCGAACAGACAGATAGACAGACCGGCGAAATTGAGAAAACATGTTTTTCGTCATCTAGAGACCCTGAAACGTGAAGAACTGAAAAAATCTCGGAGAGTGATTTTTTCACGATTATAGTATTTCCTTTTTACGAGGGAAGTAAAAATACATAACCAGTGATTTCTGAAAGCGACTGATTTCGCCTGTCGTGAAATTATTTCTAAGGGCTCAAATTGGTTAGTCATTGGTCAGCTTCCGTGTTCAAAATACAGCCTACTTAATTTTTTATTTTGTACAATGATATATGGTTGGTGATTGTTCAGTTAGCTTCTATTAGCATTCCAGTTTTCAATGTCAAAGTGTCAAAAATATTTTTATTTCATTATTCTCATGTAAGAAATAAAGGGTACACGGTGAATTTAAGTATACAATATAAAAAATACAATAGTAGCACTAGGGGGCTAGGTGTAAATTATTCTTACTTTTTTTTTTAGTTTTACGAACCTGTATTGTAAATCAATATCATGGCTATAAGTATTTATATTTATATATGCAATTTTTATAGCTCAAAATTGTGAGTTTTGAGATCTCAAAGAAAGAGATAGGTATTTGACCTTTATATTAGTATGTTTTAACAGTTTTGAAGATAGCACTTTTAACCCAATTCCAAAACCTATGATTATTTAAATCAGAATATGTTTTCAGAAATACTCAGAAAATGGCCTCCAGCACCAGCAATGGACCGGGTGTGTACCAAACCTTACGTCATTCAACCTATCCATCCCGATGAAAAACCAATTCCAATGAAAGTTAATGATATTCTAATACTTCCAATATACGGACTTCACATGGATGCCAAATACTATCCCGAACCAAAGAAGTTTAATCCAGAGAGGTTTTCAGATGGAAACAAAGATAAAATCGTTCCCTATACCTATATACCTTTTGGTTCTGGCCCGAGAAACTGCATAGGTTCTAGATTTGCGATATTAGAAGCTAAAACTATTTTGTATCAGTTATTGTTGAATTTTGAAATAGTACCCACTGCAAGAACTAAGATACCTTTAAAATTGTCTCGCGGCTTTGCTCAACTTGAACCTGAAGGTGGATTCTGGCTAGGTTTGCAACGTGTTACAAAATAAAAAAAACATTTGTTCGGCATAAAATAAATAATTTTTTCCATCGACCATTTGTGAAACTGACAAGAAATGCAGTGTTTATTTGTTAACTTTCTCAACACAAGTCCTGAAACAATCTTTACAACATTAGAGCTGACATGTAAATAAAAATGAAAGTCCTATTGGAAATTCTTTGTGGTCTTGAAATAGTTTAACTACCCGTGTGCAAGTTATCGTTTTGAAACTTGAAAAAAATATTCACTTGATTAACTCCTCGTGCTAAATCTTCCTCGTTTCAAAACTTCCGCTTTTAGCATTTGTTATATAATATACCATAGTCTTTTTCTGACAACAAAACTGTCATTGAAAGTTGATTTTTGCCCTAACAGTGCAGAAAATTACTTACTATTACTAATTACACTATTTCAAAATAAGAAAAAGATTTACACCTCTTTATTGAATTAAATACAATAAATAATACAATATAATATAATATAATATATGGAATGTTTCGATACATAATATAAACAATATTATTTAAGCAAGCATAAGAAATTGTATCATTTACCTTAAGTTTTTATAGACACATAGTAGTTGTACAAATTCTTGCATCCGATCGGGACTCATCAGTGCGCCGATCATAAGAGAGAAACATTAAATAATAGAAAAGAATTGATTTCAAAATTTTAAAATTTGTCAGTTTGTTTGACATGTAACCTGGATATAAAAAAAATGACAGTTTGCAGCCATCTATGTGTCTATAAAATCTTAAGGTAAATGATATAATTTCTTCGAAACATTCCGTACACAGACTACTCTACATGTTGCGATATGTAATCCTATTAAATATTTCCTTCAATTAATCAAAGTTAAATATTTTTATTCAGTTGCGAAAAAGCCAAAAAAGATTTTTTTAAAAATAACATTATAGATGGATGCAAACTATAGTTTTTTTCATATCTAGATTACATGTGAAACAAACTGACAAATTTTAAAATTTTTAAATCCGTTCTTTTCTATTATTTATAAATAGGATGAAAGTATTTGTACAACTACTATGTCTCTAAAGTGTAAAAAACTCAACTAAATGATATAATTTCTTATGCTTGCTTAAATAATATTGTTTATATTTTATATCGAAACATTCCTTAGACAGACTAGTCTTCATAATTTTATTAATGTCGAATATGTAATTTTATTAAATATTTTCTTCAATTAATTTAAAGTTAAATATTTTTATTCAGTTGCGAAAAAGCCAAAAAAGATTTTTGTTTGTCAATAATATAATATAATAATATTATTATTATGGTAATAAAAATCTAACGGAACAATTCTGGGTTTCCGACTTACCAAAAGTGTTACGTACGATAACCTTGCGTCTGCTCGGTCAGTAGTCATCGGACTAATTCATCTGCCTCAGTAAACAAACATCCCCTTCATGAATTGTTTTGATGAGCCTCGATATGCTAGAATTTTCTGAAACTCTCTAAAGAACCTGTCTTTATTTTCTCCCAAGACGCCAACAATGAGAATGTATTTGGTTCGCTTTTCCTATTCTTAAACAAGTATGTTCGTGTCCGTCGGAGTAGAGAACTCAATGTTGAAGATTATGCGGTCTCGATTTATCCAACAGAACAATATCTGGCTTGTTGGTTTGCAGTCTAACAGTAGTGGGAAGAGCATAGTTCCAATAAATACGATAGTTATGATTTTCCACTACAGGCTTGTTCTCCTCTGGGACATAAGGTAGCACCGGAGATTCCTCGATATCATAATATTCTCAGATGGTAATATAGCACTCTAAAAGCAGCATTATGCCGGTAAATATAACTCGATCGTATATGAACAGAGCATAACCGGAGAATGTGTATTAGTCTCGGGATGCTCCCGACAGGTCCTACACGTAATATCGGGTATATTAGAAAACCGACTACGATATGCAGTAGTGTTAACGCCCCCATCATAACAAGCCAAGAGAAACCCTTCAGTTTCAGATCTACTGATCTAACTGACAGAGTTCATCTGCCGCTGAAGCGGCCGCCTTAAAGAAAAGTCCCCAACATTCGCAATCTCTTGGTGCGTCTGCGTCTGTCTGTTCGGAGTATAGCTGAAAATCGGGTAAATAGTTTTTTAGCTATGTCGCAAACACCTAGACCGACAGACCTACAAACCGACAGACAGACCGACGGAATCGAGAAATCATATTTTTCGGCATCTAGGGACCCTGAAACGTGAATATCTGAAAATATCTCGGAAGGTGATTTTTTCACGATTACAATACTTCCTTATTTTTAAATGTGTTCAGATTTTGCTTCAATCAATTTAAAGTTAAATATTTTTATTCAGTTGCGAAAAAGCCAAAAAAGATTTTTGTTTTACAATAATTCCGTTTTACGAGGGACGTAAAATAAAGCATATCTACATATTTTTTGAAATAATTTGGAGAAAATAATACAGCATATTCTCTAACTGCAAATATAAATGTTTATGGTATTTTCGGGTGTGTATGAAAAAAGATAATACATAGAGTTTTATTTTAATAAAAATACCAACAATTTTCTTCTACTTCCCCTCTTAAAAGGGTAGTATTGTAATCGTGAAAAAATAACCCTCCAAGATTTTTCAGATCTGTACGTTTCAGGGTTACTAGATGCTAAAAAACATATTTTCTCGATTCCGTTAGTCTGTCTGTCAGTCTGTCTGTTCGCGGCATAGCTAAAAAACTACTTACCCGATTGACTTCAAATTTTGATCAACAATCAAGGGACATATGGGAATGACCTGGTAACATTTTGTTAAAACTCCAATTTGGCACGACACAATGGCGGCCTAGTGAAGTATTAAAAAAGTTATTACTAAAAAAGTGCTCATCCAATTTATATCAAATTTTGCACAAAAATCAAGTATTAGTAGGAATCAACTGGCAAAATTTTGGTACAAATCTAAGATGGCGAAACAAAGTGGCGGCTTAGTAAAATATTTAAAAATTCGGCCTGAAAAAACTACTTTATGAACTGTTTTGAAATTGTGTGCCATAACTATTAGTGGTATAGAGATAAACTAGTAAAATTGTAGCACTAATTCAAGAAGGCGGAACAAAATGGCGACCAAATAAATTTTTAGTAATCTAGATGTCGGTTTGTTCGTATGTCTGTCAGTTCGCGGCATAGCTTAAGTCATATGAGAATGACCTGGTAATATTTTGGTAAAAATCCAATATTCCGGAACAAAATGGCGATGTAGTGAAACGTTAAAAAAATTATTACTAAAAAAGTAGTTATTCAATTTTTGCACAAAATTCAAATGTTACATAAGATTGAACTGGAAACATTTTGGCATGAATATAAGAAAGCAAAGTAAAATGGCGACCTAATACGCTATTTAAAAAATCAGCCTGAAAAAACTACTTATTAGAAAAATTTCAAACTTTGTGCAAGCATTTAGCGTGAAAATCTGCTAAAGTTGTGTTACGAATTCAAGAAGACAGAACAAAGGGCCAAATAAAATTTTTAAAAAATCTTGTTCAAAAATATTGGTAGGAATCCAATATGTTAGAACAAAATGGCACACAATAAAATTGTGTGAAAAAACAGTATATATGAGTTCCTAAATACCTATGTACTGAACTAAATTGGGTCACACTTCACTATTCCTAATAATAGGAAATATTCATAACGAAGTTCCGGGTAAAGGAAATTTACCGATTTTTTTAATTAAACGTGCGGATGTATGAGAATATAAGAATAAAATATAATGTATATAAAGTTAATTAAAATTTTTCATTGTTATAATTTAATCCAAAGCACAATGATTTTAAATATATGATAATTTTAGTTTTTTGTTGAAAATTCAATAACGAGTTATTATATTATTCCAAAAATGTAAAAAGTAATTTTTGTAAAATATTTTACACTTTATTAATCTATACATAAATATAAAAGCGAAATACACTCTCTGACTGACTGATCACCATATCTTTGAAACCTGTAAAGACAAAAAGTCGAAATTTATTATGGATTTTATTTTTATTATGTAAGGATAAGAAAGGATTTATGAAAACTCGCCCCTAGGCCTCTATGGGGGTAAAATATATTTTTCCTTTTTTAACAATACTTTTATAATCAATCGAGTTTTTAAAACAGTTCATTGGTCAGTGGCTTTTGCATATTATTTTCTGGAACCTGATTTCCGGAATTTTGAAATTCCGCCCTTAAGGGGGTAAAAAGGTGTGAACTGTATTTGTACAATTTTTCAAATATCGCTTCAACTAAATAAGATTTTAAAATTGTTTTATCGCCATTGGCGTTCTAAAATAGCTATCTAAAAATCGATTTCTAAAGTTTTCGAAATTCTTCACTTTTACTTGTTTTCCAATATCTTTTTACTTAAATAAGCTTTTATAACAATTCTTAAGTCAGTGAGCTATAAAAGAATTGAATATCTATAAACCTACTTCTGGATTTTATGAAATACCACCCTTAAAGAGGTGGAATCCGTTTTTACTTTTTTTTAATGGTCACATTTCTTCGACTCGTCCTATCTTTATTGACAAACTTAAACAGAATTATGCGATTTTTTCCATGCTGCTCCACTGCAGTTGGTTACACTTGTTCTGATTCCCGTTGTTCTGCAGGAGGTATGTACTGTTCTTTTCCTCCCTTGGTGTCCTCACATTCCCAGATCCCCGAAGATAGGTCAGAGGTCATAATCCCTAAGTTGCTGTTTTGAAAGTTGAGTTAAGTGGGGATATGGTATGATACATCCGCAGCATGTAACATTTTCTGTTAGGCTCACTCAAATACAGCAGATCACCCCCAAGTTCACGTTCACATTGAAAATGCCTGGCTTCATTACCAGGTTCCCCGTCGTTTGGCATCCGATTTGGTGCTTCTCCATCTTGCCCAGCGCCCCCCTCTGAATCAGGTAGCTTACTGCACTTTGCGTCTAGAAATAAAGCAAGTTATTATTACTGTCTACTAGTATTATATATAATGCTAAATTTCACGGTGGAGTCCATCTAGCAGAATTTTTTGTGAAATGATCCATCAAACGCGTTTATGTGGTCGTAATTAAAAACATTTTGTATGTCATGTGCTCTTTATAAGTTGTGTATTCGACATTGATGTCTGCAAAACAGCGCAGTTTTTTTGTTATTCCGAAGGGAACATTAGAAACCTTCATACTTATCTACTTGTTAAGAAATTTTGTCCAAGTTTTCGGATGGTTGTGAAATGAAAAAACTTTTTCTTTGTGATCCCACCAACAAGTTTATACAACAAAAAATCCGTTCGACATAAAAATATAGGCTTATAGGATAGTATTTAACCTCATGGGTTAGTATTAAAGACCTCATGGATTATTAGCTGGTGACGCAAGAAGGTAGAGTGACACCCTGGTTCTGAGAATCCGAAAAATTGTAGCTGTTTCTACGCAGGCAGGAAGATAGGTCGAAAACCACGGTAGGTAATAAGAACGCAACGTACAGGTAGTAAAAACATTGGGTAGACGTTTAAGGTCACTCCCAGCATATAAAATCCTAACAATTTGCCTTTCTAATAGGGCATACATCTTCTATTAAGATTTTGTACAAAGGTATTTTTTATATTTGTCCACCCACCTACAGACTTTGTTGTAAATGATGGAAAAAACTTTAAATACAAAATACTGATTTCAAAACTATATGTCAACATTTGAGTAAGCCATTTTTGAAATATTTCAACTTAAAATATTAATAGCACGATGTGATCAAATGACGGAGGTCTTGCTATACTTCAATATGACTGATGTCGTTTTACACCATATTGATAAATTCCGTAAGTAAAATAGTTTATTTGGAGAAAGAAAAGCTTCAAAAAGTTCATCTTTTTTATTCAAATAACAATAGTATTTCTGCAGTTGAACAGCAGTATCGAGGAAAACAATGAAACGCATTATCCAGCGATTTAACCAAAAGTCTCAGTTGAAAAAGAAGAACGGTTGTTAGAAATGAAGAGGAGGGATATTTTACTCTTCTTTACACTTCCGCATTTCAATATTGTAAAATAATTTTTAGAAAATCCAGAAAGATCAATCCCGGTGGTTGGCTTACAATTTCAAAACTAATCGTATAAGATTTAAATCACTTTAAAATATCATAAATAATAAATATAAATTGATGCTAGTTCAAGATTTATCAGAAAGAAATACAAATCAACGGATAGAATAGTATAGAATAGAAGAAATGGTAAGGCATATTGCAGAAGATCCTGAATTTTTAAGTAAAATCATTTTCAGCGATAAAGCAAATTTTATGACGGGGATGGTTAATAGAAAAAACAGATATTATTGGGCAACTGACAACCCACATACAATTCAGCCAATACAAATATAGGGGCGTAGATCAATTCATGTGGTATGATAGTCAACCAAGATATACGACCAATATTTTTTTATTGATATCTACCGGCTCAACGATAATTAGAATTCATCCAAAATAACATTGAAAACTATTTGGAAAATATTCAATTTCGTTAATATCAAGATCTTATTTGGCAACAAGCTGCGCACTGCCACGTTATATCGTTACTGTATATCTAAATACGATAAGATGGCCGGCTAATAGCTCTGACTTAGATCCGTTAGATGTTTTTCTATGAGGATTTTTAAAAAAATCTATTAAAAGGACATCTGTTGCATCAGTATCAAATGTGAGAACATATTTTTGAGAATCACAGTAACCCACTGAATGTAACGTTTAAAATAATATAATAAAGGTGATGTTTTTATAAGGAAGGTTATATAATAAAATAATAAAATATTAAATTTATTAAATACTATCAATATCTTTATTTTCACATAATATATGTAGGTTTTAAGTAATTTAATTAAATGCACTTACAAACTAAGTTAACTTAACCTAAAAGCATGGAATATTTATATCAACGTCACTAGAAGATTAATTATTCAGTTCAAACGTGAGTAAAACTAGCGTGGCTAGATTTTCTGTTATAGAGCGTATAACGTCCAATAATAAATATAGCGCCTATTGAGAAGTTTAGAAATTGAATTAAAAATATTTTAATGACCTTAACATATGGTATTCTCTGCAAAAATATACGTATAATACTCTAGGATTTAGTACGCTGTAAACCCAACCAAAAACCCCCTTCAGCTGTCGTTTGAAGAGTACCTGCGCTTAATTTTATAGGTACCCGAGTTCGTTTAGTTGGTACAATTTCAAAATTCAGTAACAAATGATATAACAGAGTTTTGGCTTCTAAGATAGCGAATCTTGAACCGATGCAGTTTCTTGGACCAGAGCCGAAAGGGATATACGTGTATGGTACGATTTTGTCCTTATTTTCGTCAGAGAATCTTTCTGGGTTAAACTTCTTAGGTTCGGGGTAGAACTTGGGATCCCTGTGAAGCCCAAATATGGGAAGAATCATAACCTGACCAGTTTTAACTGACACTGGTTTTTCATCGGGTAAAACCTGTTCAATGACATATGGTTTGGTGCACACTCGGTCGATGGCTACTGCTGGAGGCCATTTTCTTAGTATCTCTGTAAAGATATTAATTATTATCTATTTTGTTCGTTTATAAAGCAGAACATAATACATATAATTTAGATTAAATAATATTTTTCGAATAATCATTATTCTTTTAAGCCTGCCTAGTATATGTTGTCCTTAGACTATAAAACAGAGGATAGACTGAACATTTCATTCATAAATAGTTTTGTAACAAGTTGTGTTGTCGATTTCGTGATTTATTCGTTTCTTCATACTTATATTATCATAGGGATGGACCATCCTACATCACCTTCGTGTATAGGAACTTACATAACAAAAACCACGTTAAGAACTGTATATCCATAGTTTAATGGTGAAAATACTAAACTAATTACATCTGACGAACCCGCCAAAAAGATTCACCTAACCTAAACGAAGCCAATAAAAGGTAAGTTTCACAGTATGCAGTTAGTTGCACATCGCCTTTGACGATTTAAGAGTATTAGGTTCGTTTTTGGTTGAATAAAACATAAAATGTATATTGTATATTTTTAAATATTATGTATTATATATATATATATATATATATATATATATATATATATATATATATATATATATATATATATATATATATATATATATATATATATATATATATACATACTTAACGTAACATAACGTGACTCGTGCTAATATTCGCAGGATTTAACATCATCTTGAATTTTTAAAGAATAATATACTTTAACTAGTTTTTTGGACCTTTCTGCACTCAATCTATTACGCAATTTATTATGCACATAAGACCAATTGCTAAATACGCGTTCTAACTGCGCAGACGAAGCCGGAATTGATAACAGTTTTTTAGCAAGAGAACTTAAATTATTACATTTTTTTTATGCTAAATCCCAGTACAAAAATGGTTTGTTACATAAGCCCGCCTTTCCATTAAGTACTTCAAAAATTCCGGTATTGCTACTAAACTTAACTAAATCCTCCAGGCCTGTCGCATCTAGATTCTCAAGGAGATAATCGTTCACCAAATCTACTTGTTGTTCATTAAGTTTTTTGCCTCTGTAAGATGGGTGCAAATAATTCGCAACTAGGAGCGGAACTTTTAATGCGTATTTCCTCCTTTTATTTAAATATTCTCCTGCTTCTTGGAACTTTGAGGGAAAAATGCTTGCTGTCGACGATTGACATTTGTTGATCAATATGCATACTGGGTCCAACAATGAAACAGCTTCGGTAACGTTTTTGATAAACTGTTGATCAAAAATTAGAGCAGTTAAATGGGCTGGAATCGCTGTTTCAGGGTTCTCTGAAATGACACGTTTGATATAAGGAAGATTCTTCAAAAAGCATGAAAATGAATCCCTATTTGAGCACCATCTGGTCTCGCAAGGTAGACTGATTTTTGAGCCTCCAAATTTTAAAATTTGTGCTTCCATATCAGGGCCATTGAATTGTTTTAAGATGGATGTTACTCGAGTAGCTAATTCACTAGGTAAAATATCCTTTGCCAGTAGCTGACCTGTGTGAGAATTAGAAAAGTTAAGTGAATTATATTGGTTAATCTACCCATTTTTATCATATTAGCAGCATTATCACTAACTACTGCAAATATTTTTGTTTTGTACATTTGCTCTGCTTGAGTTTTTGCAAATTCAATTATCTCTGCTAATTTCTCTCCAGTTTCTCTTTCTTCACTGAGGTCCCTATTATCCAGAAAAACTGCTTTGCCTGTTGCAGAATGCAGCAAAACTGTGACATTCTTCGTATTAGCATTTTCATTTTTCCAGCCATCAATGAGCATAACTGAATGAGACTCGAATTTTACACCTTCCGTAAATTTATTAAAAAGATCGTCTAATATTTTTCCACACAAGGCTTTTCTGGAAGGTCTCATATGCTGCATGAAGTTGCGGAAATGTGTTGATTCGATTACGCTAAATGGGATGTTGCAACCAAAAAATAGCTTTCCCAATAGCTCGTTTCCCTTATTAATGTCTTGAACTGACATTTTATCATTGAAAGCTGTCACTGAAGATGAACTTGACGGTCTAGAAGAAGAATATGAAGATATTGATTCTTGATTGGAAACTTCAAAATTGCTATTACCAGGCTTGTTAGTAGAACCCAAATTTGCATTTTCACCTGATTCTAATAGTAATTCTTCATCTTCAAAGGAATTACTGCAAATGCTGGTGGTACTGCCAGTGTCTGTGTCAGTTACTATACGACTTATTTAGAGTAGCATGTTTTTCTTCATTTTGTTTCCACTTTGGACTTTTTGTAGCTATATTTTTTGTTTTTTCTGGATTATTTTGAATGGGGCGAAACTTGGAAATAGTTCTGTGCATAGAAAGACGACTTGAACTTGTGTTGTGAATTTTCTTTTCACACACAGTACATAGAGCTACAATTTTATTTTTTTCCTTTAGTTTCTTGAAGCCTTGAGCCCATACTGGATGGTTTGGACGACCACCTGAACCTCCTGAACTCATCTATAAAAAAAAACTCTGTTTTGGTATTCGGTACAAGTAGGTAGGTACCGTAAGATCCGCTTATAGTGTTCTCATTTTGATTTGATTTATGTTTTCCTTAACCATGAAAAAAAATTCTTATTTTAAATCGAACAGCTATACAGGGTGTTCAAAAAGTAAGGTAAAATATTTTAAGGGGTGATTCCTTAGTTAATTCTAAAACAAAAAGTTCATATGAACACATGTCCTAAACAGCCTAGTTTTTAAGATACAGCGTAGCGTGTTGAATATTTTAAAAAATCAGTTTTTTTCAAATATTTACAAAATGCATTCAGATATTCTTTTGAAAATTGTCACAGGTTTGACGAAATGAGGTATTTTTAAGTCATGATAGATTTATTTCACTTTTATCAGGGGCGTGCGCAGGGGATACGCCTTTAATATTTATAAAAAAATATGGTACGCTACCGATTTCTTAAAAATCTAACAAGTTTTTATGATTGATCTATTAGAAATTTACAAAAACTGCCTTTTATATTTTTTCGCTGCAATGCACCGTTTGCGAGAAAATAATAAAAAGTACTTCAATGCGTGCATCTTATGACCATTTTCGTCAATATTTTTCTTTATAATTATTAAATGCGTATCCCCCGCGCAAGCCACTGATAAAAGTAAAATAAATCTGGCAGGGCATAAAAGTACCTTCTTTGAAGTCAGTAACTTGTGGAAATTTTCAAAAGAATAGTTACAAACATTTTATAAATATTTGGAAAAAACTGATTTTTTTAAATATTCAACACCCTGTATCTTAAAAACTAGGCCGTTTCGGACATGTGTATATTTGAACTTTTTTCTTAGAATTAACTAAGGAATCACCCCTGCATTTTTTACCATACTTTGAGAACACCCTGTATAATATTTATTCAATATTTAGATTCTATATTAAATTCTAAGCATAAATATGTATAATATTTTATACTAATTTTTAACGGTTTTCAGGAAAATGGCGCTTGTAAATTGATATTAACTATTTGAACCCAAGTAACTCCTAAATAACAGAACTAACTATTTAATAATTATCTATTTGACCAAATCAATTTCTACTTTGACTGCAAATGTCAAATTTTGACTCCTGTAAACCCATAAATGTGGTCAAATAGATAATTAAAAATTAAGAAAGTGAAATTATGAAATTCATTTCGTTGTAAGTTTCGATGCCGACGTTTAGCAGTTACAGAGGATAAAGAGCCAAAAATGTCAATTTTCAAGCGCCATTTTGAAAACCATAGAGTTTAACATGGATTCGAAATATTGAATAATAAATATAAGTATGAGGAGTTCAATTTAAAATAAGTAACTTTTTTATGGTTAGGAAAAACGGAACACTCTGTATATAAAAACAAGTACGACAAACGAAAAAATTTGTTACCATCTTCTTTGTTTATCTCTCTAAGCAACTTTCCATTATAATATCAAAATGTGGACAAGATAAGTAGATCACACGATACATATTCTCAGTTAATCAAGTATTAAATTAAAACTTTCAAATTACAATAAAAAATATTCAAAAACAATATTGTAATCAACTAAAACACTCGGCTTTACTTAACATGCGGTTGAGGAGCTCATTTTCAAAGTGCAAACACAATATTCTTTTTAATTCATGAACGTAAAAGCAAGCAGTCTTAAATAATGATAAATGTAGCACTTAAAGACATTGGGAATCAGCTCCCAAACAGAATCCTTTGGATTTGGCTTGACCACATTATCGAGAATCAGGGCCCGTAATTTTCGATAGCTGCCATTTGTCCATCTTAAATTATATTGGCGACGGATAGCTTTTTTATATTAATGGCAATTTTTAGATGGTACCAAGGCAATTCGTAAATTGATTTTGATAAAATATGGATGATTGTAATTGTAAATAGATTTCAAAATAAAATGTAAACTTACTTTACCAAAGTAAATAGTTAAATAGTTAGTAAAAATGAATAATAATAATAATAATAATTGTTTTTTAAGTTCATAAGCATGAAATACAATTTTTTATAAGTTTGATGTATGGTTAAATTAATTTATGATCAATATTCCAAAATTGCCTTGTTGCACTTTGCGAATGAATGGCAAATAATATAATAATACTTACTGTTTACTTTACTCCTAATCTGTAGTTGACAATATCAGTGACACTGTACAGTTCACAAATTCACGATAACAATAACAAGAACTCATCAAACTCCTGCTTATTGTTGAAGCAACTGGTTGAACTAAAATTTTGAGGTTATATTGTGATCTGCTATTAAACGTATAATACCGTATAATACGGTATAATACTGTTTAATACTGTTTAATACAACCACTCTTTTCACGAGGTATAATACGTTTTATACGCCAGTATAATACTGTATAATACACGTAAGTAGTATATAAGGCGGGGTACTGGGACCGAGGATGGCCTGTCTGTCCAAAGATTGGGCGTGTCCAACTTCTTCGGCGACGAAGTGACACAATCCTGAAAAATTCCTGAAAATGGCCGAAGAAGAAGTGGTCGACAATGACCAGAGGCTGTTGACCAGAAGGGCCTTATTAGTGTACGGGTTCAAAAAGGCCTTTTATATTTGAAGTGTCTTTTTGGCACTCACACACATGCACCCCTATAATTATTACTAATTTGTTTCTTATAAAAAAAAAAGCCCACGCGCCCGCCTGGATTCGAACCGTCGACACCGAGATTTGTTTTTTTGTCAAATTTTTAACTTCTAGACTACTACCGCCATGCAGTACGTCGTAATAAGTAAACAATTTAGATGATCTTGTTTATCTTTTAAACGAGCAATAATAGTAATAATACGCAGTTATACAGTACAACACATGTGGTAAAAAAAAAATAGAATGTTTGTAGGGCTTCACGCCGCACCTCTGGTATAATTTCATGAGCCGAGCCTCGCCTCGCCGAATTCCGAGAATTGTTTTTCTAATAATGTTCGACGTAAGACTAGAGGTCAGGTTCGCAGATAAGAAAAGGTCGAGGATGCAGATAAGGAGATGTTTGTGTAGTATTGAGATGAGCAATGTTTGAATAAATACGTAAAATATTTGTTTTTCGAAAAATACCGAGAATAGCTTGTTTTCATTTTCAACGACGTAAGACTAGAGGTCAGGTTCGCAGATAAGAAAAGGTCGAGGATGTAGATAAGGAGATTTTTGTGTAGTATTGAGATGATCAATAATAATGTTGTTATAATAAATAATATTTGTTTCGAATAATAGCTTATACCAGGTGATTAAAAATATGTATAGCACACATAATTAATATATACGTAAGCCTTCTATAAATGAATACAATTTTTATGCCAAAGATGTAATTGTTCAGTTGAAAAAAATATTAATAAACACTTAAAACATAGAGTAAAGTTATTAAAATTTTGTGATCCTTGTTTAGCGAATTATGTATTTGGTGTAAATAGTATTAGGTCTATGATTTTAATGTCAAAATAGAACAGTGCAAAAATATGCAAATTAAAATGTAAAAAAAAACTACTACGGTTTATTTTATGTGTTGTTAGTTTTACTTAGTGGGTCTCGTAATTCGAACTATGGCAGGAGAAAATTCAATTTTGTGTCTTGATATCCAGAGATTTAATTGTGCCTCTGGATTTATTCCAAAAGAACTAGCTGTGTATGATGGAACACGTTATTCAAATTTTCTTTTCAAACCACCATATAACAAAAGCATGTTAAAAGGCCAGGATTTAAAAACGATATCTTATCTCAAAAACTCATATCATGGTCTAATATGGGAGTCTGGTTTAGTAGACTTGAACGAAATAGCAAAAATCTTAGAACATGCGATGAAAAGATATGATGCCCCCAAAATATACGTCAAAGGAGATGAAAAGGTGAATTTTCAAAGAAAATTTATAAGTGCGGAAAAAATTTGGAGAGTGAACCGAAGCTAAACAAGTTTAAGAAAGTTCCCGAATGTCACTTTCACAAGGATCCATATGGCACTACTTGGCATTGTGCATTATCAAACACCAAGTTGTTATATGGTTATAAATACTATTTTTTTTTGTTTAAAGATCAATAAATTATTTGTAGAAAACATGGAAATAAAACGTATATGAAAAAAATATTTATTTTATTAAGTCACTCTACATTATTTTTATCTATCCAACTATTATACTTATCACTGAAACCTAACCATTTTACGAATTCTCTATTGTTTTTACGTTTTAACACTTTTTCAACTAAATAAATGTCTGGATATTTAACTTTTTGCAATTGAAGTTCATAGAATCCTTCTTTAATGTCTTGTTTTTCTGCATCTTGAAGTAGGTATGTCACTGGATTTGTAAGTTAAACTTTTTTTAATATAAATTCGGTTTGGATTTATAAAAATTTGCACTTATAGTGTGTTATTAGTATAGGTTTTTAATATAAAAAAACATAACATATTTTAATATTTTATTTAATATTATCAGATGATCCGAAACATTTATTTCCCACTACTGTCCCAAAAAGAATACTGTTAGTCGATACAAAAGTGCAATTAATAGATTTTTTTGATGCTGATTTGTGCAATTTTTTCTGATTTACAAATTTTAGATGCGATGCAATTAATAGATTTTTTTTTGATGATGATTTGTGCAATTTTGTCTGATTTACAAATTTTAGATGTGATATTTGAATGATTAAATAAAACTATAAATACATTCTTGATCAATGATGCCCGCTCCGACGTCGATTCCATATTTGGCCCGATCTTGAATGGATTTCAGCGTAGAATCCTTGTGGTATTTCAATTTGTATGCCTGTGTCAATTTTTGATGATGGTTCAATGGTGTGGTCTTCTACGCTGAAAGCCGCTTCAGAGGTAAATTGTCTAGGAGCTAGAGCCTCTGGGTGTGTTTTTTCTTAATTTAATCTGAAAAAAAAGTAAATTTAGTTATTATATGAAGTAAATATTGGTATTCAACAAATTTATTAATTTAATGCCTGCCTGGATAGTTGGTTTTGTTGTTGTTGTTGATGATGAGACTGATGTTTTATTCGTTCTAATCTACGAAATTCCCTTTTTACACTTTTTGAAGCACCTATCGGACTTTGTCGCAGTACCAAATGGTTGGATACGTAACGGATAGGATCATAAGTTTCGAATGCTCCATCTTCATCCCAGCTATAATCAACCAATTGTGATGATGATGGTACTGCTGTTGTTGTTGTTGTTGTTGTTGGTGCTGCTGTCAACGATGACGACGACGACGACGACGATGATGATGGTGCATCAAAAAGTTTGGTTCTTGGTGTAGTCATTCTTTTTTGATTTATTCTAAAAAAAAAAAAAAAATTAAAAAAATAGTAATTTTTTTGTATATCCTATTTATTATAATATTTTTTGATATATTTAATTTTTTAGAATATAACCTTTTAATATTGTTGTTTACTTTTTGTTCTAGGTGCTTTATTCGAAACAGATAATAGATAAATTAGAAAAATTAAAAACATGAATATTGTTTTTTTATTAGGTAAATTTTAGTTTTAAGGAAATCCCCATGGTAAAGTATCTGTATATTTGTAATTGACGATTCTTTTATCGTCGTAAGGATTTAGAGCAACTTTTGTCTGATTAAATGTATAAACTTTATGTAATTTTGATACAATTATTTTTTGATTAACATTATTACAAGTATTATTAAAAATACGTTGATAATAGTCATCAAAAGTTATAGTTTTAAGTGCAGTTTTATTAATTCCCTTTGCTTTTTTATAATGTTATAATTTTGAATAAAATTATCAGTTTCTTTTAAATCTATTCCTTGATTTTTTATTTTTTTATATCTTTTCTAATTCCATTTGTGTTTTATATACTTTTATGGAATACGTTTTAGATTTAAGACCTATAAATTCTAACATAATTGTTCCATTTAGTTCACCTTTCATTAATCCTAAATTTTTTTACTTTTTGAGGGCATATTATATATACGTTGTTATAAGGATAGTCTAAAGTATCAAATAAATGAATATCTTCTTTAATATGTTGATAGATATCGTCAACGAGAAAAAAAAGATATATTAAAGAATCGGTATCTGTATACAAAAGTTTTGCTTTAGATCCAAATTTATTTTTTATATAGTTATAATGAAAGTCATAAAGAAACGTTTTTTTGACAGATCCAAAAAAAAAAAAATGCTGAAACCTACTAAATATTGGTTTAATTTATTTTTACTTCTAATCGTGACATTTCGATAAGAACAATGTCATTAGAAATACAAGTACAACTATGAAAATTTGGTTGTGAAATATAAAAATTTGCTCCAAATCTACCAATCCATCTTGTTACTAACTTAATATCTTTATGTTTTCCAAAGAATGCATTATTTAATAACTTAAAAAAAAAAAATCAAAATCATTTTTGCTTTCTTTTCGTAAATTTGTATTTAAATCAATATGTTTTTTTTTTTTAACCAACATGATTGATCAAATTTTAATACTTTATCTATTTCTATAATTTTTAATCCTAATTGTAAAGCTTGTTTTAAATTTCGATAATGAATTACATTTTTTTTTTAATAAAAAATGTAGTTAGCAATTTTGGAAGTTTTGGTTTTGGTGGACATAAATGTTCCGGACAAAGTGGTAAATCTTTATGTAATTGAAAAAGTTCTCTAGGATATTCTATATCAACTTCAAATATATATCCAATGGCGCTATCGTCAGCAATATTTAAAATAACATTAGGTGTAAAATTATTTAGATTACTCCATTTAAATTTTTTTTGAGGTAATGGTAAACTCTTTGCTGCACCATATGAATTATTAACATCAAAATACATTAAATAAGATTGAGTTAATTTTGAATCGTAAGATGTTTCCATATATTTATTATTAGCTTTACCATATCTATTCGAACATTGAGATATACTTCCTCGAATACCTCTTTCGATAAATAAAAGCATGTCAGTGTCAGTTAGTAGTAGTTCTAATTCGATACCTTGTGACAAAACAATTTGATAAGTTAAACCTGGAACTGTATAGGTCCACAATACATCTAGTTCGTACGTTGTTAGACACATATCTCTAAAGTTTTCAAAAATATCAGCCAAAAGTAGAAAACGTCAGTTTTAAGGTATAATTCTGCATATTCTTGTAAATTGTTGATATTAAAAGTATTCCAAAAACGGTTTGAGACAAAACAATATTCATCTTGTGAAATATTTTTACCACTAATGGAACTATAAAAAGATTCTATTTTCGGAAATGTTGTGTCTTTTAATTGTTCCCAACAATCTAAATATCCATATGGAAAAAACTCCTTTACGTGATAGTAATTCAAATTCGGTATTTGATGTATAAAAACTTTTAAGAATATTTATTTATCATTAGGTAAATAAGAGGATAAATTGTTAATACTGGAAGACATAAATCTATAAGAATCCAGAAATCTAAAATTAATATTTGTATTTTCTATATATTTCGTAAAAGAAATAAATCTTTCTTTATTAATTATAAATGTAAAGGGAAAAATTATTTTTTTCCCTTTACATTAAGACTGAGTGCTTTAATTAAGAAATAACTATCGTAGCCGGAGGGAGATTGTAGAATAATACAAGTGTCATGGGGTCAGTTTCGCAGATAACAAAAGGTCAAGATGATTACAAGATGAATGAGTAGCACCACGAAACTGACAATGATCTTTAACTTTTTTTTCATCGAATGCAAATAGTTTTTTACAAATAAAACAATGAGATACAGAATAAAACGTATGTAATTCTTCTTTGTTTAAAGGTTTTATTGGAATTATATTTTTAAAAATTTTGTCAACTTGGTATGCAATATTCTCTTTTAGTTCTTTTAGGAACCATTCAATGCAGTCTTTTCCTGTAAATATTTTAAAATATGATAAAGAATTATTATATTTAAAATAATATGTAATGCTGAAAGCTTTATGTTCTTGATATATTGTAGTCGTAGTAGTAGTAGACTTTGAATTAATTGTGTTTGGATTTATTTTTTCTAAAATACTTTCTAAATCGGCATAAATTGCAAAAAGAACTCTTTGTTTAAATTTAAAATTTGTAAATTTTAAAATATTTTTATCATCAGATGGTAAAGTTATTTTGGTTTTATTCATAGTTTTACAACAAATTAAATGTTTTTGAAGATTTTCTTCAGTTTTAAAGTGATTTAAACATCTTTCACAAAACCATTTTTTGTGACTTATATTTCCCATTTGTTGGTTTAATACACGTGATAGATCTTTAATTAAAGCAAAATGATATATATTTGGATAGTTATTTTCATCATTAAAATAATCTATTTTATTGTTACAAGGAATCGTTAGTAAATTTATTTTTGGAGAATAATTTTGTTGACTTGAACACAGTGGAACAATTTGAGATTTTTTTTTTATAGTGAAAATGTTAATTGATAATTTATTTAATATTTCAAATTTTAATATATTTTTAATGCATATGGGAAATTCAATGTTATCATACTTTAATACCTCACTAAAATGAGGATAAGAAGATGTTCTGTTTATATTTCTGTTTTTTTATCACTTACTGGATATAAAGCACATACAATTGACCATAAAAACAATATTGATCATTATTTTTAATGTTAATAATTCCTTTGTATTTTTAAGAAATTGAGGTATTTCTGTGTAAGTTGAAAGGTCGACATTTATAGGGTAAAATTATTTATATTCACTTTTAAATGTAAAATTTCATATAACGCAAAACCAGAATCTCTTTCTTGAAATTATTCCAATTTTTTAAAAATTTTATTTTTCGCATTTTCAGTATACCAATTTCTTTTATAGCAGTATTATTGTGAATAATTTCGTTTTCTGTAGAAAAATGTTTTTATATTAGTTTCCAAATTATGAGGTTTAATAAACATTGTGGAAAATATAATAATAATTTTTAATAGATTTTTTTTTAATTCGTTTTTTATCTGAATTGAGAAACTTTTATATGCTTTATTTAAAAAAATTGTTGGATCTTTAATATTTAAGTTTATAATAGCACCTGTTCGTATTCGTTCCTGAAAACACGATTCAATATCTTCCAGTAATAAAATTTTTTTTAATTATTTTTAAATAGAGCAGAACGACAAAATTTTATTCTTTTTTGATTTTTAAAAGTTTCCTTATAATTTGTTAAATAAGTTAAACTTGATTCAATTTTTGAAAAATTTGCAATACATTTTGATTTACTTTTTTTGACAGTTATTAATTAATTTTATTATTTTATTTAAATATTTTATCCAAAATAAATATTCATCTTTTTTTAATTAATCTGCTTACCTGCTCGATTTTATGTAGCACTTTACTGACCAACTGATCAAGAGTCTGTAAGCTAATTTCAGAATTAACATCCATTTTTATAATGGACTGAAGTCTATTAGAATAGTTAAATAGGGATCTAGGTATATACATATTTTTTTAAGTTGTTGCAGTGAATTAGATTTTATTATAATACATAAGATAATTTCAGTGAATCCAAAATAATAAAGTTAACAAATTAACTCACAATTAAAGAAATAAGTTATTACACCTTATATAAAAAATATATTCTATTTACAAATTAAGTAATCATTTCTACTGCGTAGTTGCATATGTAAATGTAAGTAATGGTTTTGTTATTATACAATAGGAGAGGTTTGAGTTTTTTGTATTTTCCATTTAAACATTTCATAAGAAATACATTTATCTTAAAATTTATATTTTTTCAAATATAATATGTTTGAAACTAAATTTCCTAGTTTACCCTCCCATTAAAACAAGAATCCACATCTTCCCAAACTGATTTTCTTTTCAACAGACCCTTGTTATTTTTTAAGTGCAATTTAAAACGTAATAAAAAGTGTTTTTAAAATTGACAAATTACTTTCTATTGAAGTTTTTGCATATACCATAAAAAAATCAGTAACTTTCAAAGAAAATCAAAATAAATACTATTATTTAATTAAATGGAATTTTGTATATAGACAAGCTCGAAAAAGTGACTGTCAAAAATATTATCTAGTTAGACTTCGTTTTGAAAAAAAAAATAAAGAATGTGAAAGTGTACTTGAAAAAATTCTAAATACAGAACATAGATATAAAATATACAGTGAAAGGATAAATATATTAAATAAATAAAATAAGTTTAAAAAATAAGTAAATTCCTGTTAAATAAATATAAGTTGATTCAGGACAACTAAAGCCATCTTTAACGAAAAATTAATTTTATCTTTTACAAATACCACGATTGTAGATGGTGTCGTAGACATTTGTTTTTTAGATTTTAAAACTTTTTAATTAGAAAAAAATATATTTATATATAGAACTATTAAAATGTAAAAAAAACTAACTCCGCATCCAGTCGTTCAGTTAGAATTTATGTAACATCGTGGGTATTTTATTTGGGGAACACAGTGAAAAAAAATATACAAATATTATTTACTTACCCAAAAAAAAAATTAAAATATTTACTGAAATTACACGTATCACTATTATCTAACTAATCTAAATAATTTATTCTAAGATTTGGTTGTTTTATTACAATTTTGTTTTGAACTATTTCCATTTCATCTTCCTCGAATAAAGTTACTTTTGAAATTTTATTCACTTTTTTTTTATAAAGTTTGTGAATATGAAAATTTGATAATATTGATTGTAGTATTCAGAAGTACAGAGAATTCTCTTATCACGATGTGTAAATATAAAGGTTGTAAATAAAGGATCGATGTTGTTGCGTAACGCTGGTGAAATCATCAGTTGTTATAGAAGAGTTAACAGTGTATTAGTTTGTTTTATTTAAATCCCAATATTTTGGTGTACTTTACAGTGGCGACGAGGACAAATGGATATTATATTGTGATTAGTTAGTGTGTTTTGTGTTAAAAAACTATCTGGTGAGTACTATGAAGTTGATTTTAATCACAAATTAGTAAATTTCGCCAAATATTGCTATATATCGACCAGTTTTCAAAAAAAAAAAGAAAAAAAAAAAAGGTGGGAAAACAAAATAAATACTTATTTAACTATCTACTTACTATATAAATAATAACAAAAAAGCATACATGTCACTAATACAATAGAATTTTATATATTATTCTAATTTAAAGAAAACAAGGAACGTAAGTCTAAATGAAAGAACGAAAGGTTCGAATTAAGGGACGAACGTCCAAATTAAGGGACGTAGGTCCAAATCAAGGAACAACATTTTAAAATAAAGGGATGAACGCTCCATATTAAGGGACGTAGTGCCAAATCAATGGACATAGGCCCAAACCAAAGGGACGTAGGTCCAAGGCAAGGTGACGTAGGTTCAAATGAAAGGGACGTAGGTCCAAACTAAGGGACATTATGTCCAAACCAAGGGACGTAGGTCCAAATTAGGGAACAAAGGTTCCAAATAAATGGACGAAAGGTCCACAATTTTAGGCTTACATCCGACTTAACTAATCAAGTAGGGTTAATAATATATAAAAACATGTTGCTATAATAAGTTTTAAAATTAAAAAAGTTTTAAGCTTAAGAAATAAGATATATTTTATTATTGCCTGTTTCATTGTGATTTTTAGGCAAAATACAATGAATATCAAAACATTTTAGAAATTTTCAGTGTCGATGATAGTTGATATTTGGTGCTTAAATTTAAATTTAAAATGGTTTTCGTACAATTCAAAGTCTAAAAAATCAAACTAAATAGATAAAAATAATGTTATCGAGTATTTAAGTAAAAAATGTATGTATGTATATATATATATATATATATATAACAATAATAATAATAATAATAATAATAATAATAATAATAATAATAATAATAATAGTAATAATACAAATTATATTATTAAAAATAGTAAAATAACATATAAAATATTAAAAGTGCGTTTCCCATGTACACGAAAAAGCAGTATCACCTAAATTTGCGGTTACGAAAAGTAATCAACCAGCACCTTTTTTCTTGCAGAGAACAAAACAGCGACAATGAGTTTGTCAAATCTTTCTACTGTGGAGAATTTTGATTGTGACGGAGATGTTTCTTCAGTTGCCCTAAGATGGAAAAAGTGGAAAAGAGCTTTGAATATATACCTAGAGGCAGCAAGTATCGACAGTTCTTCAAAAAAAAAGAGCTATTTTATTACATACGGGTGGAATAGGAATTCAAGAAATTTATTACAATATTCCTGGTGCTCATGTTGAAGCTGTAGCCGACGTGGATGTTTATCAAACTGCAATTGAAAAACTTGACGAATACTTTGCTCCCAAACAGAGCAAGGTGTTTGAAAGACACATCTTTAGACTTTTTAAGCAAGAGCTAGGGGAGAAGTTTGAGAAATTTCTCATACACTTGAGACATCAGGCAGGGAAATGTCAATTTCAGAGTTTGGAGGAAAATCTTATAGACCAGATTGTGGAAAAGGGGTGCAACTTGGAGTTGAGGAAAAAAATACTTGCGGTTGGAGATAGCATGACCTTGGAGATGATAATAAGTGAAGCTAACTCATTAGAAGCAGTAAAAAGACAGCTTGGGGAATTCTCAGGAAATCCGGATAGGCCTACCCAAGACGTCAACTTATTACATCACAGACCATCTACCAGTCTTCGTGGAAAAGCACTTTGCAGTCGTTGCGGCAGTCGAGAACATTCTTCCATAAGTCTTAAGTGTCCAGCTCTAAATCAAGAGTGCAATAAATGCGGATTTAAAGGACATTTCATGAGCCAGTGTAGAACAGCCCCTGGGAAAAGAAAGACAAAAAAGCAAAACACCAGCTTCGAGAGACATCCAGCGAACTTTAAAAAAGCAAAGCTGTCAAACACCCATGTCATTGAAGAAAGCTCCGAAGATGATGCCGACTATGTCTTCCACGTGGATCAAGATGACACTATACTATGTAAAATTGGGGGAGTCAACATTGATCTGCTCATTGACTCAGGAAGCAAATGTAACTTACTTAGCCTAGAAGCATGGCAACAATTAAAAAGGCAAAAAGTTCAAGTATATAACCAGGTAAAAAATCCCGACAAGATATTTTTAGCTTACGCCAGTAAAAAACCTTTGACTGTCGTGGGATCTTTTGAAGCATTTATAGACGTTGGAAATCAACCTATTAAGGCAGTATTTTACGTAATAAAAGATGGTAATAAAAATCTTCTGGGGAAGAGAACTGCAACAGCTTTAGGTGTTTTGAAAATTGGAATATACTCTATAAATGCTACAAGTCCGTTTCCGAAGTTTAAGGATGTCATGGTAGATATTCCTATTGATGAGGCAATAAAGCCAGTATGTCAGCCATATAGGCGAGTGCCAATTCCACTGGAAGAAAAAATAAACAGGAAGCTAGATGAACTTATGGCATTAGACATAATTGAAGAAGTGACAGGATCATCTAGATGGGTATCTCCAATTGTTCCAGTATTAAAGGACAACGGAGAAGTTAGAATCTGCTTGGACATGAGGAGAGCAAACTCCTCTATTATACGTGAGAACCATCCACTCCCTACAATGGACCGACTCTTACCGAAATTCAGAGATGCAAAGATATTCTCAAAAATAGATATTAAAAATGCTTTTCATCAGATTGAAATTTCACCAGCCTCTCGCTATATTACTACCTTTATCAGCAGCATAGGATTACTCCGATATAAAAGGCTCATGTTTGGTATATCCTGCGCTCCAGAAATTTTCCAGAAAATACTAGAACGTATACTCGCAAAATGTGATGGGGTTGTCAATTTTATCGATGACATTCTTATTTTCGGGGCGACACTGGAAGAACATAATACGAGACTAAATAACGTACTAGCAACCTTAGAACAGAATAACGTCTTATTAAATAAAGATAAATGCATTTTCGGATTAAAAATCGTCGAATTTTTGGGCCATCAACTATCAGCGGCAGGAGTCAAACCACTTGAGAGCTACATAGGAGTTATAAATACATTTCGGACACCAAACAATGTTGAGGAAATTCAAAGTTTCTTGGGATTAGTAAATTACGTAGGAAAATGGATTCCGAACTTGGCAACACTGACGGAACCACTAAGGAAGCTGCTCAGAATGAAATTGGGGAAACATTCCAACATAGAGACCTACTGGAAAACTGAACAACAACATTCATTTAAGAAACTAAAAGATAGTTTATCCAAAATCAACACATTGGGATATTATCATCCTGGTGATAGGACCCAAGTAATAGCCGATGCGAGCCCAGTTGGCCTTGGTTGTGTCCTTATTCAATTTAATGTTTCTGGGCCTCGAATTATTGCGTTTGGTAATAAGAGCCTGACAGATTGTGAAAAGAGATATTGTCAAACGGAAAAGGAAGCTCTGGCGTTGGTATGGTCAGTTGAACATTTTCACATGTACTTATATGGAAAAGAAAATTTTGAACTGGTTACTGATCATAAACCCCTTGAAACCATATTCGGACCAAAATCCAAACCTTGTGCCCGTATAGAAAGATGGGTTCTTCGTCTTCAATGTTATAGTTTTAAAGTCATATACCGTCCCGGCAAATTTAATATAGCGGATTCATTATCGAGACTACCAAGGGCAGAAAATATAGATAAACCATTCGATGAAAATTCTATTTATCAAATAGTTAGCTATTCAAGACCAGTTGCCGTTTCACTATCTGACATAAAGAGACACTCAGAAAAAGACGATGAAATTATCAGAGTAAAAGAAGCTATATTTCAGGATTCTTGGGATCAGTCGGTTAATCAGTATAAGATATTCAGTTCAGAACTTTGTTTTCATGAAGGCATTTTGTTAAGGGGTGATAAAATTGTAATACCATCTCAACTTAGATCGCAAGTTATGGAAGCAGCTCACGAAGGACACCCTGGCATCGTTGCTATGAAGAACCGTTTGCGCACGAAAGTCTGGTGGCCAAAAATTGACGCCGACGAACAATAAGACTTGCCCCAATTTCAATCCGAGTCAACACACAGTAATAAGCAGAAATGGAGGCGACATTCAAATTAGAAATGATGAAACAGGTCAAGATTACCGAAGAAATATTTTACATTTAAAAAAAATAGAAGGAGAATGGAAAGTCACTAATGGACCTGAACAAGAAACCTGTCATGATAACGAAACTACCAAGGAGGGTGAAAATTAAAATTGAGATGGTACTTCATTTAACCTATATTGTTATAATACTTCATTGTTTAACCTGTATTATTATAATGATGCCGTCGTGTTTATATTATTTAATATTGTAGGTTATTCATACATATATACACATTAGTATTAGCATTAGAATTTAGATATAGATAGTTGATATTAAATTTACTGAATTGATATAATATTGTCGTCTTGTTTGTATTATTTGCTATTGTTATTATTTATGATTGTATTATTTAATATTGTAAATTATTAATTTATATATTTTTAGTATTAGAATTTAGATGTACTCGTTACTATATTTAACCTGTACTGTTTTAGTACTACAGTCTTGTTATTATTTAATATTGTAATATTTAAATTTTCATATTATTAGCATTAAGTTCTTTCAATTATGTATTAGTATTGTAAGGATACGAATCAATTTGTCTAGGTAATAAGTGCTTGAAATTAAGTTAAGTTTTCAAACTTGTTTAAAAGGAAAAAATGGATGTAGTATTCAGAAGTACAGAGAATTCTCTTATCACGATGTGTAAATATAAAGGTTGTAAATAAAGGATCGATGTTGTTGCGTAACGCTGGTGAAATCATCAGTTGTTATACCACAGCAGAAGAGTTAACAGTGTATTAGTTTGTTTTATTTAAATCCCAATATTTTGGTGTACTTTACATTGATGATCCCTGATTATTAGGAAATTTAGTTTCAAACTTATTGACAGGTCTTTGCTCAACAACAAAATTAGTTTTAAACATTTTTTTTTGTCAAATCACTTTTACTGTACTTGTTAATGGATTAAACAATATGCACTAGTATTTTCTGGAACTGAAGAACTTGTTTCAAATTCTATACGAATATCAACAAACGAATAGAGAGAGAACTGATACCAAACGCAAACTCTGGATGAGTATAAATACAAATTTATCATTGAAAAAAAAATTGAGATTTTGACGTAGACGACGATAAAAGTATTCATTAATTTCAAAGGAAATTTTCAACAAAATTTGCTGTTACATATTGGAACACCACGTCCACAGTAAATGCTTCTTTATCTTTTATTATAATTACTAGCAAAAACAGAAATTTTCCTAATATTTTGCAACGTGACTTATATTCGATAACGAAAAAAATAAAAATGCAATGTACGTCGTGCAACGTGACTTGTATTTGATAACTGAAAATAAAAATGCAAAGGTCATGCAACGTGACCTATATTTGATAAAACATATTTTTGGTGCAACGTGACTTATCTTCTGGAAAATTTTACATATACATGATTATACCATGCTACTTTGCGTGTGTGTGTGTTGTCAATAGAAATGACGCAAATGATTGATAAGAGTTTTGTATATAAATTATCATGCACACACCGAACCTGTCGAGTACATCGCTCTTGTCATTATATCATTTCCAAGTGAGGCGGTCCGAAAAACTGAAATTGTAAGTAGATTACTTAAAACAAAAGAAGATTACCAAACGCATGTTCGTTATCTAAAAAAAAAACAATTGCCATTATTAAAAAATGTTTAAAAAATAGTTCATGTGTTCGTCGTTGTAATAGAGTGGAAAGTAATTTGTCAATTTTAAAAACACTTTTTATTACGTTTTAAATTGCACTTAAAAAATAACAAGGGTCTGTTGAAAAGAAAATCAGTTTGGGAAGATGTGGATTCTTGTTTTAATGGGAGGGTAAACTAGGAAATTTAGTTTCAAACATATTATATTTGAAAAAATATAAATTTTAAGATAAATGTATTTCTTATGAAATGTTTAAATGGAAAATACAAAAAACTCAAACCTCTCCTATTGTATAATAATAAAACCATTACTTACATTTACATATGCAACTACGCAGTAGAAATGATTACTTAATTTGTAAATAGAATATATTTTTTATATAAGGTGTAATAACTTATTTCTTTAATTGTGGGTTAATTTGTTAACTTTATTATTTTGGATTCACTGAAATTATCTTATGTATTATAATAAAATCTAATTCACTGCAACAACTTAAAAAAATATGTATATACCTAGATCCCTATTTAACTATTCTAATAGACTTCAGTCCATTATAAAAATGGATGTTAATTCTGAAATTAGCTTACAGACTCTTGATCAGTTGGTCAGTAAAGTGCTACATAAAATCGAGCAGGTAAGCAGATTAATTAAAAAAAGATGAATATTTATTTTGGATAAAATATTTAAATAAAATAATAAAATTAATTAATAACTGTCAAAAAAAGTAAATCAAAATGTATTGCAAATTTTTCAAAAATTGAATCAAGTTTAACTTATTTAACAAATTATAAGGAAACTTTTAAAAATCAAAAAAGAATAAAATTTTGTCGTTCTGCTCTATTTAAAAATAATTAAAAAAAATTTTATTACTGGAAGATATTGAATCGTGTTTTCAGGAACGAATACGAACAGGTGCTATTATAAACTTAAATATTAAAGATCCAACAATTTTTTTAAATAAAGCATATAAAAGTTTCTCAATTCAGATAAAAAACGAATTAAAAAAAAATCTATTAAAAATTATTATTATATTTTCCACAATGTTTATTAAACCTCATAATTTGGAAACTGATATAAAAACATTTTTCTACAGAAAACGAAATTATTCACAATAATACTGCTCTAAAAGAAATTGGTATACTGAAAATGCGAAAAATAAAATTTTTAAAAAATTCTAAGAATTTCAAGAAAGAGATTCTGGTTTTGCGTTATATGAAATTTTACATTTGAAAGTGAATATAAATAATTTTACCCTATAAATGTCGACCTTTCAACTTACACAGAAATACCTCAATTTCTTAAAAATACAAAGGAATTATTAACATTAAAAATAATGATCAATATTGTTTTTATGGTCAATTGTATGTGCTTTATATCCAGTAAGTGATAAAAAAACAGAAATATAAACAGAACATCTTCTTATCCTCATTTTAGTGAGGTATTAAAGTATGATAACATTGAATTTCCCATATGCATTAAAAATATATTAAAATTTGAAATATTAAATAAATTATCAATTAACATTTTCACTATAAAAAAAAATCTCAAATTGTTCCACTGTGTTCAAGTCAACAAAATTATTCTCCAAAAATAAATTTACTAATGATTCCTTGTAACAATAAAATAGATTATTTTAATGATGAAAATAACTATCCAAATATATATCATTTTGCTTTAATTAAAGATCTATCACGTGTATTAAACCAACAAATGGGAAATATAAGTCACAAAAAATGGTTTTGTGAAAGATGTTTAAATCACTTTAAAACTGAAGAAAATCTTCAAAAACATTTAATTTGTTGTAAAACTATGAATAAAACCAAAATAACTTTACCATCTGATGATAAAAATATTTTAAAATTTACAAATTTTAAATTTAAACAAAGAGTTCTTTTTGCAATTTATGCCGATTTAGAAAGTATTTTAGAAAAAATAAATCCAAACACAATTAATTCAAAGTCTACTACTACTACGACTACAATATATCAAGAACATAAAGCTTTCAGCATTACATATTATTTTAAATATAATAATTCTTTATCATATTTTAAAATATTTACAGGAAAAGACTGCATTGAATGGTTCCTAAAAGAACTAAAAGAGAATATTGCATACCAAGTTGACAAAATTTTTAAAAATATAATTCCAATAAAACCTTTAAACAAAGAAGAATTACATACGTTTTATTCTGTATCTCATTGTTTTATTTGTAAAAAACTATTTGCATTCGATGAAAAAAAAGTTAAAGATCATTGTCAGTTTCGTGGTGCTACTCATTCATCTTGTAATCATCTTGACCTTTTGTTATCTGCGAAACTGACCCCATGACACTTGTATTATTCTACAATCTCCCTCCGCCTACGATAGTTATTTCTTAATTAAAGCACTCAGTCTTAATGTAAAGGGAAAAAAATAATTTTTCCCTTTACATTTATAATTAATAAAGAAAGATTTATTTCTTTTACGAAATATATAGAAAATACAAATATTAATTTTAGATTTCTGGATTCTTATAGATTTATGTCTTCCAGTATTAACAATTTATCCTCTTATTTACCTAATGATAAAAAAATATTCTTAAAAGTTTTTATACATCAAATACCGAATTTGAATTACTATCACGTAAAGGAGTTTTTTCCATATGGATATTTAGATTGTTGGGAACAATTAAAAGACACAACATTTCCGAAAATAGAATCTTTTTATAGTTCCATTAGTGGTAAAAATATTTCACAAGATGAATATTGTTTTGTCTCAAACCGTTTTTGGAATACTTTTAATATCAACAATTTACAAGAATATGCAGAATTATACCTTAAAACTGACGTTTTCTACTTTTGGCTGATATTTTTGAAAACTTTAGAGATATGTGTCTAACAACGTACGAACTAGATGCATTGTGGACCTATACAGTTCCAGGTTTAACTTATCAAATTGTTTTGTCACAAGGTATCGAATTAGAACTACTACTAACTGACACTGACATGCTTTTATTTATCGAAAGAGGTATTCGAGGAAGTATATCTCAATGTTCGAATAGATATGGTAAAGCTAATAATAAATATATGGAAACATCTTACGATTCAAAATTAACTCAATCTTATTTAATGTATTTTGATGTTAATAATTCATATGGTGCAGCAAAGAGTTTACCATTACCTCAAAAAAAATTTAAATGGAGTAATCTAAATAATTTTACACCTAATGTTATTTTAAATATTGCTGACGATAGCGCCATTGGATATATATTTGAAGTTGATATAGAATATCCTAGAGAACTTTTTCAATTACATAAAGATTTACCACTTTGTCCGGAACATTTATGTCCACCTAAATCAAAACTTCCAAAATTGCTAACTACATTTTTTATTAAAAAAAAAATGTAATTCATTATCGAAATTTAAAACAAGCTTTACAATTAGGATTAAAAATTATAGAAATAGATAAAGTATTAAAATTTGATCAATCATGTTGGTTAAAAAAAAAAACATATTGATTTAAATACAAATTTACGAAAAGAAAGCAAAAATGATTTTGATTTTTTTTTTAAGTTATTAAATAATGCATTCTTTGGAAAACATAAAGATATTAAGTTAGTAACAAGATGGATTGGTAGATTTGGAGCAAATTTTTATATTTCACAACCAAATTTTCATAGTTGTACTTGTATTTCTAATGACATTGTTCTTATCGAAATGTCACGATTAGAAGTAAAAATAAATAAAACCAATATTTAGTAGGTTTCAACATTTTTTTTTTTTTGGATCTGTCAAAAAAACGTTTCTTTATGACTTTCATTATAACTATATAAAAAATAAATTTGGATCTAAAGCAAAACTTTTGTATACAGATACCGATTCTTTAATATATCTTTTTTTTCTCGTTGACGATATCTATCAACATATTAAAGAAGATATTCATTTATTTGATACTTTAGACTATCCTTATAACAACGTATATATAATATGCCCTCAAAAAGTAAAAAAATTTAGGATTAATGAAAGGTGAACTAAATGGAACAATTATGTTAGAATTTATAGGTCTTAAATCTAAAACGTATTCCATAAAAGTATATAAAACACAAATGGAATTAGAAAAGATATAAAAAAATGAAAAATCAAGGAATAGATTTAAAAGAAACTGATAATTTTATTCAAAATTATAACATTATAAAAAAGCAAAGGGAATTAATAAAACTGCACTTAAAACTATAACTTTTGATGACTATTATCAACGTATTTTTAATAATACTTGTAATAATGTTAATCAAAAAATAATTGTATCAAAATTACATAAAGTTTATACATTTAATCAGACAAAAGTTGCTCTAAATCCTTACGACGATAAAAGAATCGTCAATTACAAATATACAGATACTTTACCATGGGGATTTCCTTAAAACTAAAATTTACCTAATAAAAAAACAATATTCATGTTTTTAATTTTTCTAATTTATCTATTATCTGTTTCGAATAAAGCACCTAGAACAAAAAGTAAACAACAATATTAAAAGGTTATATTCTAAAAAATTAAATATATCAAAAAATATTATAATAAATAGGATATACAAAAAAATTACTATTTTTTTAATTTTTTTTTTTTTTAGAATAAATCAAAAAAGAATGACTACACCAAGAACCAAACTTTTTGATGCACCATCATCATCGTCGTCGTCGTCGTCGTCGTCGTCATCGTTGACAGCAGCACCAACAACAACAACAACAACAACAGCAGTACCATCATCATCACAATTGGTTGATTATAGCTGGGATGAAGATGGAGCATTCGAAACTTATGATCCTATCCGTTACGTATCCAACCATTTGGTACTGCGACAAAGTCCGATAGGTGCTTCAAAAAGTGTAAAAAGGGAATTTCGTAGATTAGAACGAATAAAACATCAGTCTCATCATCAACAACAACAACAAAACCAACTATCCAGGCAGGCATTAAATTAATAAATTTGTTGAATACCAATATTTACTTCATATAATAACTAAATTTACTTTTTTTTCAGATTAAATTAAGAAAAACACACCCAGAGGCTCTAGCTCCTAGACAATTTACCTCTGAAGCGGCTGGATTCGATCTTTTCAGCGTAGAAGACCCCACCATTGAACCATCATCAAAAATTGACACAGGCATACAAATTGAAATACCACAAGGATTCTACGCTGAAATCCATTCAAGATCGGGCCAAATATGGAATCGACGTCGGAGCGGGCATCATTGATCAAGAATGTATTTATAGTTTTATTTAATCATTCAAATATCACATCTAAAATTTGTAAATCAGACAAAATTGCACAAATCATCATCAAAAAAAAATCTATTAATTGCATCGCATCTAAAATTTGTAAATCAGAAAAAATTGCACAAATCAGCATCAAAAAAATCTATTAATTGCACTTTTGTATCGACTAACAGTATTCTTTTTGGGACATTAGGGGGAAATAAAGGTTTCGGATCATCTGATAATATTAAATAAAATATTAAAATATGTTATGTTTTTTTATATTAAAAACCTATACTAATAACACACTATAAGTGCAAATTTTTATAAATCCAAACCGAATTTATATTAAAAAAAGTTTAACTTACAAATCCAGTGACATACCTACTTCAAGATGCAGAAAAACAAGACATTAAAGAAGGATTCTATGAACTTCAATTGCAAAAAGTTAAATATCCAGACATTTATTTAGTTGAAAAAGTGTTAAAACGTAAAAACAATAGAGTATTCGTAAAATGGTTAGGTTTCAGTGATAAGTATAATAGTTGGATAGATAAAAATAATGTAGAGTGACTTAATAAAATAAATATTTTTTTCATATACGTTTTATTTCTATGTTTTCTACAAATAATTTATTGATCTTTAAACAAAAAAAAACAGTATTTATAACCATATAACAACTTGGTGTTTGATAATGCACAATGCCAAGTAGTGCCATATGGATCCTTGTGAAAGTGACATTCGGGAACTTTCTTAAACTTGTTTAGCTTCGGTTCACTCTCCAAATTTTTTCCGCACTTATAAATTTTCTTTGAAAATTCACCTTTTCATCTCCTTTGACGTATATTTTGGGGGCATCATATCTTTTCATCGCATGTTCTAAGATTTTTGCTATTTCGTTCAAGTCTACTAAACCAGACTCCCATATTAGACCATGATATGAGTTTTTGAGATAAGATATCGTTTTTAAATCCTGGCCTTTTAACATGCTTTTGTTATATGGTGGTTTGAAAAGAAAATTTGAATAACGTGTTCCATCATACACAGCTAGTTCTTTTGGAATAAATCCAGAGGCACAATTAAATCTCTGGATATCAAGACACAAAATTGAATTTTCTCCTGCCATAGTTCGAATTACGAGACCCACTAAGTAAAACTAACAACACATAAAATAAACCGTAGTAGTTTTTTCTTACATTTTAATTTGCATATTTTTGCACTGTTCTATTTTGACATTAAAATCATAGACCTAATACTATTTACACCAAATACATAATTCGCTAAACAAGGATCACAAAATTTTAATAACTTTACTCTATGTTTTAAGTGTTTATTAATATTTTTTTCAACTGAACAATTACATCTTTGGCATAAAAATTGTATTCATTTATAGAAGGCTTACGTATATATTAATTATGTGTGCTATACATATTTTTAATCACCTGGTATAAGCTATTATTCGAAACAAATATTATTTATTATAACAACATTATTATTGATCATCTCAATACTACACAAAAATCTCCTTATCTACATCCTCGAACTTTTCTTATCTGCGAACCTGACCTCTAGTCTTACGTCGTTGAAAATGAAAACAAGCTATTCTCGGTATTTTTCGAAAAACAAATATTTTACGTATTTATTCAAACATTGCTCATCTCAATACTACACAAACATCTCCTTATCTGCATCCTCGACCTTTTCTTATCTGCGAACCTGACCTCTAGTCTTACGTCGAACATTATTAGAAAAACAATTCTCGGAATTCGGCGAGGCGAGGCTCGGCTCATGAAATTATACCAGAGGTGCGGCGTGAAGCCCTACAAACATTCTATTTTTTTTTTACCACATGTGTTGTACTGTATAACTGCGTATTATTACTATTATTGCTCGTTTAAAAGATAAACAAGATCATCTAAATTGTTTACTTATTACGACGTACTGCATGGCGGTAGTAGTCTAGAAGTTAAAAATTTGACAAAAAAACAAATCTCGGTGTCGACGGTTCGAATCCAGGCGGGCGCGTGGGCTTTTTTTTTTTTATAAGAAACAAATTAGTAATAATTATAGGGGTGCATGTGTGTGAGTGCCAAAAAGACACTTCAAATATAAAAGGCCTTTTTGAACCCGTACACTAATAAGGCCCTTCTGGTCAACAGCCTCTGGTCATTGTCGACCACTTCTTCTTCGGCCATTTTCAGGAATTTTTCAGGATTGTGTCACTTCGTCGCCGAAGAAGTTGGACACGCCCAATCTTTGGACAGACAGGCCATCCTCGGTCACAGTACCCCGCCTTATATACTACTCACGTAACGTATAAAACCAATTATACGGTAGAATTCCCAACCCTGGCTCTCACTATAGACTGAACCAGCGGCGGCTCGTTTCTTTTTAATTTAATATATGTTTATAGCAAGGAATTTAATGTGTTTTTGCCAAGTATCTCTCAGAAGCGTAATCAGAAATTCGGACTGGGGGGTTCAAAATCAGAAAGCAGGTGATATAAATATTTTGCGGTTTCTATTCACTTTCCTTGCAAGAGGAAAGTATTGTAATCGTATAGAAATCCCCTTCCGAGATTTTTGCAGATTTTCACGTTTCAGAGATATTGAAATTCACAAATCTGTCGGTCTGTCTGTCTGTTTGCGGCATAGCTAAAAACTACTTATTCGATTGACCTCAAATTTTAGTCAAAAATTGAGAGTCATATGGGGATAACATCAAAATTTTTGTTGAAATCCAATATGACGGAACAAAATGACGGCCTAATAAAAATGTTAAAAAAATATTACTAAGAAGCTATTAATCCAATTTACCCCAAATTTTGTCCAAAAATCAGGTGTGACCTAGGAATAAACTGGTAAAATTTTGGTGAGGAGCCTAACAAAATAGCGGCCTAATTAAATGTTTAAAACATCAGTATCAAAATCCTATTTATACAATTAACTTGAAATCTTACATAAAAATCAAGTGTGAAAAAGGAATGAACCTGTAAAATTTTGTATATACTATATGGCGAAACAAAATAGCGGTATAATGTTGAAAAAGTCAGTAAAAGTTCATTTCCTACAAAAATTCTTTTTTTAGGGAGGATAATAATAAATATCATAATTGATTTTTTTTATAGATAAGCAATTATAAAGTAATAGCGATAAATAAAACAAAAATTTAAAAATAGTATGTATATTTGTATGTTCGTAAGTACGTATGTATGTATGTACATATGTATATATATACGTATTTATGTATGTATGTATGTTAAAAAGTAAATTTTGAAAAATCAGAGCATTGTTTTTTGCCCGGAACATCCAACATACCAAGTTCCACCACATACATTGTATATACAATTTCTTATAAGGTAAATACTTGGGTTCAAAAATAAGTCCTTTTAACAGAACCTTCCTCGTAATAAAAAAATTGACACATATTGACAATGGTTAGGTTAGGTTAGGTTAAAAAGTATAAAGTTATTACAAAATAACTATATGGATATATAAATTATATTATATGTATGCGAGGTGGAATCCGTTACGAGGAAAGTTCCGGGTAAAAGGAAATTTACCGAATTTGTTAAAAAACAAAAAATATATCAGAAATACATTAAACTTTAGAATATTAATAGTATTGATGTAAACCAAAATTTAAAGGACTCTTTTATAAGCTTTTACATACTAAAGAAGGTAGGTAGGAATTGTACTATATTTTAATTATATATGAGATAAAACCCGAGTAGTTTGGAATTTGATATGTGGAGGAATAACTTAAACTACTTCCTCGTAGATATCTGATACGGAAGCGTAGAAGGGCCACAATTTTTTTTATTTTTTAATTCTGAGTTTAAAGTCAGAATTTAACAAAATTCTGAGTTTAAAGTCAGAATTTAACAAAATTCTGAGTTTAAAGTCAGAATTTAACAAAATTCTGAGTTTAAAGTCGGAATTTAACTAAATTCTGAGTTTAAAGTCAGAATTTAGCTAAATTCCGAGTTTAAAGTCAGAATTTAACAAAATTCTGAGTTCAAAGTCGAAATTTAACTAAATTCTTAGTTTAAAGTCAGAAATTAACTAAATTCTGAGTTTAAAGTCGGAATTTAACTAAATTCTGAGTTTAAAGTCAGAAATTAACGAAATGCATTTTTGGCGTCTCCTGCCAAACCTGAAATTGGTGTCAGGAGATAGACAATTAAATATTAAGACAGATAAGTGAAATCCATTTCGTTGCAAGTAAACTCGTTTGAGATTTCTCGAGCTTCAAAGGTTCAAAATTGTCATTGTTCTAGCGCCATTTTCTCGAAAACAGTTAAATTTAGGCATGAGAAAAGTAACTCAATAAGTACTTGGATTTTTTAGAAAAATATAAAAACTTAATAAAATATAGGGCATTTCATTTAAAAAACGGATGATGCCTCCGGTTTGAGGTAGAAGCGGCAACACCGCGCAATTTAAAATATTTTATAATGAGAGTATATTATGTTCATCTATGGCCAAAGCGAAATTCTCAAAACATCCTATTCGTTGATTTTCCAGATATTTCTAATAGGACACTCAACTTGAATCACCCTGAAACAGAGGGGGAGCTCTGTCAGTATGTTTCGCGAGACACCCTTAAATCGTTGAAACATATATGAAACATTTCTTAAGACTTATTTATTGTTTGGTATTACCTTTTTTATTTTGTGAACCTTTTAATGTATATGTTTTCTTGTATACATTTTGGCTTTTTTTTTCAGCAATAGAAATAAATAAAAATACATAAAATGAACTAATTAAACATATGTTTAATTTGTCAGGGACTTATTTAACACTCAAAAATCAAAATAGGAAACTTTTATTTTGTACCCTCCCCCTTTTATCATTTTTTTAACTATCTGTAGTTTGGTGGAACAATTCATAGCATATTTGCCATTATTCAAACAAGAATATTGAACTTGTTTTTTTGGTTCCAGTCTGTTATACAATCGTACGAACTAAATTCTGACTTTAAACTCAGAATTTAGTTAAATTCCGACTTTAAACTCAGAATTTTGTTAAACTCTGACTTTAAACTCGGAATTTAGCTAAATTCTGACTTTAAACTCAGAATTTAGTTAAATTCCGACTTTAAACTCAGAATTTTGTCAAATTCTGACTTTAAACTCGGAATTTAGCTAAATTCTGACTTTAAACTCAGAATTTAATTAAATTCCGACTTTAAACTCAGAATTTTGTTAAATTCTGACTTTGAACTCAGAATTTTGTTAGATTCTGACTTTAAACCCAGAATTTTGTTAAATTCTGACTTTAAACTCGGAATTTAGCTAAATTCTGACTTTAAACTCAGAATTTAGTTAAATTCCGACTTTAAACTCAGAATTTTGTTAAATTCTGACTTTAAACTCAGAATTTTGTTAATTTCTGACTTTAAACTCAGAATTTTGTTAAATTCTGACTTTAAACTCAGAATTTTGTTAAATTCTGACTTTAAACTCAGAATTTTGTTAAATTCTGACTTTAAACTCAGAATTTTGTTAAATTCCGACTTTAAACTCAGAATTAAAAAATAAAAAAAATTGTGGCCCTTCTACGCTTCCGTAATCTGAAGATTAAAATTACAATGATTTAAACAAAATGTTTTATAACTAAGGGGCATTTTAAAGAGCCGCAAAAATACGTTTGTTTTTAAGTAAAAGCATTTAGCCATAGAAATAAAGAACTTATTCACATCCAAAATAGTATATTTGTATTAGAAGTAGCGCATTTAAGAATTTTGAGAGCTAGTATGTTTTTTAATGTTTATGTTATGTAAAACCCAACCCAAAATTGGCAAAATATTTGTTTTTATTCAATTAATAGCCATATTTTTTTGTTTTCCATGCCAATTAACTTACTCGAATGGCTTAAATATCAAATTAATATGGGTAAATGCTAAGGCCTTACGGTTCGGACACCACTGCTATGTAATCTTAATTACGTCAAGACTTACTTGTGATATGATATAATTTTTTTGACTAACTGACTGATTTTTAACATTAATTTCAAATGCATATATTTATGTTATTATTAAACCCATTTTTAATAAAGTCTACTTTCTGAAGCCCTAGGCAGAGTTGAACATTTTGTTGTATTGTAACCAAAATTTAATATTTTCATATGCTACGGATACGTAAAGTTTTACTGTACTACGTCGCCTGAGTTTTTTTACTGTACTACGTCGCCTGAGTTTGAAACTTTAATTTTTATACAGGGTGAATAAAAATATATACATTTTAGACCATAACTTAGAAATATGGTTAATTAAAAAAACACTTAGGCACTGAGCATTTTTGAATATCTAGAGATGTACTCGTAATTTTAACTTTCCGGAACAGTATTGCCAAATTTAATAATCTATTTGTATTATTATTTTTATTTTTAATTGCTTGGCATAGGTATCAAGTAAAAAGACGCTAATTTCAGAACTACTGTATACCATCACAATGTTAAAACAATTGCAGTTTTAATACAGGGAGGATGAAATGATGATGTTCAAATTTGCCCACACGGATTTCGAATGTCAACAAACAACTATTTATATAACAATAAACAACCTAATCGACCTGTAAGACGAATTTTTTGACATTGTCAACTTAACTACAAAAAGTTAAAAATGCCTAGAATTTCTGCTTAAACCGAGGCCGTATTATAAGTTTAGTGGAAAGCGGTAGAAGTCAGAGGAATGAGGCTGAAATAATAGGGGTTAACCAGAATGATGTCCCTCGAATTTATTCCAGATATATTGAGACTAGTTCAAATGAAAATAGACTTCGAAGGCATCAATCAATTGGTTTGTGTGTATATTTTTTTGGGTAATAATCGGCTCTACCTTTTTTAATTAAACAAATGTTGCTCTATCTGTGATAATTTGTAAGTTATTGGTTTTTTATCTTTTTTTTGTGAACCGTTCAAAGTTTTCATCAATTCTTATTCCTACTTAATAAAACCCAGTAAATAAAACTTTTGTTAAGATAATGGTCATGACCAAATAAATTATTATATATAATAATTATTAGTTGAAATCGTTGTTCAAAGCTCTACAGGGTGTCCCACGAAAAAGTAAGACATTTCACGACTTAATAGCTCGAGAAATGATTTCGAAATGCGGTTTTCACCGAATGGCTTTGATTTGTCCCTAGTTTTTTCTTGTCAATGTTGCCAAATTTTCTCATTTATCCTAGGATCGCGGAGCAATACCTATTTTTTGGGACTAAAATACTGTTCTATTTTAAATGGGATACCCTATATATTTTATTTAATAGCCTGACACTTCTTCTTTTCAAAAATACATAAATTTGGGATATTTATTTTAATTTCTTAGATTTTAAAATTAACGTTGTAAATTCCTGCTTTGGACCTGACTTCAAATTTCTTTATCGCCACAAATACCTATTTTTGGGAATAAATTACTGTTTTATTTAAAATGGGACACCCTATATATTTTTATGGTCTTGGATAACCCGACACTTCTTCTTTTCAAAAATACATTAGATTTTAAAATTAACTTTGTAAACTCTTGCATAATAATTAACCTTTCTGTTTGCATAAAATGTTGCTTCGTCTGGCATTAGTAATTACGCATTAGGAAATTGTCTTGTTAAATCTAGAATTGTTTCACATGTGTATCTAGTATCTTTGTTTGTAAGCGTGGGGATAATTCGTTGAAATGCTTGAATTATGTATGCATTAGATTTATTAATCTTTAAAAGTCGCCCTACTTTTCGACGTCATCCATCGCTATCCAATCTGCGTAATTATGCGACACCCAAGTGTGCTTCGGAACAAAAGTATGTAGACGTCGTCCTGTCGACCATTAAAAATAAGTTTGTTGTCAAATGCAGCTGTCAGATTTTTAGAATGTCTAATCAAATTGAAAAAGCATTTTTAATAATCACATATGCGGATCGAAATCAATAACACTATCCAGACGCAGATTTCGTACAGTATACCAAAAAAATTCCCCATCCAGAAAATCGATTTTCTTATTGGTGCAACGGTTTAGAGATACAGGCTCTTTGGAGAGAATCAAGCGACGTGACAATCGAGCAGACGTGCTAGTGAACGAAGTCTTAGCTGTAAAGGAAATTTTAAGTAATATAATTTTAAAATATCTATTCGTAAAATGGCCAGCTCATTGATGATGTCGAAAAGTTAAGTAGAGCGACTTTTAAAGATAATAAATCCGGAAAAGCTTCTTTTCATTTATATTCTGCTGTAGGGCGGTCATTTTAAGCATCTAACAATAGTCGGTTATTATTTTGACATTCCAACGCTTTTCAAGGCTGCTTCCAAGGAGGGGGCGGGTAGAGGGGGTAATTACCCCCCCCAGACATCCAATACCGAATATTGAAAATATTGAACATTATTTTGCTTCGATATTTCATTATTGTGATAATTTTTCGAATAATATTCGACTGATATGGCAACAACGTCTCATACACGTAAGGCGTTATGGGAGACGGGAATGATAAATGCTTTTGTCTTGTCTATTGCAGTAAAACGACTAAAATTTGTAATTGCAAGGTCTCCATTTAATTTTTACAGGTATGTACTATGTATTAGATGTATTGCCGTAATTGTTACGGTTACCGTATCTTTAATCACTCCCAATTAGAGGGCGCATTTGTTCCTTTTCCGTGGCCGTACGGTCAAGAGGGAACGACAGTCGCGATTAGGCTATTAAGCAAGTAGTTTTGTTAGTTCTGTAAAAAATAGGGCTCGTCATTTTCGCGAGACCCGCCATTTTGAATTAAAATAAAGTTTCAATAATTATTTTTTCAATAAAGTGTTTTATTAAGTACAAATTAGATATAAATACGAGAAATAGTGAACTTTGCAGTGGCTATCAATTAATTATTTAGCCGCAACATTGGTCCTTCGATAACGGATATTTGAATTAGAAGCCAAAATTAGTAAATGTTCCTTAACAAAGGGAACAAAAATTGATCAACTTCATTTTGCCAAGAAAATATGGATGGATGTTCGAGAGTTGGAGAATAGGAGCAAAGTAGTGAAAATAATAAGTAGCGGTGAAGTAGCGCGACAAAAAGCAATAAATAAAAAATTAAGGTAGGACTAGCGGTCGGGTAAGTACTTTATATTATTTGTGAAGCAAAAGTAATTGAAAATATATACATTTAAGTGGTATTTTGCTTGCAAGTAGTAAATAAGTAGTAAATAGCAAAATAACAAAATAATATTAATAGATATTATTAAAAATAATAAAAAAGTACTCCCACCCCCACCAATATTTAATTTAATAAATAAAATATAGGTACCTACTGTGTTTTATTCTAATTTTAAGTGCTTAGCTTAAGTAGAAATTGGCTTAATTTAGTAAAAGAATATATCTAAGTAAAATATAATAAGTATTTAATGATATATAAAGTTTAAAATGGCGACAAATAGGGACAAAAAGGAAATTATTAAGAAGTTAAAGAGTGAAAAAAGTCAAATTTCAGAGCAATTAGATAGATTTTTAACTTTTATTACGCAAATTAATGAAACAACAAATAAATTAAGCATAAATGAACGATTTTTAAAATGTGAAAAGTTGTGGGACTTATTTAACACTGCCCAATCAGAGCTTGATTATTTAGAAAAACCTATTTCCAATGAAGAGAGAATAATATTTGAAGAAAAATATTTTGAAACAATTTGTAGATTTAAGGAAGTGTTAGGTGAGCCCCAATAACAATCTTATATTAATGTTTCTCCAAATAATAATGTACAACAAAATTTTGTAAAACTACCTCCTCTAGATCTACCAAATTTTAGTGGCAATTATGATTCTTGGCTTAGTTTTTATGACACATTTATAGCGTTAATTCATTCCAATAGTGCCTTAAGCAGCGTACAAAAATTCTATTTTTTGAAATCTTGTCTTAAGGGAGATGCTGCTCGGGTAATTGACTCTATAGAAGTAAATGACATTAATTATCCTATTGCCTTCAAAATTATTTGCGATATATATGAAAACAAAAAATTTATTATTCAAAGCCATGTAAAATGTTTATTTGAGTTACCGGTAGTTGGAAAAAATGTACTGTTTGATTTGCGCAATTTAATAGATAATATACAAAAAAATTTAAGGGCATTAAAAAGTCTTAAAGAGCCAGTGGACACTTGGGACACATTGTTATTATACTTATTTAGCAATAAATTAGACATGGCATCTAAACGAGAATGGGAAACATTTTGTGTAAAAGAAATTAATAACATCAAATGTAATGATTTTTTAAAATTTCTAACGGAAAGATGCCATATTTTAGAAAATCTAGAAACACCTAAAGTTAACCAACCCCAAGTATCTTCTGGTAATAAATTTGTCCCAAAAAATAGAACTTCTCAAAGTTTTGTTGCATTTAAAAGTGAAGAGATGACATGTAATTTTTGTAAAGATAATAAGCATCAAATTTATCATTGTTCAAATTTTTTAAGTCTAAATGAAAGTGAAAGAGTAAGTGAAATTAAAAAGTTACATTTATGCCTGAATTGTTTTAAAACTAATCATATTAGTAGTAGATGTTCTTATAGAGGGTGCAAAAAATGTGGTAAACCACACAATACTTTATTGCACATTAATTTTAATAACAATAAAAGCACTTCTAATAATAATAAAAGTACAGAAGCTTCTTCTAATGAAGCAGATAAAGTTTCGGTCACTACGCATAGTAGCTCAAATGGTGTTTGTGATAGTGAAGTGTTATTATCAACCGCGAAAGTTTTAATTTTTGATAAAAACGGAAATTCACATGAAGTTAGAGCCTTGCTTGACTGTGGTTCGCAGTCAAACTTCATAACTAGTGATTTAGTGACAAAGTTAAGTTTAGATAAATCTAAAATAAATATGTCGGTAGTGGGGATAAATACAGCAGTGACACGCTCGACAAATTCAGTGCAAACTAAAATTAAATCAAAGTTTAATCCTTTTGAAATAAATTTAAATTTTCTAGTGCTCGATAAAATAACAAGTTTATTGCCAGTGTCACCAATTAATATAGAAAAATTAAAAATTCCTACAAACATAAATATGGCTGATAATAATTTTCATATACCAGCAAAAATAGATATATTGTTGGGAGCCAATATATTTTTTGAGCTTTTAATGATTGGACAAATTAGAACTGATAATAATATGCCATTACTTCAAAAAACTAGACTTGGGTGGATCATCGCGGGAAATCTGCCTCTAGAAGAAAATAAACAAAAAAAGGAAGTAAATGCAAATATTTGCCAAACAATTTGCAACTTTGTACAAAATCCATGCATTGATGAACAAATTGAAAGGTTCTGGAAACTTGAAGAAGTAGAAGCGGAAATATTTTATAAGAAAGAAGAGAGGGAGTGTGAGGAATTATTTAGGAAAACTACTAGACATGGAGAGGATAATAAATTCATAGTGCAGCTACCAGTCAAAGAGAACATCGAAGATATAGGCGAATCAAGAATAATGGCAGAAAAAAGATTTTACAAATTAGAAAAGAAGTTATCAGTAAATAAAGAGCTTAAAAAAGAATATGAAACATTCATGAAGGAATACGAAAAGTTAGGTCACATGACTGAAATACCCAAGAATGAAATTGAAACGGATAATTTAGTATATTACATGCCTCATCATGGGGTCATCAAGGAAAGCAGCACTACTACTAAGTTGCGTGTAGTGTTCGACGCCAGTGCAAAAACAGATAATGGGATTAGTTTAAATGATAAACTTAAAACTGGACCAATAATTCAGGACGAATTATATGCAATTCTAATAAGATTTAGGCAACATAATTATGTGCTTGGAGCTGATGCCGAAAAAATGTATAGGCAGGTTTGGATCGAACCGCAGCAACGAGATTTGCAAAGGATACTATGGCGATCAAATCCAGAGGATGAGCTAAAACATTATAGAATGAACACCGTTACCTATGGTACGACACCAGGGTCGTTTTTAGCCATTCGATGTTTATTTGAAGCAGCTGAGGAACAGCAAGAGTTTTATCCGAATGCATGCAAACATATTAAAAGAAATTTTTACGTGGATGACCTGTTAACTGGGGCATCAACAAAAGAAGAAATAATCGAATTGAAAAATGAAATTACAGAAGTTTTAGGAAAATCAGGATTTAATTTAAGAAAGTGGATGTCGAATAGTAGTGATATTTTTAATAAAGAAGAAAATAGTGATATTAAGCAATACATTGTAGATGAAGACATTACGAAAACATTAGGACTTTTCTGGAATATTGCAGAAGATAAGTTGCAATATGCAGTACAAATAGATAGCCAGTTAAGATCCACCAAAAGAAATATTTTAGCTACATTATCCAGAGTTTTTGACCCATTGGGACTGGTGGGTCCTATTGTGATTCGTGCAAAATTGATTATGCAGGAATTATTGAAAAAGGGTGTCAACTGGGACGCTGAAGTTACTCCAGAAATTCATGCTGATTGGAGCCATTTTTGCAATGATTTATCTATTTTGAATAACTTGCAAATAAATAGACATGTATTAAGTTTAGAACCTAAACGAATTGAGTTGCATGGGTACTGTGATGCCTCGCAAAGGGCTTACGGTGCCTGTTTATATTTGCGATCAATCAACTCAGATGGAACAATAGTTACTCAAATTTTATGCGCAAAATCCAAAGTAGCGCCAATTAAAACCATTACATTACCTAGATTGGAATTGTGTGGAGCGGTTTTGCTCTCAAAATTAATAAATAAGACTATGAGCTCTTTGGATTTACAAATTGATATGGTGACTTGTTGGTCCGACTCAAAAATCGTGTTGGTTTGGTTGTGTTCTGAGCCTAGTAAGTGGAGTGTTTTTGTGGCCCATAGAATTTCGGAAATTCAGCAGAATAAATATATAAATAATTGGAACCATGTTTTTAGTCAAGACAATCCAGCTGATATGATTTCCAGGGGTTGTACCACAAAACAGTTAATGGATTCAGAAATATGGTGGTACGGACCTGAATGGTTAAGTCAAAAAGAAGAATTTTGGCCAAAAAATGAATCTACTAATACAGTTGATGTGCCAGAAATGAGAAAAACAAAGCAATCAGTTTCTTGTAATTCTATTGTAAATATAAATCTGTTCAATAAATATTCTAGTTATTTAAAATTATTAAGAATAACAGCCTATTGTTTTAGATTTTTTAATAATTTAAAGTTGAAAAAAGAAAACAGATTAACAGGAAATTTAACTACTGATGAATTGGATAAATCTTTAATTTCTCTTACTAAAATTTCACAATCTTTAGAATTTTCTGATGAAATAAAAGCCCTAGAATTAGGTAAACCTATTTCTAAATCAAGTAAACTTATTTCATTTAATCCATTTTTAGACAAAAACAAAATCTTACGCGTTGGTGGTCGTTTAAATAGGGCTCCTATTTCATTTGATACAAAATGTCCAATTATATTAGGTAATAATAATTTCTTAACATCTTTAATAATTCCATATCAGCATAGAAAAAATCTGCATATGGGCGCACAGAACTTACTTAGTAATATCAGAAAGAAATATTGGATAATTGGTGGTATAAGGGTAATAAAGAAATGTTTACGTAAATGCGTAATTTGTTTCAAAGTAAAACCTCGTTTTTTAAATACTTTAATGGGTGACTTACCTGAGCAGCGGGTAACTCCTGCAAAACCATTTTTTAATTGTGGAGTGTACTACGCTGGTCCGTTTAATATTAAAGCGTCTCCATTAAGAAAAAGTAAAATTTTAAAATCATACTTGTGTATATTTGTGTGTTTTGTAACACGAGCTGTCCATCTAGAGGTCGTTTCTGACCTGACAACTGAGTCATTTTTAAACGCTTTAAAAAGGTTTTTGGCTAGAAGAGGTAAGTGCCAAAATCTGTTTTCCGATTGTGGTTCTAATTTTATTGGGGCAAGCAATGAAATGCGGGAATTTTCAGAATTTTTAAAAAATAAAGAGTTAAATGATACTATTGTAAATTATTTATCACAAGATTCAATAAATTGGAAGTTTATACCCCCAAGATCCCCGCATTTTGGTGGCTTGTGGGAATCTGCTGTGAAACAGGCAAAATACCACTTAAAGCGTGTAGTAGGTAATACAATTTTAACATTCGAGGAATTGACAACTATTTTTGCTCAAGTTGAAGCATGTATCAACTCTCGACCGCTAAGTGCTTTATCTAGCGACCCTAATGACTTTACGCCATTGACGCCGGGCCACTTTTTAGTGGGTGAATCGCTAGTTGCGCTTCCCGAGTCTAGTGAATTAGAAGTGAATACCGGGAGACTTAATAGGTATCGTCTTTTAAAACAAATAGTTCAATCATTCTGGAATCGGTGGCAGAAGGAATGCCTTGGTGAATTAAACCGACGTAATAAATGGAAATGTTCCAAAGGTCCAGGTTTTCAACTGGGTAATTTAGTCTTATTAAAGGATGATAATCTTCCTCCTTTAAAGTGGTCCTTAGGACGAGTGGAACAATTATTTCCCGGTAGTGACGGTGTTGTGAGAGTTGTATTAGTGAAAACGCAACGTGGTAGCTTTAAGCGAGCTGTAGCGAAATTATGTATTTTACCTATAGAGTAATACATATCAGTTTAATTGATTGTTTTTTGCTATTTGCAATTTTGTTTTTCATTAAATATAATAACACGTTTTATGATTTGTTAAGCATGTTTTAATACGAAGTATTAAGAATTTATTTTAGTTAAATTAGCTTATTAGTTATTAATTAGTAAGTATTATTATTTTATTTCTTGTTGAAAGTATCTAAGAACTTTCAATGGGGGCGGTATGTTACGGTTACCGTATCTTTAATCACTCCCAATTAGAGGGCGCATTTGTTCCTTTTCCGTGGCCGTACGGTCAAGAGGGAACGACAGCCGCGATTAGGCTATTAAGCAAGTAGTTTTGTTAGTTCTGTAAAAAATAGGGCTCGTCATTTTCGCGAGACCCGCCATTTTGAATTAAAATAAAGTTTTAATAATTATTTTTTCAATAAAGTGTTTTATTAAGTACAAATTAGATATAAATACGAGAAATAGTGAACTTTGCAGTGGCTATCAATTAATTATTTAGCCGCAACAGTAATTATTTTAAAAATATTAATAGTTACTATTTTATTTCCAAATATTGTATCATTACTTTATTTTCTGAATTTTTAAAGTAAGATTAAGTACGGCTAAACAATAATTCTTTAATTTCCTATCCTTTGTTTAATATTTGCCTAAACCGGTGTGCGCTCCCCCCCCTGCCAATCACACGCTTTTGATATCGCCTTTCCATCTCTTTAATGTCTTGGTCGAAGCGCTCCCCTTGCTCTTCACTGACGTCACCGAGATTATCCGGAAAATAGTCAAGATGAGATGAAGATGATGGAAAGTGAATTTATATGCTCATATTACAACCCAACTTTCTAAATTTGTCCAAGTTGTTTTCAAGAATATTTTTAAATTCTGGGTCTTTGCAGTTTCTTTTTTCTACTAAAAAGACCCGGAAATGTTTCACACAAGTACTTAAAACAACCAACATTTTTATCCAAAGCTTTGACAAATTGTTTCATCAGTCCCAATTTTATATAAAGAGGGGGTAATAAAATTTTCTTGGGGTCAACTAGGCTTTCCCGAATTACATTTGTGGAGCCAGGTTTTAAGGAAACTCCTAATTTATTATTTTACTTATTACAATTTTTATTTTTCTCGAAACACATTTTATTTGTGCATAAATAATGGGTATTTTATGTCAAATCGCTTATTTAATATTTATTGATTATTCATAACGCAAAGAGTTGCTATATCACTTTAAGCACTCCATAATTTAAGCATCTCACTCTACTAGATTCATGATTACCAATTACAGCAAGTCAATTCCCGGTATTGTATCAAGGAGGGCAAGTACTCCAAAAATTGTAACATTTCTCGTTTGCTCGGCGCTGTATATTCGGACAGGAAAAACCTTTTCCTCCTATATCAAGCCTCAAAGTGACAAGTGAAAAAAGAAAAACTGCCACCGACAAAAGGAGGGCCCTCCCAAACCGACGAACTGTGCCGTTTAAGGTAAGACCGCTCTTTTACTCTTTTTGTCCGTTTTTCCTTTAACTCAGTTAACCACTTTTCAACCTCTAAACATACAGTCCGCTGCATACATGCGTTTCCGCATCACCAGGTGTTAAATTTCTTCTTGACGGCCAGTTTTTTTTAGTGCAGTGGTCATCTTTTGCTATAATGTGTCACTTACATAAGAAACATGTAGATTTGATATATATATATATATATATATATATATATATAAAAGTAGTTTTTCAAGATTTTCGTAATTTTCTTTCAGTTGGGATGAATGGCCAACAGGAGCAGATGCTTATAAATTGTCATTGTGTAGTAGAACAGCTTTAAGGCTTCTCTTTGACGAGTCTATAAAAAGTCTCCTCTCGGTAGATTTGTCTTTAGGAGCACCAAGGGATAACGTAGTCAGACACGTTTTGGCAATATACAAGTAGACCAGCCGAAGCACTCGACAAATTCAACCTTACGATTTCTATAGCAATAAAATGTAGTTTCCGGGGCAAATAATTTTTTTTTCTTAACCTGGATCCTAAAATCTCAAATCTTTTGGAAGTCCCAAATCTCTGACTAAGTTCTAATTGAGAAAAAAGCTGCGGTTCAGTGGTTCTTGAGTTAGATGTTTCAAAAGTTTCAGAGCCTGCATCTGTTGAAAATTCGGATTCGACATTAGACTGCAATACTTTAGGTGGAATAGGTACAGGTATATTAGCATCATGTGGAACTGGTCGTATTGCCGAAGGAAGGTTAGGATAGTTAATATACTCTAGAGGTTTTGTGTTATGATCTTTAATATCACAAAGACAAAAATAGCAGTTGTCGATGTGATTTCTAGGTTCTCCCCAGATCACTGGTATTTCAAACGGTAAACCTATGTCTCAAAGCTTCTTTACCAATCTTGCAGATAACATGTAGTGCCCAAAGTTTGATCTCCAAGTTTTATTTTAAAGTAAGCAAAACATGCATTTTTAACAAAATCAGTAATGTTTCTTTTAAACTGTTTCACTACGAACTGCCCACAAATATAACAAAAGCCATCAAGTTTATTTTTACAAAACCTACTAGACATTTTTTTATAGAAACTGCACGACGAAACACGCCCGTTTGAATATCACGTTGACACTAAATAATATCGCTCTCTAGTTACTGCTGGTAATTCCTCCAATAAATGACCAATTTAAAACGAGGTTTTAACGCTTGTTTCAACGTTTCGAACAAAAAGAAGGAATTTAATTTAATTTGATGCGAACATTCAGAGATAATAACTTGACATTGGTTTACAAAATAAAATGTACGTCATAGAAGCAAAAATGGATTAATTAAGGTAAATATAAGTCCTAATTAAGCGAAAAAAATTAAAACAGCTTGATCACAATATTTATGCAGGCCTGTGTAATTGATATGATTAATTTATATGTATCTGATGCGCTGTCTATACGAAGTTTGATCGGTCTTACCTGTAAAAACCATGTCCATATATTTCATCTTTAGCAACACGTCATAAGTTAACTTTCCATTGTTTGCCTTATGAGTTTCCTGTATTTCTTTTCTGAGTTTATCTTGGACATCCTTATTGATTGCCAATTCATATGAGCCGAAGCACAACGCTCTTGAGATGGTATCGAAGCCAGCAACAAAGAAAATTAAAGCTTGTGATGTTATATCATCATCGGTTATTTTTTTCATGTGTTTAGATTTGTACTTATCTGAAAAACAAAGTTTTACTGCAGTCATAGTATTAATCGACAATTAATAAAACAAAAAAAATTGTAAGATACAGGTCATAACACGGAATCACAGAAACAACTACTACTCCACTGGCGAATACCACGACCGGCATTGAATTTGATTTTACGTCACACTAACGTCACACCAAGGATACTATGATCCCTGTCTGAAATATTGTCCTGCACTGCCGCAGGTGCAATAATCCATTTTAGTCAAATGATCGCAATTTTTCCAAATTATCTCAATTTCCCTATATCTCCATTTAATTTCTATGCAGAATTTAAGTCAATTAAACATTTTATTTAGCCTCAATTTTTTCCGCCATCCTGAATTTGTATCACATTTTATTTGGTCGCCATTTTGTTTCACCATCTTGAATTCGTAACAAAATATTTTACCAGTTTATCTACATATTATTATTACACTTAATTCTTGTAGAAAATCTGAAATCAAACTAATAAGTAGTTTTTCAGGTTGATTTTTTTATTGAGCCGCCATGTTGTGTCGCCATCTTGAATTCATACCAACATTTTGTCAGTTCATTTCTACGCAATACTTAATTTTTGTGCAAAATTTGAGGTAATTTGTTTAAGTAGCTTTTTAGTAATAATTTTCTTAACGTTTCATTAAACCGCTATTAAATCATTACCAATTTATGTTGAATGTTATGTAAGAAACGAAAAATAATATCTAATAAAATGTCCTTTTCCAAACTGTCTGTAATTATTTTATTTACATTTCCCGCTGTAGCCATAGCAACATCGTCAACTGTTTTAAATCATGGATAACTAAATGAAACCATGACCAAGCACCAATTATTATGCTGTATGTAATAAGTGATAACAATAATATTTTTTATTATTTTAGGAGAGTGCGTTAAAATAATATTAGAGTGTGTACTATCAAAATGTTCGGAAGGAAATGATCTATTATAAAATCTCTACGAGTCACCCCATAAAAATACTGATTTTGCTGATTTCAAAATTACATAAAAACGTTCTAAAAGTCAACCAAGGCCCACTTGTATTATTCCCTCATATTATGACCTTTAATTTTTGACCAAAATTTGAGGTAGTAGATTATTATTAACGTTTATTATTTATCATATGTATCCTCTATAAATACGAAGTTGAAAATAAGAATGGTATGGTATATAAAAGCACACATCTTAGACTTCTGAAGATCAAATTCTCTTCTAGCAATACGGCATGTATTTTAATAATTTTATAACAATAAAAACCAATGCCCTGGCAAAATATGTTTCTTTCTATTGACTGTAACAAAATTAAGATATATTCTCAAGGCATTGCATTTATAGTGGTAAGATATAATATAATAATTTAATGGAGGCATAACAATATATGTTAGTTGCATGGTCTGCATAACTTTTAGATTTGTATTTTTTGTATACTTTATCAAATTCCATAACCAAATGGGCTTATATTTTGGTTCGGGAAGATTTTTGCTTAAAACTTATAATTTTACATTATATGGAATACCCATATTCAGGGCTATGACCTAATGTACCTGTTGTACTGAATTTTGACATAATGAGGATGAGGTTCATATGGTTGATTTCAAATTTTGGTCAAAAATTAAGGGTCATATTGGGATGACCTGGTAATATTTTGGTAGAAATCCAATGTGGTGAAATAAAATGGCAGCCTAGTGAAATGTTAAAAAAATTATTATTAAATAACTACTTATTCAATTTATGTGTTGGTATGAATCCAAGATGGCGGAACAAAATAATAAATATTAAAATATTTTAAAAATTGAGCCTGAAAAAACTGCTTAATGAATTGATTTCAAATGGTGTGCTATAACTAATTGTGGCATAGGGATCAACTACTAAAGCTGTGGTACTAATTAAAGATGGCTGAACAAAACGGCGGCCAACTAAAATATTTGTAATCGGGAAAATATCACCCTCTTAGGTCTTACATATCTTCACGTTTAAGCGTTCCTAGATGTCAAAAAATATGTTTTATTAATTCCTGATACGAATCCAAGATAGTGCAATAAAATGGCGGCTTAATAAAATAATAAAAATTCGGCCTGAAAAAAACTACTAAAAGGTTTTAAATTGTGTGTCCTAACTAATTATGGTGAAGAAATCAACTAGTAAATCTGTGTTACTAATTCAAGATGGCGGCCAAATAAAATGTTTGTAATCGTAAAAAATATGTTTTATTCAGTGGCGGCTCGTGGTGAATTATATTGGGAGGTCAATAACAAATTTAAAAATAAGCATACTTAAAATAAAAAAAAAATTATCTTTAAATTGAGCTTTAAATTCTCTTGAAGTTCAGGTCTACTCTTCATTCTTTAGAATTGGAAAAATGCTGAATGACACTGACGTTAAAATTGCAGGCACATTCCTTTTATAAACGATTTCTCGATACTTAACATTGCTAAAGCGGATAGTCTATCTTGGCCCAACTCCTCAACAAAATTTATAAGCCCTCGAAAAACCCCTGGATTTTCAGACAAAGCCGTTTCATCATGGCCACGTAGTGCCAGCTCGAATGCCCCACAAAATTTAACACAATCTATAATTTTGTTTAAAATATAACTATTTTTGGATACATTTTCACTAAAATCTCTAAGGGATTTTCTATAAGCTGTGTCTAGATGAGTGCGAATATCAACAATTCCGACCGTAGCATAGTTCACCGAACATTTCATGTAATCTGCAGAAAACGCATGTTTTTTTATTTTTTCTTTTAAGTGTTTTAAGTCTTTAACACCGGTTTTGCAACATAATAAGTCCGACGAGTCCTTATAAAACAATAAACAAACATAACAGTAAAATGAGTTAGAGGCTTCACAACCACATATCCGTACATACTTTTGCGAAAGTTTCGATGAACCTCTTCATTTTTGTCTTTACTAGTTTGTCGTATACTAGGTTCTGGCAAATAGCAACCACTTAAGTAAAGTTCGTTAGCACTCTTTAGTGGTTTAATTTTTTGCACTACCGACTTTTTATTTCATCTACATTCACAACTCGAACATAGACCACCTTGAAATTGGTTATTTTTGCAAAATTAAGTTCGTAAGCACTTTTTAGTTGTTTATTTTTTTGCACTAGTCACTACCAACATTTTATTTCCTGTATATTTCCAATTCACACATGTATCATAAAAATAAAAAAATATATATTACAAAAAACAGTATAAAACTCGATTTTCATCGATTAAAAACGTCCGGAACAATATCGAGTTAGAATATCGACCGCGCGACCTCTGAACAACTGGAATACCGACGTGATGCTGTGACCGATCGATCGAATTATCAGAAGAGACCGGCTGATGACCCAAATCGCGATTTCATATTTCATTTGCTACCACGTTCGGCTGCCGCTCGGCAGCTGTGAAATCTTTGGGTAGTTTCGTCAAGCTTTAAGGTAATCAGGGCAATTCGGACTGCCCGACCTAGCTTAGTACAGCGTATTTTATTATCCCTAATGAATGATACGAGACCATTCGAACTTCCGCGCGCGGCTAATAGTATAGCGTATTTAACTGTCGTTACCAAATTGACCTCAAATTTTAATTAAAAATGAAGGTTCATATACGGAAAAAACTTATTACTAAAAAAACGAATTATCCAATGTATCTAAAATTTTGCACAAAAATCAAGTGTTACATAAGATTGAATTGGTAACATTTTGATATGAATCTAAGATAGCAAAATTAAATAGCGGCGTATTAAAATATTTAAAAATCAGCCTGAAAGACTACTTATTAAATTAATTTCAATTTTTGGGCAAGAATTAAGTGTGATATAGAGAAGAACTGGTAAAGTTCTGTTACGAATTTAATATGGCGAGATAAAATGGCGGCTCAATGAATTTTTAAAAAAACCAACGTAAAAAATCTTGTTCAATCGACTTTAAATTTAGCAGAAAAATTAAATGTTAAAATGGGATAAACTGGTTCGAATTCAACATCACGTAACAAAATGGCGTTATGCGTCGATGTTAAAACTACTTATTGAATTTATTTTCAATTATGCTTAATAAGTCAAGTGTGGCATAAGTAGAGAGAAACTGATAAAATATTGGTAGGAATCCAATATCATTGAAAATGGCGCTCTATAAAAATAATTGAAAAGATAGTATATGTAACACATATATACTGTGACTATGTACTGAACTAAGTTGGGTCACACTTCACTATTCCTAACAAACGGAAAAGATCATAAGTTGCTCACCGTCGTTCAAGTATTCCTTGACAGTGGCATAACCTGTTTCTGTAACGTCCGCTTCTTCGTTATTAATTCCTCTTCGAGCTTCCAAAAGTAGGTTTATCATATCTTTTCTTACAATTCCTTTTTCTTCCCTAGTTTGAATTGTTTCGTGAATAATTTTTCTAAAGAACTGTGTCACCTGCTTATCGAAAATGCCAACTTTAAATATCTACAAAGCAATAACATCTTAAACCAATTCAATGAACCTTTAAATCGAAATTTGGCAAACTTGTTTGAATTTTTAATATAAGTTAGTTTGAGGTACCTGGTGACGATAAGTGGAAATAATTTTTTTCTTAACATCTGGCTAAGGGTGAAAAAAAGTATTTTTTTTCAGTTATATTCGAAATATTATAGAATTTTTTTAACAACTATAAAATATATGCATTTCTCCGACAAGAAATTTTAAAAAAATTTCATTTTTCAACTCACTGTATCTAGAAAATGAACCGTTTAGGGAAAATTTTTATTTTAGCCCTAGTTATTTTAACATGTGACCTTTGTAATATTACTGTATTACAATGTGAACCAATAATAAAGTAGTTTTTGTTTAAAATAATCTGTTTCACACTTAATAGCCAATTTCACCTGCAAAATTTGCAGGTGAAAGAAAGAAAGAATATCGTAACTGATGGCGTTTACCATTATCTACTTAGAAAACATGAGACTTACAATACAATAATATTATATTGGAATAAAATATTGTTTATGATAATTAAAGAAAAATCATTTTTAAATCACTAATGATAAAGTTGGCATAAACATATTTTACAATTATTGTAAATTATCGTAGGTAACATTTTGATTAAAAAAAAACCCGATTTTCAGCAATTGTGTCTCTTACGGTTTTTTGACAAAAACCCATCGTTACGACAAAACAGTCAAGTCTAATGATCGCGATAATTTAATTCCAGTTAACTAACACAGCGATTCTCCTTTTAAACTCATTCGAAAAAAATAGTATCCCGTATCTTAGGAATGGCTACCACCTTTCCTCACGAGTCGCGATTTTAGACACTTGGATGGATAGAAAGGTATTATGAAAACTGTTTGATCAACAAATAATCTATTATGAACCTTATATACAATGTGTCCAAAAAAGTATGCAACAAATGGAAAACTTTTTTATTATTTATTTATCAGAAAAATCCTGGTGCTTGAAAAAAAAATAGTTTTGACAGTATTACACTTCAGGTCATATATAAAGGTTTTTGTGACGATTGTTTTAAAGGCCACAGAAAGTCGTAAATAAAAGATAAGCTTAGTTGAAATGCAGTTGTTTTGCTTTTCACACCAAATAAAAAAAAATTAGGTTAATAAAAGATAAGTAATTTTTTTTCATATTAGTTATAGTTAAGAAGATATTTAACATATTAAACACAGAAAAAATTTTTTTTTTCGATTTTTTGTAGCCTTTAATATTTACTGTTTGTATATCTGACTTAAACTTTAATATAGTCAAGAAATTAATAATAAAAAAGTCTTGCATTGGTTGCACACTTCTTTGGACACATTTTATGTAATTGATTAATATTTACCTTTAATAATTGTGGCATCACAAAAGATACAATGATTCTAATCCTTGCAAATCCACTTGCAAAATTAGTTATTCGTTTGCCCATCGCATAGAAAACATTACTAGGATCTGCTAGTGAATTTACTTTAATACCGAAAGCTGATGTGGCAATCACGTCATTTGTGAACCTAAATTATTATTGAATATATAAATAAGATATAAAATTGTTAATTTCTAATACAAGTTTTAACATTTTTTGCCGTATTTAGCAATTTATATTTTTTAAGTATTTAAGACTTCTTAAAAAAAAAATTCTCTTACATCGAGGTTTAGTTGTTCTAAAGGATTTTTTTTATTACTGAGATCAAGATAAAGTAGTTTGCTTTGAACACCCTGAAAGAATTATTTACTTTAGAGGGAATAAATTTTTTCTACAGCCGTGTGGAAAAATAAGTTTTCCACACCGATATCCATGCGGAAAATTGGTTTTCTCGCACTAATGCGGACACATTTTTCGCACGTAATATTTCAAAATTAATTTATTATTTATTAATTTATTAATTAAACGTCTTTGATATATATCTCAGAGTGTGTAGCAGGCTTAATCCATTTCGTTTTAGCTACCAGGTTACTAAGGATGCTTAAAGCCAATTGTTAGAAATCAACAAACTGATATTTCGGCATATTTATTTGTCATTAATTGCTTTTATATGTGCGTATTTCCCGTAATTTTGTATTATTAAAATTAATTTAAGTGAATTTGATAATCTGGCCATGCAAGACGGGGTTCCAGAATATTTTATGAACGCAGCAAAAGAAGTAGATTTGGATTTGCTTCCAGAAAAGTCCAAAGTCAGATACATTCAGGAATACGAAAAGTTCATCAAATGGGGCTCCAACCAGAAAATCAACAACATTAGTAAAGAATAGGTGCTTCTAGTTTTCTTTCAAGAAATTTCAAATAATTTTCAACCTTCTACAATGTGGTCCAAGTACTCAATGATAAAAATTAAGAAAAACGTTGGCAGGCATTTTAAATTGATTGCTTATTTAAGAAAGAAAATGGTAGGTTTTAGACCAAAAAGAGTCTAACGTTTTAAACCACGAACATGTTAAAAAAAATTTAAGCATTGAAGATACTTATTATACAGGCGTGAAGAATTAACTCATCTGTTATGTGAAAACGTAGTCGAACAAGAAGATTTGTTTCTGTTGAAAATACCGGATAGCAAGGCTCACCAAAGTAGAAGCTTTGTTATAACTAAAAAAAAATCTTAATTTAATCAAGAAGTACATGTCTCTGCGTCACAAAAGTACACCGCATCAATGGTTTTTTTGTCAATTTCCAAAAGGTAAATGTAGTACTCAAACTGTTGGCATTAACTAGTTTGGTAAGATACCATCGGACGTGGCTGCTTTTTTTGAGACTTCCAAATCCAGAGACCTGTACTGGATACTGTTATAGACGCTCTTCGACTACTATGTTGGCCGACGCTGGAGTGGATATTTTAATTTGAAACGTCTCGGAGGATGGAATCAACAGAATCATATGTGGACGAATCCATGGAGAACAAAAAACGCATCGCCAACCAAATTCTATGTTCTACAGGAGAAACTTCGCGACTGTTAACAGATCTGCATATATATATATATATATATATATATATATATATATATATTTATATATATGGTAATCACAAATGTCGGTTTTGCTCCTGTTGGTGACTCTGGTGTTGTTTTGTGTATTCATTTTGGCGCTAGTTGTACTCGTCTTTCAACTAGTTGACTGTACTGATGAAGACCTTAAGTCAAAAACACGTGTCTATGGTTAGCCAAATTCCGTTGCCTTAGCGGTCATCCCAAAGAATCCATTTTCTACTACTATATATATATATATATATATATATATATATATATATATATATATATATATATTTGTCAGGAACAGATCGATAAATTCGATAGTTTTCAAGAAGGCCGAAGGTAATCGGCCCAATTTAATTTTGCCAGGTTATTTTGAACAAAAACATGTTCATTAAGTTTTGACCATGATTTTTCTTTTCTGATATATCCCACATATTTGCAAAGTTTTAGAGTGTATCAAATATATTTTAGCAAATGCGTGGTTTTATAGTTACAGCGCGTTAAAGACTTAAAAATTAACAATATATTTTGTATTGTGTGAATTACCTTGTAAGAGTGTCCAACATCTCAACTTCATGCAGTTCTTGTTTCTTATCCATAAAGAAACGAACAAATCCTTCCGCTGCTTCATTGATTGTAAAGAACATGTGTTTCATTTTACTGCTTGTAAACGATCCACTGAGAGTTGCTCTCATTTCTTTCCACCTCTGCCCTACATAAAAAGGGTTCCCAAGTTTAATGAAAATTCAAGTACTTATATACGTATATATTTTTTATTTTACTAGAATAAAGAAATGCCCAATGCTTTGTAAGTCTATTCGAATGGTCTCAGAGAGACAGATAAAAACTTATTTTTTTGGCGCCTGCCATGGCAATTAACGTGATGTGATCATGCTAAGATTCTGCTGAAAATTGGTGCCAACTAGGCTAAAGAAATCTTTGGCTACAAGCATTTAAATATTTATTTGAATGCTTTGGGTATCGAAATATTCTGGAAAGGGAGCGGGAGGGGTCATTTTGGAGGCCCACTTTTTTGGCACTAAATGTTTTGCAAATACGTCGAATCTTTTAAACTCTGAAAGTAACTTCGATCATATTGTATGGCAAAGCCGGTAGTGATGTAAGGGGGAAATTGACAGGAGGGATTAAAGTCTTGGGGGCTGAGTACCTACCAGGCGCGTCCCCGGGTGGCGGATAGGGGAAGACCAGGTCTTCACGGATCTGGTCTGCGTTGGCCACAGGTAGGGTGAGGGGAAGAAAAACCCCCCAAAAGCCTTTGCCAAAGCCGATGCCGCGGACCGACTCACTCTTACTCGACGGACCTCCTTATGACAAAGACAGCAAATTCCTAGGATATGAGGCACGGGATACCTGATGAGACATTCCAAGTATAGACCTGCCTATGGGTGGCTCAGTTCCCGAATGAACTCTTCGAAACTGAGAAATGGTCAGGCCCACCAAACAACGGGTTAAAATGAGTATGTCTGAACTAGGCAAAAATCAGGGCGGTGGGGACTACGTGGCTGAGTCCCTTCGGAGCCGCTCACCGGCTCAGCCACAACACGACCCGGCAATGGAAATGGACATGATTTTGGTATCTAAAGAAGGCCCAGAATACCACTCGACAATTAGGTGTAACCCATCCTCAGTGCGCTCTCGAGCTGATGAGAGTGTCTCTGCTACTGGAGAGATTAGGAATGAGACAGAACTAAACCCTTTCGTGAGAAGGGAGTCTATCCAGAGGACCCCGCCAAGAGCGAGAACATTTTCGCTACCAGACTTGGACCTAAGAGACCTTCCAAAGCAGCCAAATAAACGGAAAAGGACAGAACAGAACAGGAGCGATAACGGTGAACCCGAAAATTTCGATGCAGGAGCGCAAGTGATAAATTATATGAGGAATATATTCTCAGAGGTAAAGCGTTTAGACCAATGTCTAAAAGACATGTATAAACCCAAACAAGAACTAAAGGACATATCAGCAAAACTGGGATCGTACACAGAACGCCTCCAGAGTAGTAAATTGTGGAACTGGATCGAACAGGCTTCAGACCGGACCAAAAGCGATGGAGAGAGTGGAAAAGCAAGCCAGGAAATACTGAGTCAAGTACAAACTAGGGAATACCAATATAAAATGGACCCGAACCAGCACACCCCAAAAGCTGCTATAGTACAATGTAAGATGTGCCAGTTAGCAGAAAGAAGACTGACTCGTCGACAAGAGCTAACCAGACAAGAAGAATTTGAAAACTTCCAACAGGTAACGGAAGACGATTGGAACCTTGAAGTCTTCCCCACACTGACGGCTGAACAAGGAGCTATATGGGACGCCCCAGCTGGAACTGAGATCATACTACCATGCACTAAAGATATAGAGTCTAGTAACAAAATAGTGGCCATAGCTATTAAGAAGTTTGGCGGAAAGGACGGCATTATAATGCAAAACAAAATAAAAGGAGAAGTCGCTATGATGGCACACTCACTGGGCTTTCCAGATGAAAACGGGTCCATGATATATAGGACCAGAAACATTTACTACCCAATCATCGCCGATGTGAGCAAACAGGAGACAGAAGACAAAATAGTATTTCAAACTCTAAAACAAATTAGAAACCTGGTGACTAAGGAAAAGAAAATTAAACTTGCAATACCTGAGATAGACGGAATTGGGGGCATTATAATAAAGCGTATGATGGAATACTTGTTTGTCGACACCGCAGTGCAGATAACCATGTACAAACCGGATCAAAACAAAAAGCAAACCAAAGTGCCTGAAAGACCAAAAATTTTGCCTGTTGCAGATGAAGCAAAGAAACAAAGAAATCCCAAACGTGATGCAGTCTTGATTCAAATGAAGGGTAAAACATATGCCGACCTGCTAAAATCAGTTCGGCAAGTTGTAAATCCAAACGAAATAGGCGTAGACATCAGAAATGTCATTCAGACAAACAAAGGGGAGCTCCTGCTTACAATCCAGAATGGCTCCGACAAAGCCGAAGTTCTCAGGGGAGAAATTGAAAAAAATCTTCCTGAGGTGCATGCATCCATATTAAAAAACAAGACGGTCATACATATTAGGGGTATGGACGAAATGGTTACTGAACAAGAAATAAGGACAGCAATAGCCAACAGCATCAAAGTAGAGCATACAAACTTTGAAGTAAGAGCACTGCGACCGGCCCGAGGAAACAAACAAAATGTTACGGTAGTTATGCCAGAAATTGACGCTATAAAACTTATTCAGCTAGGGACCATAAGAATCGGATGGCTGATGTGCAAAATCGTGGAAAGGAAAAGAGAAACAAGATGCTTCAAATGCTGGGAGTATGGACATATTAAACAAGAATGCAAAGGTCCAGATAGAGAGAGTCTATGCCTTAAATGCAGCAAAGAAGGTCATAAGGCTATCGTGTGCAAAAACGTAGCATACTGCGTACTATGCCGACAGGAAGGACACCAAACAGGAGGCGTAAAATGTTTATCAAGAAGGGGAGTATTACGGAAAAATAATGTCCAAAACCAAGATACTCCAAATAAATATCAATAGGAGCCGTCCAGCCCACGACATAGCGCTTGCAACGGCCAACGATATGGGCGTGGGAATCCTACTTATTGCTGAGCCCAACATTCTAGCAATTAGAAACAGGAAGGATTGGGTTGTGGACGAGAAACTGGACTCCGCGATAAAAGTACTAAGTCCACACATTACAATAAAACGACAAGGACGGGGCCCAGGTTACACGTATGTTACCACCACAGAATATGAAGTGTACAGCGTTTACTCCTCGGGGAACGACGAAATGCTAGACCTCGAAGAAACTCTTCACGCAATAAGCAGGCAAATTAGGCTTAGTAGGAGCAAAGCCATTATCGCAGGAGACCTCAACGGAAAATCTCCCCAATGGGGTATGACCTACACCGACAGAAGGGGTCAGATGATAACAGAGTGGATTGCCGAAAATGACCTTGTCATCCTAAACAAAGGAAATAAACCAACGTTCCAGAGAAATGGAAGCACTTCGATTCTGGATTTGACACTTGTAACACCTGATATGGCAAACAAAGTTTCTGAATGGGCTGTTATGGAAAATGAGTCGCTGAGCGATCATAATTACATAACATTTGAAATCACATGTCAACGACAAACAACAAGGAGACAAGACGTAGGAGGGTGGCAATTGAGAAAACTGGATAGGAGAAAGTTGCAAAACGCTGTAGATGACATTTCAGAAATTGAAGACAATCAACCTGCAAAGAATCTGTCGAAAACCTTAAAGCAGATCTGCAACGCGGCCATGCCTAAGAAAAAGAACAGTGTGCAACGTCAGCCAGTTTACTGGTGGAATGAAGAAATCGCTGAGCTCCGCAGAGAATGCCTAAGAAAAAGGCGGCTTTACAGTAGAAACGCACGGCGAATCCAGACCCAAGAGCAAAACAACTTCTGGACAGATTATAAAGAAAGTCAAAAGATATTAAGAAACAAAATTCGGTTAGCTAAGAAAGACAGTTGGAAGGTACTTTGTGACAATGTGGATACTGATATTTGGGGGAATGGTTACAAAATTGTTATGAAAAACATGATTGGATATCCGCCGAGGCCACCTATGCCAGTGCAAACCATTGAAGAAGCGGTAAACCACCTATTCCCAGAGCACGAACCTGTGGCATGGACTCGCGACAACAGTGGGACATTTCGTGACTTCACAACTGACGAACTACGTAAGGCATGCGACAAACTGAAGGATAGAAAAGCACCCGGCCCAAAAAACATACCTCCAGAAATACTAAAATATGTTGCTACCCAACGACCTGAATATGCGCTGTCGATATACAATAAATTGGCCAGACAAGCAGAATTCCCAAGAGACTGGAAATAAGCAAAACTGGTTTTAATAAGAAAGGGAGATAAACCAGTGGACAACCCCGCATCCTACAGACCCATTTGCCTTCTAGATGTAGAGGGAAAAATCTACGAGCAGCTAATCCTGATCAGGCTTAAGCAGGAGCTAGAAAGAACAGGTGGTCTCGCTGATAAACAATTTGGTTTCCGTGAAGGACGTCAAACTGTGGACGCTATAAAAGAAGTACTCAAAATAGCAAGAGAGGCAGCTGATTACTCATGGAAGTACCGCAGACTCTGCGCCATCATAACACTAGATGTCAAAAATGCATTCAATAGCGCTTCGTGGCAGATTATCCTGGAAGAACTGAGAAAGAGAGGAGTTGATGAAAGTCTGCTCAGCATTATAGCATCGTACCTATCAGAACGTGTCATACTGATCGAGGCAGAGAGAAAGAAATAAGCAGCGGCGTGCCGCAGGGGTCAGTGCTGGGTCCAACACTCTGGAACGTTTTGTATGATGAAGTCTTAAGGATGGAAATGGAGGCTGGTACCACACTTATTGGGTTTGCTGACGATGTGGCTATGATTGTAGTAGCCAAAAAAGAATTCGAGCTGATGAACGTCGCAAACACCGGATTACAGCGAATATCAAATTGGATGGAGAGGCGCAGGTTAAAACTGGCTCCAGAGAAAACGGAGGCAACATTACTTACGACTAAAAGGAAAATCTTACCAATACAGTTTAGCATACAAGGTATTGAAATTAAACCAAGTAGGGCTGTGAAGTACTTAGGAGTATGGTTGGACACCAAGCTTACCTTTGCAGAGCACATAAATAAAACAGCAGAGAAAGTGGAAAAAACAGTAAGTGCTCTATCTAAACTTATGCCTAACGTTGGAGGCCCACGGGCGTCAAAACGAAGACTACTGGCAGGCGTGGCTAACTCCCAAATGTTATACGCGGCCGCAGTATGGCATACTGCAACTGAAAAAAAGACTCGCATAAAAAGACTCATAAGAATACAAAGACTCATGTCTATCCGAATATCTAGCGCTTACAGAACAATATCAGGAGAAGCTGTCTGCGTCATAGCAGGAACTCCCCCAATAGACCTCCAGATCGTAGAAAGGTATGAAAAATACAGTGGCACGTCTAGAGGAACGGCAAGAGAGAACCTTCTTAACGAGTGGCAAAGACGATGGGATACCGGTACATCTGGGCGATGGACCTGGAACTTGATACCGGACCTACGAACCTGGTTTAACAGAGCCCACGGTGAAGTTGATTACTTCCTGACGCAGGCGCTTTCTGGACACGGTTGCTTCAGGCAGTATCTTTTTAAGCGAAATAGGGCCGAATCAGAACAATGCACTTACTGTGACAACATAGACGACGTCGAACATACCCTCTTTCTCTGCAAAAGGTGGGAAAACAAAAGAGCATGGTATACGCAAGAAACAGGACAGATATTTAATGCAAGGAACATGATTCAGAGCTTATTAAGATTAGAGGAGTCGTGGCGGCAAGCGTATGAAGTGGTACGGTTCGTAATTGAAAGCAAAGAAAGAGAAGAAAGATGAAAAAGGACAGTCCGGGCATTGAAGTAATGCGAAAGCGGTTTCCGATGCATGGGCGTAGACGAAAAAGGGGAGGGGTTTTTAGTGAGTAGAAATTCCACACTACCCACGTTACAACGTGAACCCACACACAACATCTAGTGGGTGCCTTCTGAAGGTTTCCCCTCCTCTCCAAAAAAAAAAAAAAAAAAAAAGGAGGGATTAAAGTAGCATTAGCGGACAAATTTAACGGTAGCGATGAGTTTATCACCAGAAATTAAAAGTGGGAAGGAGTTTTTGCAGAAGTTTTGATTAATGTTCTTGGCAAGTAACGAAAAGGATTGGGTACCATTTTGGCGCCTCTTATAGCTGTATTGAAGGCATTATTGGCTTCAAAATTACGAAATTGTAATGATTTCGTGTCTCGTTATAGTTTATCGATTTTATGGAATAGGCTTCTGTAGAAGTAATGTCGCAGGATTTTGAAAACCAAGGTTTATTGTTGGGAGCTTTCGAAGTTTTAACAAAAAGTGGTGTAAAAGTTCCTAATTGGATTACATCAAAGATTTGTAAACAAATTTCGATAGGGTCGCTGAAAGAGAAGCAAACATGATTCTAGGTAGATGCTACAACTTCCTGTTGTATCGGAGATTTTTCATGGACGCGGATTTTGACAATTTATATGATTTTGGAAACCATGATTTTTAAACCCTGCAGAAAATCAGAAAGTTTATGTGTTTAGCGTTTATTGTCAAGCAGTCACGAATGTTAAATGTTTATTTATTTAATATTTAAATTCTGCTTGCGATTGGTAATAATAAGCCCTTTTAACATAAATAATGAATTCAATATAATTTACCTTTCAAGAAAACCAAATTTGCACCGAAGAGTGGTTCAGTATCAGGATCGATCGGTGCTCTATGATCAGTAAAATATTCAAAATCTTTGACCGTTATTTGTTTGATTAACTCGGGGTCTCTAAGCATAATTGATGGGATTGAAAACTGGAAAAAGCCTATGTACCTAAAAATTATATTTATTATTATTTGCATCGTGCATGGTTCAAATTCAGAATTGTTTATTTTTCTATAAATATCCTATATACAAAACATTAACTCAGAAATAACTAAATAGTAAAAAACTTGAAAGGAAATCTATCCTAAACTTCCTGATCTAGTACTTATTGGCTTTAGGTATCTATGTAACTCTAAACAGCTCATCTGCCAATTCACTGTAAAGCCTAGTTTACATTAGTCAAGTAAACAAATGGCAGAGAGGGTTAACTGAGTTATCTAGTGGGTCCCGTGACCGAACTAATGTAAAACTAGGCATTACTGATGAAAAGCTGGCTTGATTAGAAATAGGGAACATTGACAAAGCTATTGCATGCAGACTCAGCAGCCAGAATCTATAGAGTAGATAAGAGTGACTATTTTTAAGGAGTTACCCAATAGCCATGCTAAAAAGGTGTAAAGTTTTCGAAAGTTATAGTAGAATAATGATATTACCCAATATTCAGTATAATTTTTTATATTAGACTAGGGTACTTAGGTCATAGTTGTTAATATTTTGTTACCTCGACCAGACAGATGTTCAGTATTAGGCAGAGGCGTCCCTAGATCTTTGGTATAGCAGAGAGGGGGACAAAAAAAACACAAACTCAAATTAGAAAAAAGTTCAACGGTGTGGTAATGATATCTACTGATATTAAAACAGAATTAAAGGAAATACGTTACATTACAAACTATTTATTGAAATATTAATTATACAACAATTGAAGTTACTTAAATTACCAGATGTACTCGATGAACTTGTATTAAATCTATATTTGTCTGTTTTCTTTCGTGAACCGCACTTCTATATCTCTTTTGTGTTGCAAAAACGGCGAACTTTCGAATTTTAAAATGATTTAATTTTGATTTTTCTTGATCGATTTACCTATAAATATATTTTTTCTTGTGTTCTGTCATTAACGGTTTACGGGCTACTTTTACGAGGGCAGCCAGCATCAGATCCAGTGAACGAGATTTATCAAAATTTTAATTTATGCAATTCGACTTTGGGCTACTCGGGTATGCCAAAAGTGGTCGTCTGTCTCCGTTTGTCATATTACTTTATACAGGGGCCGTCATTGTGAAGTACTATACAGGGCGTTTCTTAATTGCGTGCTGATGTTAAAGTGGGTGTTTTTATGTCCTAAAAGTCTTAACTTTTGAGATACAGGATGGTAAAGTTTAAAAAGAAAACATTTTTTTTCATCCCAATTCTGATGCTATTGTAGAAAACTGCATGAAATTTGATTTGATTTGATTGATACACGTCTTCTGTGCATTAAGGAACATACGGATTTACCCAGGTTAATTACATATGCACGCCACTGGTAGAAATTTCAAAAATTGATTGTTAATAAAAAATGCCCGTTTATGCATAAAAGACCTGTATCAAATTTCACACAGTTGCTTATCTATAATAGCATCAGAATTAGGATTAAAAAAAAAATGTTTTTTTAAAACCCTGCATCTCCAAAGTTAAGACTTTTAGGTTCATATTAAACTTTTTTCTTAAAAAGGTCCAAGAATCGCCCCCCCTTTAACATTAGCACGCAATTAGGAAACGCCCTGTATAGTACTTCACAATGACGCTCCCTGTACAAAGTAATATGACTGACGGAAACAAACGGTCACTTTTGGCATACCCGTATAACCCAAAGTCGAACTGCATAAGTTAAAATTTTGATAAATCTTGTTCACTGGAATCAGTGCTGGCTCCCCTACTATAACTACATTGATGTGTTAATTTTGGAAAAATATGAGTTCTGTAGTTTTTCAAATATTAATTGTAATATTAGATATTTTTTGACACCCGGTATTGAATAGAAAATTAATTATTTTGAAGCAGTTTATTGACAGCTACTTTATGAACAATTTTACAAAATATATGAAAAAAAACTAAGCCATTTTTGAGGTTGACGGCTGTGATTCTAATGGTTCGATTCCTTCTAAATCGTTGTCTTCCTCTGAAAATGATGAGGTTTCGTCGTCACTACTTAAAGATCCCAGTGTGATAACTAAATCATCAATAACCTTTTCAATTTTGCCATCTACTTCCCAGTATTTATCTTCAATAGAACGAACATGTTTAACATACGATTTCCAATTTTCAGCCGATATTGAGTCAATCGCTTCTAATGATATTTTATTTAAATCTTTGATTGAAAGTTCTGCCCATGCAAGTTCAATAGGGTTGAGATCGCACATGTATGGAGGCAGTCTTAAAGGTGTATGACCGAGGTTACTTAAAAGAACGTCAATTTTATACTTTTTTTCTCTAGGCTTGTTGGCTGATATTACTTTATATAATTGATATTTTCTCCATGTTGGATCACATACAAGATTGTTCGATTTAAGCCACGATATCATATGAGCTTTTGTAGAGCATTTAGTTGGCACTTTATCCTCTACGTTAGAATGATAATAAGACGCATCATCCATTACCACGACTGATTTGGGAGGAATGTTAGGTAGAAGCTTCTCGAGCAACCACTTTTCAAAATTATCTCTATTCATCTGTCCATGATAGTCTCCAGTTGTTAGTACCGAGCGAAAAACTACAAATCCGGCTTCTGAACCAACATGAACTATAATAAAGCGACTACTAGAGCGGATTCCCTGAACAACACCTGTAACACTTTCACTTTGTTGAATTTCATTTTCATTTTCATTTGTTCACTGTCATATCATTATCTACCCAGGTTTCGTCTAGATACACAATATTGCGTCCTTCTTGCCTATATTGCCTTACAGTTGATAGATATTGAAGTGAAAAATATTTGGTCTCTCAATGAGCAATTTTCGTTTATTTTGGCACTTGCGCGAAAAAAAACCATTTGATCGTAAAAGCCGATTTAAGGTCAAACTATTATTTTCAGCTTCTCTAGTACAGGCCTCTATAACGCCGCTTCGAATTGTTTTTCCTCTTTTGCTCGCCATCGTTACTTCGAAATAATAATTCAAATTCAACGCAACGCATTTATATAGAAATGAAAATAAATGCTCGAAATTTATAGGCGCCACTGGAAATAGCTAAAACCTTCTAGCGGCAAGTGCATGGAGACTCTAGGCACATTCAAATTACAAGTGGACCAGTGCGAAATTTACTAAATCCTCGATTAATTTTTCGTACCGCTTAGTTGGCACACTTTATAGGTGAAGCGGCAAATTATTACAACAAATAAAATAACATAAAATTTATTTGCGTACACAAATTTTACTTCCGCTTGCTTAAGACTATGAACCTTTGTGGCTCAATTTATTAGCTCATTACGTTTTCTTCTTCAAATCAAGTTTTTTATATCTACAGATTAAACTTTTTTTTATCAGACCAAAATGTTAAGGAAAAAATTACAAGTTTTACCTGGTTTTAGGATACAGATTATATACCCACTGTATCGTTGCAGCCATACTCCTTACCCTCAAAATAGTCAACCATTGGTCCCCGAATATAGGCCATGGCCTCGTTGATTTAACACCCAATTTTGAAAAATGACTTAAATGCCTTATGAATTGATACCATATTAGATATGCTATTAAGCCTGTTAAGAAAAGCCAGATCATGTTGTAGACAGTTACCTAAAAAATTAGATTCAGTTTATTAATATTAATTAATTCCCAACTAAATATAATAGTTTATTACAGGGAAAACTAAAAATATAGAAATAATAAGAAAATATTCACAATTCAAAGAGAACTAAAAGGAGTACTATTAAAATGTAAAATAAAAAATAAAAAATAATAGAAATATAATACAAACATTTTTAAGTCATTATTCCAGGAAAAAGTTCTCAAGTACTTTCTTGAACTTTTCCAGATTATTTATATCCTTGATTTCCTTTGGTAAATTATTATAGATGACAATGCCAGTGTATAGAATTGACCGTTTTCCAAAATTACTTTTTATTAATAATGTCTGTAAATCGTCTGTTTGTCTAGTATTGTGATGGTGTATTGTATTTGTCTTATATAACGTGATATTTTAGTGATTTATTTTAAGACTTATAGAGTGAATTAATATATAAAACTTTAATTTATAAAGCGAATTTATGTCTAGGTATCCTTTAGGTTTATATGTAGGTTCTAAATAAGGTTGTTTATGAATGCATTTAATAACTTTGTTTTGTATATTTTTTAAGGATTTAGATTGCTTGAACAAGCATTTAAAAAAATATGAAAGTTTTGGGTAACGTATGAACACCTTTTCTGTTTGTGATTTTAGACGAAAAAGTTATTTTTCATAAAAAGTTTTGTTTATTTAAAAAATAAGTTTAGCTGCAAAAAATTGCCAAATATACAAACAAAAAAATTGGGAAATCAAATTTTCAAGAATAAAAAAATGTAAAAGCATGAGATAAGAGCCAATTAAAGTTTTTTGTATCAGGTGTAGTTTTTACTTAATTTAATGGTCAGTAAGTCCCAAATGGGTAAACTTTTTTATTCGTGATTTTGGGATTTCTTCATAAAAAATTTTGCTTATCTGAATAATAAAATTAATTTAACAAAAATGACATTTTATATACAGGGTACGAAATAAATACAAAAATAGAATTTTGCAACATAAAAAAAAATGCGCAGTTGATACACATTCACTATTAATTTTGTCAAAACTAAGTCTATTATGAAAAAACTTCTAAATGCTTTTTGACTTAGATATTCAAAGCTCTAATTTAGCTGCTTCAAAAATTTCATTTTTTTTTTGTTTTGCAAACTCCTATTTTTGTATTTATTTCGTACTTGGTGTCTAAAATGACACTCTTTTCAAAATTAATTTTATTATTCAGATAAGCACAACTTTTTCGGCTAAAATCACAAATAAAAAAGTTATCCATAGAATATGATACCCAAATTCGAGAACTCGCTATATATTTATAGATACTATACATTTTTTAAATAGTTGGTTTGTATTTTCCAAATTTTAAGTGGAAGATGTGTATCTAAAATATGTTAAAGCTGACTTTTACTTATTCAGCATCAACATCTTAGTTTTTTTTTCCCACGTAAAGGGGCAAAATTGTGAAAAAATCACTTTCCGAGATTATTGGAAATGTATACGTTTTAGTGTAGATAGATCCCGAAATACATGTTCCCCGATTTTTGTCGGTAAAATTTTTGGTCAGAAAGTCGACCTCACAAAATGTAAAAAAATCATTATTGAGATATTACTTATCGAAAGCACCTCAAGGTTTGAACAAAAATGGAGTGTGATATAAGGAAAGACGTAACAAAATGACACTTAACAAATTGTTAAAAAAATCAGTACTAAAAACTACTTAAAGTGTAAAAGAGTGATAAACTGGTAAAACGTTGGTGTGAAACATATATATTATAAAATGTTTAAATATTCGCTTGATAAAGTTATGAAAAATTAGATAATAAAAATTGGTAAATTTCCTCTACCCGGAACTTCCCTCGTCATGAATATTTCCTTTTATTAGGTGAAGTGTGAACCAATTTAGTTCAGTACATAGTCATTTAGTAAAACATATATTCTGTCTTTTAAAACATTTTTATTTGGCGCCATTTTGTTCCATTATATTGAATTCCTACCAATATTTACCAGTTTCTATCTAAGCCACACTTGATTTTTGGGCATAACTTAAAATAAATTCAATAAGTTTTTACATACCGTCATTTTGTTACGTCATGTTGAATTCATACCAGTTTATCCCTTTATAATATATAATTTTTCTGCATAATTTAAGGTCAAAAAGGGAATTGATAAAACATATTGTTTTACATCTAGGGACGCTAAAACGTGAAGATATGTAAAACCTAAGAAGAAAATTTTTTCAGGATTACAAATATTATATTTGGCCGCCATATTAAATTAGTACCAGAGTTTTACTATTTCATCTGTATACCACAATTATTTATAGTATACAATTTTAAATTAGTCCATTAAGAAGTTTTTCAGGCCGAATGTTTAAATATTTTATTAAACCGCAATTTTGTTCCGCCATCCTGGATTCCTACCAGAATTTTACCAGTTTATTTCTACATAATACTTGATTTTTGTGCAAAATTTGAGATAAATTTGATAAGCAGTTTTTTAGTAATAATTTTTTTAACATTTCACTAGGCCGCCATTTTCTTTTGCCATATTGGATTTTTACCAAAATGTTACCAGGTTATTCCCATATGACCCTTAATATTTTCCCAAAATTTGAGGTCAATCGGGTGAGTAGTTTTTAAGCTATGCCGTGAACTGACAGACAGACAAACTGACCGATGGAGTTGATAAAACATCTAGGAACACTAAAACGTGAAGATATGTTGAATCTGAGAGTAGAGCAGGGGCGCGCAGTCCATGGAAGCAAGGGAAGCAGTGTTTCCCAAAAAAAAAATAACAAAACATCTTCTAAAATGTAATTTTTGAAATAGGAAACCTTAATTTAAATTTAAAATATTATATTAATTATCAAGCCCATAATAAATGCGGCCTTGACTCCGACCCAGCCACAATAGAATATCGAATAGAACCTATGCGGGCCGCTAGCTTCTCTGCAGCCAAGTCCTGTATGCTTGATTTCCTGTGAATCGAGCCAGAGGTTATTGAACTTTCCACCTGCTGTTTGCAATTTTTGCATTTAAGTCGCGTGCTTTAAGTGGTGGCGGAAGCTATCGTTGGAGTAGGTTCTTTGTTTGAACGGCTATCCGTGTGTTGTGTGATACGTATGTCGCGTCGTGCATGGTGCGATATGGAAGACAATAATACGGACGTGGATACGCAAATATCGCCAACTTCGGCTGTCGGTAATAACGTTGAAAATGTTGGAGAATTTAGTAAGAAGAGTGTGTGTGAATGTGTGGTGTGTGTCTTAATAATAAAGGGATTTTCAACATTAAACTTCGCTGATAAGCTTCAAATAATTTGCAAAGGAAGAGCAAAACCGCCTACGAAAAATTTAACCACAAAAATGAAAAACTCTATTAGATATTTTTATCCGGAAAAACAATACGAAAAATTTAAATGGCTAACGTGGTGTGAAAATATAAGTAAATTATTTTGTTGGTCATGTTTACTTATTGAAAATGGAAAAGGTCTCTGAAATAAAACTGTTTTTTCCGATTTAAACAATTTCCATAAAGCTGTAAAAAGACACATTATGTCCAAAGCGCATTTACAGGCTGTCATAAAAGAAAAAGTTTTCGGCAAAACCAGAATTGAACACGCCCTTAATAAACAGTTGGAAATTAGTAACCGCCAACACAATGAACTAGTCGATAAAAATAGGCAAATATTAAGAAGACTTATCGATGTTGTTTGTTTTCTCGGATAGCTCGAATTGGGATTTAGAGATCATGACGAAATAAGGGTTTCTTCAAATAGAGGAAATTTTCAAGATTTACTTAGTTTAATGGCTAAATATGATGATTGCTTAAAAAATCATTGAGAGCAGTCTAGCGTTTTTCGAGGAACGTCGAATGGAATCTAGAATGATTTAATTTCCGCTGTTGCAACCATTATTCTAAAAAGATTTAAACAGGAAATTGGCGAGACGCGGTTCATTGCTATTGTTCTGGACGAAACAACTGATATCACTAATTTTAGCCAATTATCTATAGTAATACGCTACGTTAAAATAGACGGAAGAATTCAAGAGCGATTTTTAGGTTTTAAGAATGTGTCCGAAAATCGTACCGCAGATGCATTATATACCGTAGTTTATAACGTTACTAAAGAAATCAATGGAGAGGAAAAATTAGTTGCTCAAAGCTATGATGGAGCTGCAGTGATGACAGGACAATTAAAGGGTCTGCAAGCTAAAGTTCGAGAAACTTACTCAAGTGCTGGGTTTGTCCATTGTTTTGCTCATAAATTAAATTTAGTTTTATCCCAGTCCATCAATCACATTAAAGAGTGTAAAGTATTTTTCGTTACTTTAAGTGGCATGGCTGCTTTTTTTTCTAAGTCAACAAAACTTACAGAAGCTTTGGACTCCATTGTCCACAAACGATTGCCCAAAGTAGCTCCTACTAGGTGGAACTATAATGGAAGTATCTGAAAATCGTGAATCACTGATTGAACTATTTGAGAATATAATAGAAAATAATGAAACGTGGACCTCAGAAGCAATAAATAGTTCGAGGGGGTTTTTGGACTGTTTGAAACGAGATTTTAATTTTAATTATTTGGTGAACATATTTTCAGAAATATTTCCATTCTCGGACAATGTTTTTAATATATTACAAACTAACACAAATGATATTGCTTTTTGCCTAAAAAAAGTGGATAATTTTAAGTCTATGTTAAGCCAAAAAAGAGATGACTTTGACCTATTTTGGGAGAAAACAATGACGTTAAATGTAGAGCCACAAGCCAAGCGTCTTCGAACAGACAAGGTGGGAGATGTTCAAACATCATACAGACGCCTCTTTTATGAAATAATCGATCAAATTCAGCAACAAATAAACTATAGATTTAACGGTTTAAATGATTTTAAATTCCTCGAGCTCTGCAATTTTGATGCATTTAAAGGAAACTTTTCTAAATGATGCGTTTAAATCTCTTCTTCTTCATTATGGCCAGTTCTTCGACCGAGTGTTACTGCGATATGAACTAAAAGTGATTTACGAAACTGATGACATTAGCGCAAAAAAATAACGTTAAGGAACTAATACAATTTTTAAAAGACAAGAAGCTTGAAGATGCCTACACCGAAGTGTCAAAATTGTGTGAATTAGTATTGACAATACCTGCCACAAGTTCATCAGTAGAACGCAATTTTTCAACACTTAAACGTATAAAAAATTTCGTGAGAAATTCAACGGGGCAGCAGAGACTTTTGCATACATCGCTGTTGTCCATTGAAAATAAACTTCTTCAAAATACGTCGGAGCATCGACGTTTTTATGATGACGTCATTGACGAATTTGCAAAAAATGATCGAAGAATCGAATTACATTACAAATAGGTAAGTTTCTAAAAATTGCTTCCCTTTCTTAAAATTTCACCGCACGCGCCTGGAGTAGAGAGTTAGTACTACAGTTTTACTAGTTCATCTATATACCACAATTATTTATAGCACACAATTTAAAATCAATAAGTAGTTTTTCAGGCTGAATTTTTAAATATTTTACTCAGCCGCCATTTTGTTCCGCTATCTCGGATTCATACCAAAATTTTACCAGTTGATTACTACAAAACACTTGATTTTTGTGCAAAACTTGAGATAAATTGGCTAAGTAGTAATAATTTTGTTTAACATTTTACTAGGCCGCCATTTTGTTTTCCCATATTGGATTTTTACCAAAATGTTACCAGGTTATCAATATGACCCTTAATTTTTATCAATTGGATAAAGTAGCTCTTTAGCAATGCCGCGAACAAACAGACTGATAGATCGACGGAATTTAGAAGACATGTTTTTCTGCATCTAGGGACCCTGAATCATATACAGATCTGAAAAAATCTCGGAGAGTGATTTTTTCACGATTTTTTCACAATACAATAGATCAAAATATACCCGTCACTTCCCTAATACAGAATTTTACTATATAGAAATAACACATTTTATGAATCTATATATTTGTTTGGTAATAGCTTAACAAAATTGAAATAACTTACAGTTATTACGATTTGCTAAGACTGTATTCAAATAACTGTATGCATGAACAAACTGTGTTATCTGTACGTACTAGAATTCTGTACGAGGGAAGTTGTAGGCAAAGTCGAAATTACAAATATTTTCTAAGTTAACAAGCAATTCTCTTGGTTTTGTTTGAATAGAGTCATCCTCAGCTAGAGCGACCAAAAATCTTAATAAAATCCATGATCTGCTAAGTTATATCTTTATATTGCTAATAAGGCTAAATTTTGAAATAAAATGAAACATTTTAACACTACTGAATCAATTTATTTTCAGGTTGTAATTTGTTTCAAACTTCTATATAAGTTTTATTTTCAGATATTTAAATAACTATAGGCTTAAAATAAGCTCACTGAAATTAGGGTTTAAATAAAGCAGGTAAACGTCAATTTTGTTTATAAGGAACACAATTAAAAATCATTTTTAAATTTCCAGATTTAACCTGAATAGTTTATAGTTTTCTTATCATTAAATGAACTAGATTAACGGTGTACATAAACCAAACTAATATTATCGGACATATTATTTTATTAAATTTGGATTTAAAGAAAACAGAAAAATATTTTTAAATAAATTCAATATTAATAAAAATTGTCGCGTAGATACCTGATTCAGGCTGCACTCAATGAACAATAAACTTTTAAAACTAGTACTTCACGATGTAAACAACAACTTTATCAATTTTCAAACAAAACCATACGATGTGAGCTTATCTTTTTGCAAATTGATACTAAACAAAATCACCAGAATGTCTGTGTTAAATAAATAATTGGATTGGTGAAAATAATATTTACGCAACCAAAAAAACTAGACGGTGTATTATTAAATATTTTCATTTTATCTAACTAGTTGTTGTTATAAACAAAGATGATCTGTTAAAAATACATTTAAATTTGAATGCATACTTGGTTAATTTGATTAAATCATCTTCTCTTCTGGTTTTCTGCTCTTTAGTTGATTATATTGTATAACTGCAGCTATGGTTACTACGCATTTAAATTTAAATGCGTATTTGCATATTTATACAAAATTGTTAATTGAATGGCTGTGTATAAGGATCAAATGCAAATTGTCTTAATAGTAAATAAGGATGTGGACGTAAGTACTTTATTGCGTTATACAAAGTTTTCTTTCTTCAACTTGCGTCAAATTTCGATTATTTTTACTACCCTCGCAAAATGGAAGTATTCAAATACTGAAAAAATCACTCTGTGAGATTTTTTCAAATCTTCACGTTTCAGTGTCTCTAGATGACGAAAAACATCTCAATTCCATCGTTCTGTCTGTCTGTCTCTCTGTCTGTTCGCGGCGTAGCTGAAAAACTACTTATCCGCTTGAGCTCAAATTTTGATAAAAAAATAATGGTCATATGGGGATGACCTGGTAACTTTTTGGTAAAAATCCAATATGGCGACTTAGTGAAGTGTTAAAAAAATTATTATTAAAAAACTACTCATCCAATTTATCTCAAATTTTTCAAAAACGTCAAGTATTATGTTGAAATCAAGTGGCAAAATTTTGGTACGAATCCAAGATGGCGGAACATTCTGCCTGAAAAAACTGTTTAATGGTTTTATTTCAAATTGTGTGCTATAACTAATTGTGATATATGGATCAACTAGTAAAACAGTGGTACTAATTCAAGATGGCCGAACAAAATGGCGGCAAAAAGAAAATGTTTGTAATCATGAAAAAATCACCCTCTCAGGTTTTACAAATCTTTTTATCGTTTTAGCGTCGCTAGATGCCAAAAAATATGTTTTATCAATTCCGTCGGTCCGTCTGTCGGTCTGTCTGTCTATCTGTCATTTTGCGACTGCGTAAAATTTTGGAAAAAATCCAATATCGCGACCTAGTGAAGTCTTAAAAAAAATATTGTTAATAAACTTCTCATCCAATTTTTCTCAAATTTTGCAAAAGACGTCAAGTATTATATTGGAATTAACGGGTAACATTTTGGTACGAATCTAAGATGGCGGAACAAAATGGCGGTTTAATAAAATATTGAAAAATTCAACTCGAAAAACTGTTTAACTTCTTAATGTTTTCTCAATTCCGTCGGTCTGTCTGTTCGCGGCGTAGCTAAAATACTACTCATCCGATTGACTTCAAATTTTGGTCAAAAATTAAGGGTCATATGTTTATTAGAGTGGTGTATTATTTGGGGTTAAGATCTAGTAAAAAAAAACAAGTATTTTTTCAAATTGTTGACGTTTCGCAACTTAATTGCTGCATCCTCAGGTCACATATATGGATCTTATATCCCGCATGAAACCAATATTATTAGTACTTTTACTCCGTTGTTCCGCATATACTACTCAGATATTAAGTTTCTAAATTGTTTTCGTTAACAATCCTTTTGTTGTTATATTAGAGACTATTTTCGTCGAGTCGAGGTTTCGCAATTCTATTAATACATCTTTGGGACACATATGTAGATGCTATTTCTAGTATGAAACTCATATTATTAATTTTTACATATTCTGTTTGTACGCAGATATTTCCCAGATATTAAGTTTCTAAATGGTTTTCGTTACGATCCTCTTGTTTTTATGTTAGAGTGGTGTATAGATATATATATATATATATATATATATATATATATATATATATATATATATATATATATATATATATATATATATATATATATATATATATATATATATATATATATATATATATATATATATATATATATATATATATATATATATATATATATATATATATATATATATATATATATATATATATATATATATATATATATATATATATATATATATATATATATATATATATATATATATATATATATATATATATATATATATATATATATATATATATATATATATATATATATATATATATATATATATATATATATATATATATATATATATATATATATATATATATATATATATATATATATATATATATATATATATATATATATATATATATATATATATATATATATATATATATATATATATATATATATATATATATATATATATATATATATATATATATATATATATATATATATATATATATATATATATATATATATATATATATATATATATATATATATATATATATATATATATATATATATATATATATATATATATATATATATATATATATATATATATATATATATATATATATATATATATATATATATATATATATATATATATATATATATATATATATATATATATATATATATATATATATATATATATATATATATATATATATATATATATATATATATATATATATATATATATATATATATATATATATATATATATAATAGTCCGCAGATATTAGGTTTCTAAATTTTTAGTTAGTTAATTTCTTTATTTAGCATAAATGCTACAATTTACATTTTTCAAGTATAAAACCATACTTTTGTGTTTCTTATCAGCTTTTAAAATTGATTCTTAAATAAATAATCTCTTAAGTTAATTTTAATTTTTTTATAAGATCTCTGAGATTTTACAATAAATGGTAGTTTATTATATTGAATCGACCCTTTATGAAAAACTGACTGATAAACAACACCTTTAAAACATAATTTAAATGTAAATCTTTGTTTTGCCTTGTAAGGTAATTATGTTCTTCACAGTTTTCATTTATAAATGTTCTTAGATTTTCGGGCAATAAATTATTTTTTATTTTATAAATTAAAATTTGAACTAAAAAAAAAATTAAATTGCGAACATTTAACCAAATGGTTTTTATTAATGATCCTCTTGTTTTTATGTTAGGGTGGTGTAATATTTTGGGTCAGGATCCGGTAAATTTTAAAATTGTCGACGTTTCGCAACTTTATTCTTGCATCCTCAGGACACATACATTTTATATTCTGTCCATATTATCAGTCTTTATCTACTCCCATTGGTTCGCAGATACCTTTTCAATTTAAGATGGCGAAACAAAATCAACGTAAAAAAATCTTGTTCAATCGATTTTTAATCTTGCAGAAAAATTAAATGTGAATATGGGATACTTATTGAATTTATTTTAAATTATGCCCAAAAGTCAATTGTGGCATAGATAGAAAGGAAATGGTAAACATAGTGGTGGATGGAACAAAATGGCGCCCAATAAAAATGAAGAGACAGTATATGTGACAAATATATACTGTGACTATGTACTGAACTAACTTGGATCACACTTCACTCATCTCAATAAAAGTAATAATTCATCATTAGGGAAGTTCCGGGTAAAAGAATTTACCGATTTTTTCTAAAATAGTTTTAATTTGTGTGACGCTGCATTGCTAACAAAATAATTTAAATTAGTACTGTTATTAAACTGCAATAGTTAGTTTCATTCTAAAAAAATGTATATAGTAATTCTACGGTTCTCCAGTCGTTGTCTTGTTTTTAAATGTTAACATTTCCCGCTAACAAAAGT
>JAUTXW010004634.1:80000-132500 GCA_030620095.1 Kuschelorhynchus macadamiae | reverse complement strand
TTATATATATATATATATATATATATATATATATATATAATGTGTTTTCATTCCAGGTGTACATCCGTTCACTACTGTCGTTCTGAAAAGAACAGTTTTGCTGATTTGATTTTGGCGAAACGTCAGCAAAACTGTTCTTTTCAGAACGACAGTAGTGAACAGATGTACACCCGGAATGAAAACACATTGTATTTTTCCATCCGTGAAGGAGTAAAAATCAACATTGGTGTCTTCTCTGTGTGCCGTGAATGATAGCTTGTGTTCCTAACCACTACTGAATCAGCCGGAAGATATTTTATCATTTTACCAAAAGAATCTGGTAATCTTCCGCCCGGCACGACTGAAAAATTAGCAAACTTTCTTCTAAAAATCCTTCCCTTCCAATGTGAGCAATTATTAGTCTCTTTCTATTTCGCGAAGGCACTTTAATACTCGTTGACAGATCTTCGATGAAAGCTTGGCGTGCACTGGTTATGTTTTTGTTTTGCCACGTTTTTTTTACTATATAACCTTCATTGATCCAAGTATCATCAAGGTGAGAAAAATCTTTGGCTCCCTCCGGTACTGCTTTATTTTTCTGAAGTATTTTCGTCGCCAGCAAACAATTTTATCGCTTTCCAGTAAAAGTGCTTTTCGGTTATACTTTTCCTACTTTCTGAGAAATCGATCGCCGCAATTCGTCGTGGGACACCCTGTATATATATATATATATATATATATATATATATATATATATATATATATATATATATATATATATATATATATATATATATATATATATATATATATATATATATATATATATATATATATATATATATATATATATATATATATATATATATATATATATATATATATATATATATATATATATATATATATATATATATATATATATATATATATATATATATATATATATATATATATATATATATATATATATATATATATATATATATATATATATATATATATATCTATATATATATAAATACAATTTAACTATATATATATATATATATATATATATATATATATATAGTTAAATTGTGTATTCTTGGGATATGGTCTTTTAGTTTAAAAAATAACTACATTAAGGAAGTAGCACAAATCTTTATTATTGACGTTTCGGCCGTACGTTCAGGCCTTTTTCAAAATCTACAAGAGATAAGCCGGTCAGAAAGAGTTTTAAATTTTAACTTAATGCTAGGACTTATATAAATAGTGAAAAGAAACTTGAGGAAATCTCTGTGTTTCGGTCATAGCAATCCATTTAGACACGTCACAGACATTAGACACATATAGTATTAAAATTCATTTGATTAAAAATCACAGATCAAAACAATGGTAACACATTGAAAGACAAGACAAGACGTTCACCTTTACATGTCATTAGACGTACTCAATACAGTATGCAAAATAATTGTGGCTTTTTGTTTTATAAATATTTTATGGCAATCCGCACATATTTGTAATATAGATTGATATTTTACGATATTTTAAAATTGATATGTTTTAGAAATTGCCAGGATGGTTTTTTTATGTGATATTTATTTTTGAGAATAGATATATAATTATGTATGGATTTAATAATAGATATATAATTATGGATTTTTTAAAAGATTTTTTTTTTTGGAAATATATATTTTTTTATTACCTATGTACATACCATTTATTGTAGGAGTAATCATTTTAACAGTGTATGATATATTTTGTGTAAATTTTTCGTGTCTGTTTTTGCGTTAATCGCGTTAGAATTTTTTTGTATGTAGATCATTTCGTAAAATTCCCTTTTCCTTATGTTAGTTTCGGTAATAAGTATTTTAATATTATCATAGTTAAATTTATGGTTGTTTTCGGTCATATGATTTGTGAGTGCTGTTTTATTTCTTTTATCGTATTTGTGACTGTTAATGCGATTTTTTAAATATTGGCTGGTTTGCCCGATATATACTTTATTGCAGTCATTGCACGGTATTTCGTAAACATGGTTGCTCTTTTTTTCCTTTGGTATAGCTGTCTTTAATTTACTAACACTTTTATTAAATAGATTAAAACCTTTTTGACTTACTGTTATGTTTTCTGCTTTTACTACGTATTTAATTTTTTCAGATAAATTAGGAACATGGTAAAGTTAAGTATTTTACTGTATTACGATTTGAGCTATTTTTTTGTTGTGCATTTGTTTGGTTATAGAGTTTATGAATTCTTTTTTTGAAAATTTAGTCTATGAGGTATTTTGGATAACCATGCCAGGCCAATTATGACAGATTTTTTTTGTGGCAGGGGGTGCTCAGAACTAAAATGTAGATATCTACCGGACCGCTCGTGGTAAAGTGTTAGATCCAAAAAATTTTTTTGCTGTTCTGCTTCGATTTCAATAGTAAATTGTAACTTGTTGTGATAATTATTGAATTCATTAAGAATATAATCGGACTTTCCTTTTGGTATTGCTAGCAAGCAGTCATCAACGTATCGATAAAAAAATGGTAGGTCAAAGTCAAGATTGTTTATCACTGATTTCTCTAGGTCTTCAAGTACAAGTTGGGCTATTACACTTGATATTGAAGCCCCGATTGCACACCCCTCAATTTGTTTGTAATATTTATGGTTAAATAAAAAATAGGTAGAGCTTAGAGTGAGTTTGACAGCTTCTAAAAATTCATTAAGTCTGTGTATTGTTTTATAAGGGTCCATTGTTTTTCAACTATTTTCAGAGCTAAGTCTACTGGAATATTTGTGTATATATGATACAACGTCTAGAGAGATTAAAATGTGGTTTTCTGGTAGGATAATATTTTTTATTTTACTTTTAAAATGCCACGAGTCTTTTATGTAATATTCATTATTATTTACTACTTCATTTAGGATGTTTTTTAAAAGTTTAGATAATTTTTCAAATGGCGATTGGGTCTTAGTGGGACGCATGTTTTATGTAATTTAGGTAGTCCGTATATTCGGGGTGGCATAGCATTATGAATTTTAAGTTCTTTGGGCATTTTTTGGTGATATGTATAGTTGCTTTTCCCACTTAGATATAAGGTCGTTATTTTTATTTTGGTAGATATTTGTCGGGTCGGTTTTTATTTCTTTGTAAGTTGTACTGTCCAGTAGTAAATTATTCATTTTTTTTATCATATTCTGATGCATACATAATAACGGTTTTATTAGACTTATCAGGTCTTAAAATTTTTAGATTTTGGTTTTGCTCTCTGACCTTTTTAACCAATGACTTGTTTATTTAGATTTTTAGCTTGGATTGTATTATTATGATTTGTGATGATGTTGTGACACTTTTCCCTAATATTTTCTTTAGATTCAACTGGGAGATTAGATATAGATAGTTCAATATTATTAATAATTTTGGGAATAGGCAAATCCTTTTGTTGAATAATTGGAATAGCAAAATTTGGTCCCAAGTTTAGGATTTTTAACCATATATACACACATATATATATATATATATATATATATATATATATATATATATATATATATATATACAGGGTGTCCCACGACGAATTGCGGCGATCGATTTCTCAGAAAGTAGGAAAAGTATAACCGAAAAGCACTTTTACTGGAAAGCGATAAAATTGTTTGCTGGCGACGAAAATACTTCAGAAAAATAAAGCAGTACCGGAGGGAGCCAAAGATTTTTCTCACCTTGATGATACTTGGATCAATGAAGGTTATATAGTAAAAAAAACGTGGCAAAACAAAAACATAACCAGTGCACGCCAAGCTTTCATCGAAGACCTGTCAACGGGTTCGCGAAATAGAAAGAGAGTAATAATTGCTCACATTGGAAGAGAAGGATTTTTAGAAGAAAGTTTGCTAATTTTTCAGTCGTGCCGGGCGGAAGATTACCAGATTCTTTTGGTAAAATGATAAAATATCTTCCGGCTGATTCAGTAGTGGTTAGGAACACAAGCTGTCATTCACGGCACACAGAGAAGACACCAATGTTGATTTTTACTCCTTCACGGATGGAAAAATACAATGTGTTTTCATTCCAGGTGTACATCCGTTCACTACTGTCGTTCTGAAAAGAACAGTTTTGCTGACGTTTCGCCAAAATCAAATCAGCAAAACTGTTCTTTTCAGAACGACAGTAGTGAACGGATGTACACCTGGAATGAAAACACATTATATATATATATATATTAGAGGCGTAAAGTTGTCAAATATACAAGCAGTATTTTCACCGTATAATTATCTCGTGCAACGAGTAATAAATCGGATTAAAAATTTAAATCGGTAATTGTTTTTGCCAGACCACATAAGTATTACACAAAACGCCTATTTTCTTCTAGACAAATTCTATGTCTCAGACTTGTGATTATTACTTTAATAATGTATTAACCAAATGTCATTTTCCGACTTTATACATGACCCATTAGTCAGATTTAAAATATTGGTTTATGCACTCCCAAATCACATTTACTAGTAAATTGATCCACGCAATCATGTACCCTATCGACAAGAACTTGCCATTTTATTCCACGCTGATGATCTTGGGAATATTAAGATACTATCCAATGAATCATAAAAGTTATACGGAGAAGGCGTTTCTGCGTTCCCTTTACATATGGGTGACGATGTTAGGAGGTACAAACACTTTTCTAATGGGACTAGTGCTCTGCAGAAGTAAGTAAAAGTACACCACGGAATATAAGATCCTACCTTTTTGTATTTTTAATAGGGCAATAGATACTCTTTTAAGATTTTCTACAGGGTATTCGGTTATATTTTGAATAGGATGGCATCGTTAACAATTTTTCGGCTTTTGCAATTTGCGTGTGGGCCATTTTGATGATGTATAAATTGGGATCTCGGAAACTATAAGAGATACAAAAATTATTAAATGGGCATAGTTTTACACAATTTTATCGGTTATTTAAATTTTAAGTTTATGGTTTTCAAGATATTTTGAAAAAAACTAAAAAGTGGCATTTTCTGTAAAGCCTTGTAACTTCTTTATTTGTATTTTGTTTCAAAATCTATGAAAACTTTTTCATAGCCAGTTTTTGTGTGTAGAAAACGGTTATTGCATTAGATTTTAATTACGACGTTTCAGTTATCCTTCACCATCACCAACTTTATTTTTTCTTATGAACGCCATATTGGATTTTTGTCTCCTTAAAATAAGCAAGAAAAATCCTATTCATTGACGTATAACAAGTTTACATTTCCTGAAGAAATACCATCAAACTGTCCAAAAATCGATTTTATTCTAGCAGGCTTTGGATTGCCATAGTAACAATATTATTTTTTCGTTTTGGACGGTTTGTTTTTTAACGTTTCAAAGTTTGTTAGTTAATCTTAAAAATGGCCTTGCGTTATACCAACGAAGAGAAATTTGATATGCTGGAGTGTTATATTAAAAACAATAGAAATGCGGTTATAGCCTGAAATAATTACTCTGATAGTTACCCAGAGAGGCAACAACCAAACCAAAGGTATTTTTCAAAACTTGTGGTTAATTTAAGAACGTCTGGAAGTTTCGAACAGTCAAGGCCTAAAAAGTATAACAAAAACAATAACAATCGTGACAATCAAGTTATAAATTACTTTACCGAAAACCCAACTTCATCGACAAGAGTAAGCAGTACAGAGCTAGACATTCCTAGGACAACACTTAGAGGTATTTTAAAGTAAAATAAGTACCACCCATACAAGTCGATCATTGCTTTTCTAAGGAGACTTACCTTTTGTAACTGGTACATTAACAAATGCCAGCAAAATGTAAATTTTAGCAGTGCCATTATATGGACTGACGAAACATATTTTAGTAACTGTGGAATCTTTAACAAACACAATCGTCACCATTGGGCAACAGAGAATCCTAGATCGTTGGCACAACGTAGGTTGCAAACTCGATTTGGCATGGCATTTATGGTAAAATATTTTTTCATATTAGCTGGTTTAACTGCTTTATATATAATCTTGTATTTTCAGGTAATCGCTTTATAGGTCCATTTTTTTACTAGCATACTTTAATTGGTGAAAGATATTTAGATATGCTACAACACCCAATTCTACCAGCAATTAGAGATGCAGCACAATACGAATTTCATAATGTTTGGTTTCAGCAGAATGGCTGCCCAGCCCACAATTCCAGGGCTGACAGAGATTTATTAAGAAGAACTTTTGGGGATACATTAATTTCCAATCGTGGTCCTACATCATGGCCTGCTAGGTCACCAGATATTACCCCCTTGGATTTCTTTTTGTGGGGGCATGTTAAAAATGAAGTTTTTGAATTTGAACCTCCCGAGACATTGGCCGTACTCGAACAGAGAGCTCAGGAAGTGTTTGCTAATATTAACAGAAACACACTTAGATAAGGGACAAATAGTGTTTTAAAAAAATGTCGTGATTACGTTGCTAAAAATGAACAGCATTTTGTTTAATATACCAAATATTGTATTCTTTTGTGTACATGTGTCTGTTTCTAGTTAAAGCTTATTATTATTTTTTCGTATTTCTTGTGATTCCTACATTAAATATTTATTAAACATTACAAAAAAATATTGTTACCGTGGCAATCCAAAGCCTACTAGAATAAAATCGATTTTTGAATATTTTTATGGTTTTTCTTTTTCCGTAAACTTGTTATGCATGAATGAATAAGATTTTTCTTGCTTATTTGAAGGAGACAAAAATCCAATATGACGTCCGTAAGCAAAAATAAAGTTGGTAATGGGGAAGGATAACCGAAACGTCGTAATTAAAATCTAATGCAATAACCGTTTTGTACACAAAAAATGGATATAAAAAAGTGTTCATAGATTTTTAAACAAAATTCAAAGAAAGAAGTTACAGGGCTTTACAAAAAATGACACTTTTTAGTTTTTTTCAAAATATCTCGAAAACCAAAAAAGTTAATACAATTCTGTAATACTTTATAATGCTCATTTAATCATTTTTGTATCTCTTATAGTTTCCTTGATCCTAATACATGTATCACCAAAAAGGGCCCACACTGTATACAGATGCATCTAAGTCATCGGAATTTTTTGCATATTACATTCCTAGTATAAATCATGTGAGTGTTTACCAAGCTAATTACAGAACATCAACATCGACATTTCCCGCAGAGGCTAATACTATTTGCCAGGCTCTGGATTATATTGTGAAACGAGCTAACCCGCGGATGGGATACGTAATCCTGTCCGATTCTACGCCTTGCCGTAAAGGGGAACTGCACGCAGTATTATGGATCATTTGCAAGCCTTCCGCCGCTGCAATATTATGTTAAAGCTGTAGGAGATATTTATTAGCTTCAATAAAAAAATTTGACTTGGTAAATCGTACTCATGTCTTTGTATTTCTGCAGCGTATGAATCCTTTTGAACCCATTTTTAACCGAAATGTAATTTAAATTGCCTATACATAACATATTTTTTTAAGGTCGGACGTGCAGGAAGTTTTTTCTTATACGTAGGTACCTTTTTATCTTACTTTGAACTTGACTAGACCTTGCCGCTGATTTTTCACTTTTTGCGCGCGGTTCTCCCTTAAGGCAGTTAATGTCAAAAAATGCTAAAATTTTTACAAAGGAATGTTAAAGTATAGTCGAATGCGGTCTTATCGTGCGGGTCCAAAGGTCACCAATATTATGAATCAAATCAGAAATCACAGTGAATACCAAAATGTTGTGTGATTCTTTTATCGAGCCATTAAATCTCGATGGGCTATTTACAAATATTCAAGGAGAAAGAAAATAGTGTTTTTTATTATATTACACAATATTATTAAGATAGCCATTTAAAATTATTTTATGTGTTAAATGCCGAGGGACTAAACAAGAAAATTCGCTAAATATGTATTTGGTTAAAATTTTTTGGTTGGCAAAAACAAAAATACACAAAATGGCGCCTTAATAAAGACGGAAGGCGGTTCGAATCAGTGGAACAATGAGGATATGTTCTGTTTAGCTTAATGAAAGTGAAATTTTTTTATCAATCACCAAAAATCCCGCTTGACCTAAAAATCTAACCACTTATACAGTGCCATTTATTTAAATGCGGGACACCCCTGTGCAAAGAAAACTTGTTTTTTTTTTGTATTGTGATAACAAAAAAATTTTATTTTGCAAAAATATTATAAATTTTTGTTAAAAACACAAGGTAATTAGTTATTACATCCCTCGTGAAATTTTTTCAGATCTTTTCGTTTAAGGGTCCCTAGATGCCGGAAAACATGTTTTCTCAGTTCCGTCTGTCTGTAGGTAAGTATGTCTATCCGTCAGTCTGTCTGTTCGCGGCATAGCTAAAAAATGCTTATCCGATTTCTTCAAATTTCAGTCTAAAATTAAGGGCCATGCATGCGAAAAATACAGGCTATATATATATATATATATATATATATATATATATATATATATATATATATATATATATATATATATATATATATATATATATATATATATATATATATATATATATATATATATATATATATATTGAAAATTATATTCTTTTGGTTCAAAGTGCTTTTTTCTGACTAGTCAGTCACGACTAACTTTCTCCTTATATATATATATATATATATATATATATATATATATATATATATATATATAGCCTGTATTTTTCGTTAGCCCCGAATTTCTGGTAAAGCGATTTTACCGATGTTTATATAATAAATTTTGTCTTATAATTAATAAAAACATTTACTTATTTTAAACACTCTATAAGGAATGTGCATGAAAATCCAAAGGCAGAAGACTTAAGTTACAATATAAAAATGGATATTCATAATGCAATTTATGATTTATACACGTCAAAGACTAATATAATCCTTCAGTAACTTTTTAATATTATAGAGAAAAAAATATCATCAACACTTAAAAAGTCCTCAACTTCTGAGTCTTCCTCAAATGGCGCAATGATCATTGGTGCTATTTCGACATCTAGAACTCGTTCTCGATTCCACCAATCTCATATTAATTTCTCCGTATGTTCCACAGATTTCTTCCCGTACTCTGGCGTAATATAATTTAATTAATCTTGCTAAATAATTTGCACTTCATCTGATGTAAGACCATCGTTCACGTGTTTTTCGAAATATGATTTTGCCCCAGCCCATATTAATTCTATTGCGTTAAACTGGCAATGGTATGGCGGTAGTCGTAAAACCTCATGTTCATTTTCCCGTAATATTTCATTTTCGACATATATTGTTGATTTTTTGGTTTTTTAATAGATTTTGCCATTAAAAGAAGTTCTAATTTCAGCATATTGGGTAAAGGATTTTGTTTTTGTTTTATTAGCTAGACATAAACACCACTTTTCTTCCAGGATGAAGTAGGTTGTTTATTTAAGATTCTTGAATGATAAGATACATTGTCCAGAATGATTAAAGATGGAGCATCTAAAATTGGAATCAGTTGTTCTTTTGACCACTTTTCAAACAGTTCACAGTTCATATTATCATAGTAGTCTATACTTTAGAATGTTGAAGAAAACAGTAAACTTGCACCTGGGAGAAATCCTGATGAAGAACCTGCATGCAAAATGATGAACCGTTTTCCCGTCCTACATCTCTTTTTTCTCTTGACACTTTTTACAGACTCGTCCTGCCAAAATTTCGAAACACTTTCATTAGAAAATATCCAAGTCTCGTCTAAAAATACCACTTTTCTAAATTTTGAATTAACATTTTCCGTGTATTTCTTTAAAAACTGGATACGCTGACTTGCTATATGTGGCAACTCGCATAAAAATCTTCGATTACAGTATTTATATCGAAAACCCAACATTTTTATTAATTTTGACAACGATTTTAGTCCAATTTCCAATATGCCTTGATTTATTGTTATATTAGTTTTTGATGTGTATAAATCGTAAATTGCATTACGAACATCAATTTTTACATTGCCACTTAAGTCTTCTGTCTTTGGCTTTTTTCGTGTACATTTCTTAATTTTTTTTTGGTAGTAAATTATGCTTTTTTTAAGCACAATTTTCTGCACAGTCCTTATACCGATTCCCAGAGCTTCTGCTACTGCCTCCTGGATATTGGACGGTGAATTTTTATTTTCGTGATATTTTATTAGATTTAATACAATTTTTTTGCTTGTGGATGCAAAAAACCCGAAAATTGTTTTCTATTACCCATTTTGTCACTGACTTGTCAATCTGACTTTGAAGTGACATCGCTCAAAAATTTTTGCGACTGCTGGTATTTATATGTTTATCCTCTTTTTTCATATGAAAATATCATAGGTCTATCTAATTCATCTATCATTTTATGCGGAGGATATGATTACATGTAATAGAAGAAAAACGAACTCAAAAAGTTTGTCGTTGATAAATCGTATGACCCGCACGATAACACTGCTTTTGACTATATCCTTTGGGTTAAATGTCACACAGGCATAAGAGGAAATAAAAAGGCCGATACATTTGGTGGTAGGTGTAGGTATATATTCCTGAATTACAATATTACGATTTTTTTCCTTATCTCAGTGAAAATAGTCACAATATGTGGAAAACATTATTTGCTGAGCCAATAATTCCAACTATTTTAATCGAAGTCATAAAATATTTAGTTTTAAACCAAGTATAACAAGAAACAACATTAGGTCGAAGCAATTATGTAACTTTTGTCAGAGCAATGTTTGGACATGGAAATCTGAAGTCGATGTTGAATAAGATGCATTTGGCTGACAACCCCTTCTATTCATGCGACAATACTAGTTACGATGATTTAAATCACTGGATGTTTAGCTGCTTACAAAATCGACGGGCGTCTAGCTATCTTTTACAAAAACTTGCCAAAGATACCAGTTTACCAGTTAATGCCTGTGACTGCTGAGTATGAATAATGTTAGGTTTAAAAGCCGATTCTTCCTTTTCTGTGTTGTAGTTAGTGGCTGTATGCTACCCAAGCAAAGCCAAAAAAAACCTGAATATTCGAATATTCAAATATTTGAATATCCAAATATTTTAATAGTCGAATATTTGTAATTCGACTACTATTACGACTACTTGAATTTTCAAATATTCTACTTTTGCAAATTTGTTATATTAGAATATGTACTTATGAAGTGATATTTCGCAGAATATACTTTTAAGTTGAACTTGAACCATGGATCCCATGCTGTTAATAATTGACATCCGTTGTGATGAAATTAGGTAAAGAAGTGTGGTAAATCATTGGAAAATTAGAGTACCCTATACTAATTAAAGTGCACACTGTTTTGTACAGTTTTGAGCGAAAAAAAGGTATTTTTTAACACTTTTCTACTATGCTAAAATGGGTTCTGTTACGCATAGAAAGCAAAAATGTCCACTTTTTTGACGGTTGTCCAAAAATATTGTTGGAGCAATAGTAGGTTGCCTTGTAATTTCCGACCAATAAGAGCTTGGCTGCCGATTACGTCACAAGAATGCTGCGGTTTATATGGATTTGTTAAGCGCAACTGATGGAGAGGTATAGATGGGCTAAGAGAGAATAAAAAAATATAATATCTGAGAACCACGCTTTTCAAAATAGCATATGATTTCTTTTAATTCGATTTAAAAGTGTAAATTTTTAAATGTTATTTTTAAAATATCAGATAAAACGTAGATAATTAGTATTTCTAATCAATAGGACATTTTACTATTAGAGACAGATCCATTAATATTGTGCGTTTTGAACGTTACCGTCAAACGGGGTGAAGTCGATCAAAACAACACGATTTTTTGCTATAACTAAAAATCCAGTCTATATATTTTATTGAAACTAAAAATATATCTTCCTTGTTGTTTAAGCTGTCTATTGATCAAAGATACAAGGTCGTAGGTCAAACGGTGTGCCTACTATTTTGAATTAAAAGGTGATCGACTTCACCCCAAGGGGAAATCGATCACCCATTTAAAACTGTAAAATTCCGACTTTAAACTTAAACTTATGTGGAATGACGTCAAAAATAAAAATAAAAAATTAAGTCGATATATTTGGGGGGGGGGGGGGATTTATCCGATTTTGGAGGGTTTGGAAAGTAAACAAATTTTAGTGAAAAATAAACATTTATTCTTTGGTAAAATTTTACACAGGTTGTGATTAATTTATCACATGAACGCTACAAATATAAAGGAACAATTACAACGAAAAACTAAAACATAAAAATAAAAATCAATTCTAAAACTAGGAATGTAAAAAAAAAATCTGTAAACTGAACCCAACGAGGACAAATAAATTCATCACTGAAGTGTTTTTATTTCGTCTTCTGTAAGTGAAAAGAAATATTTGCCCCGCTTTTCAAATATTAAATTCACTGGCTGGACAATCTGTCCTTTAGTAATGACAGACCCATTCGCCGTATTGGGAAAAACAAAAGACACAGATTTTTGTGATGGGTTGTTTCTTAGTGCACTTACAGCTATTTCACTGTCTGAAATTTCACAACGTAAAATCGATCCCTTTTATTCGTCTTATGTTTTGCTATGACAAAGTCTCCTATGTTCCAGGTGTCAAATGAAGCAGTAATGTCAGCAAGCGCAGCTGAACTTTCACCAATTTCATGGTCATCTTCATAATTACCCTGTTCCTTTGCCCCCAACGTCTGTAATTCATCTTCACTCTCTTGGTTATCGCTTATTTTTTGTCTTTTACGTCTATTCGGCGGTGCTTTGAGTTTTCTCCTATTCTCTTCTTCGAAATATTCGCTTCCTATGCTTTTACCTGCGGCTACAGTTAATCTTTTTCCTGTCTTTTGAGCATCATTAGGAGTTTGGAGGAAGCAATATAAACTTGATATTTTTTTCTCATTCCTGTACAACACTCACAGTGATATGGCTTTGCAAATTATCACCAACAATCAACTTGGTCTCTTCAAGTTTCCGAAAGTAAGGAAGAGCGACGCCGACGGTTCGGAACCAATCGTCGAACAACTCGGCATCAAACCATCCCTTTGGAAACCGATTGTGCATTGCTCCTAACAATCCACCCTCCTTCCAGCCTTCATATAGATATTTCGCCCTATACACTGTATGCTGTGCTGCATTTAGATGTGTCTAGGTTCCTGTATGCGTGCTTGCTTCCTTTCTTCATGACGACTTTTACAGCACCGAGATCATCAACAAAATTCGCCTCGTCATAATTGACAATATTTTGTGCAGGAATATTCCTAATTATTTCTGACACATTCCGGAAATACTCTTCAATTATCTCATACGTCACCTCTGTCCTTACACGTTTGGTATTTTCGGCTAGCTTAATAGTTAACTGCGGGTGCCTTTTCATTAATCCATTAAACCACCTTTCTCCTGGCATATTATTTTTCAGATGCTTTGAGCATGCTCAATGTTTTCCTGTGCACTGCATTTAACGCTCTCTCTAAGAAAACTGGATCGTAATTTTTCTTTCCATAAGCACCCAACTTCTTTCTATATTTGCGTGGCTTCTATAATAGAAAGAAAAAATCAGGACTAAAAAAACTCTCATCCCCTCCCCCCCCCCGCCCTATCACATTAAACATAACCTCAAACTACTAAAAAAAGCCTTAAAACCATATGATCGACTTGACCCCGTTATTTTGCCCTTTTGCACAAAAATTGTAATAAAAACGAAAACATAAATAAATTGGCAGTTATGATTGTACTCATCGGTTCCCAAGAATGTTCCTTTTCACCTAAGGGGGGTTGGATGAGTCTAATTATTACTGATACAGTTGTGCAAATATTTGATTTTACGATATTTAACATATTGGTATATTTTGCTTATGACTATTTATTTATTTTTGCTAAAACTCACCTTTAATAACTAACAGCTACCACCAAAATAACACGTGTGTTCCTGTTGCACATATGAATGTAAACATAAATCAGCTGGTTTAATATGCGTTGTTGCCATTATGCTCGAAAATAATTGGAAAAACGTGTTTGATCAACTTCACCCCGCCCTGTTGACTTCATCCCGTTTGACGGTACTCTCCTTTCGAGATTACTGAAAAATAAAAGTATTAAAAGTGAGTTGTAACGTCTAAAAATTTGGAATAAAAGTATTTGCTTGTTCATTTCATCGAACACAAAGTTACAGATTGGTATAATCATTAACTCATATTAATTAGTTAATGGTAATAATATAAATTATCAAATCAATATAAAGTTTTTAGACCTAAATATATATTCGAATAAGGATTTTTTTCAAATCTCTATATACCTATTTCTTCTCGTCTGAAGTAAATTTCAATATATCATCTCGATTAGGGGATCAAGTGATAAAATAGTATTACACAAGCTATCCAAATACGGGAAGGAAATACCTTATAACGCACATTGTATGTAAGTAATTTACAAATATTTTATGTCTGACAATTTAAAACATGATCTGCTTTGCATTTATTTAAATTAGTAATTTTTGCAAAATATTCTCAATTCTTAAAACTTAACAGTAAATGTAAATTTTAATAGCTATCTACTTATTTAATTATTTGATATAATTTTCTAAATGGTTGTTTAACATTTTACCGATTTAATTTTTTTTGTACTAATACAACAATATTTCAAACTGTGCTGTGGTACAAGGTTGAATTTCTAGGTTACACGGACACTGGCATGTCATTCGAGAAACATGTGTCACAGAACAGGAGCAGCATGGGCCTCAACGCTCGAGACCTTTAAACGGGATCTGAGAGCGTATTCTGTACCACTCGTAACAGGAAATTTCTTTCTATAAACTCTTTCCACACCCCAAACGCTTCGTTCGGAAAAAAAAAATAGAAAGACCATTTCAAGTCTTGCTAGGACATTTCTATTATCGCTGTCTTTTTTTAACACACGACACGAGACACGATGGAAGTATTATTTAACTAGACAAGGCCGAGGACAAGGCATAAGAGGGCAGCCATTATTATTATTTACAAACATTTGTTTTTAAGTTTTCACATCAAGGTAGATACAAATACATCAATGCACACTATTACCCCCGGAAACCCAAATTGGGCCATAAACGCCTCTTTCTTCTCTTGTTTTTCAGCTTCAGAGGAAATTTTATCTACTGATGGGCAATGGCCTCTAAGGCCAAACAAACATCTGATAAATACAGGTTGAGACAGGGCAACATGCATTTAATTTCCAACTGCCTTCTGGTACGAGCCTTGGGCAAAAAATCTTAGGGCGCCCAAGATCCTTATATGGATATGAACATTCGTCACTTTAGTACCTACATCCATATGGGGAGTAAGAACATGAATAAGGTCTTGAACCAACTGTGGACTTAGCGTGAATAATTTCCGGAATTCTCGTTCGGGTAACTCAAAAGCATTTTGTTCGTCTCGCAAAATTCTTCTCTCCAAACGTAATTGGTTTTGTCGCTCTTCCTCTTCTATCTCCTGTACATAATGCATAAAAAGTGGGTCCATAATTAAATTTTTAAAAGAAAATTCAAATGCACTTTAATTTATACTATACACGCATTTATAAACGTCACAACATAAAACAGACAAATGTTGCCAACTAAATTGAGGAAATAATCCCATATTCCCTAATAACAGGTCAATGTTTTTGCTTTCAGTAATATATATTTCTTTATAGCCGAGCATACCCGACCGGCCCGGGAAAGAGTGGTACAGAATATGTTCATGAAATAGAAAGAAATTTCCTCTCTATTCTTATAGAAAGAAATTTCTTGTCTATTGGCGATACAGAATACGCGCGCTGATCACTTTCAATTTTCGTTTCTCTGTTTGACTAGCACTGGTAGGGCTCGCGCAAATGATACTAATCTAATTCGTTCAAAAAATCTTGTACTTAAAGATCTGAAAATACTCCTACGGCCTAAATCGGAACTAATTTTACTTATTATTAGTATAATACAAACCGAATATAAAAGGTAATAATTTTAACCTTATAGGTTCTGCCATGAAAATACGAATTTTTACGAAAAATGTTAGAATCTGACATTTTCAATCAAAACAACTATAGATAACTACATATTTTTTAAAAGCTCTTAAAGAGGGAAATAAGATGATAAAATAATATATAGAGTGTTCCATAAAAAATATATAAATTTGGGTTATATCTCGAAAACTATGCATCTGCAGAACCTTCAAGTAGCTACTGAATTTAACGTAAAAAGTTCTATAAGAATCCGTTTTTACCTTTTCAATAGGTTATCACAGCTGAGATACGAGGAGTGCCCGAAAATGCAACAATTTCGAAATCATCCTGTATCTCAAAAACGGAGAGAGGTAGGCAATTCTGTTAACGTCACAAGTTTCATAAAAAAAATAGGAAAGTAAGCCGAAACAGCATCTTTCTATCTTTAATAATAAAAATTGTACATGGGTTAATTTACGCTCCTCATAAATTTGTTCTTTTTCAGATGGCATAGATGATACCTTCACTGAAACTCTGGCATTTTTCCTGTGCTTTAACGGCGGAACGTTGTGTTGCTTTTTTTTCGGTTTGCGTCACAAGGAATGGTCCGATCTCTTTGTGTCATTGACGGATTTTGGGACATTCGGGAAGCCACCGAGGTACGATATTATAAGAAGACGAGGCAACAAAATTTCGGCGATCTTGGTGGTTTACGTTTTAATAACCATCACGGGGTACGCAATTATAATATTAATATCCGAAGAAGAATGCCAAAAGGTACTAAATTTTTATATCTCACTTAAAGAGTTAATGTGTAGATTTTCTAATCCTCTCGACCAAGACTAGCAATATATACACACTTTCGTGCAAGCATACATAACAATCCACAATTCAATGCCCTGGAGCTATTATGTCCCAAGTACGTCATTGTTATCACAATTATTTTCATTGAAGTAACTGGAACTTGGTGTCGCCACGTTCTGTTTAAGCTGAGACTGCGTAGCCATTACCAAAATGGGGCACAATTTTAGAGTAGCTATTTCGTGAATAACATGTAACTGTAACTTTGACTATTACGTAGATAGTACGGATTTTTGTAGTTCCATTTAAGTAGCCGAATATTAATAATTCACCCTATTCGTCACTTCCTTATTTCTGTCTTTTAAAAATATGTAGGGTTCGTTTTAATACAAACAAAACAGTTATGGCGACTACAAACACTCAAATTGGGAATATGGTGTAGAGCGTATAGAATACATTATTGGTATTTGAGGTAGCATACATGCGTTTCACTTTGTTTTCTGGCTATGCTGAGGACCTAAAATTAAAACGCAGGCAATTTCTCTGGTGAATATACCGAAAAAAATTACGCGCTTTTAAAATTTCTTAATTTTCAATATATTGGCCAATTTAAATCTCAAAAATGTAATTTTAAACTTTGGTTTAAATGATATTTATCATTAAATATCTTATCATAAAGAGTGATTCTTTTTTTAACGTAATGTTTAATATGTATGCATTTTTAATCTTTATACTCACAAAAACAAACATTATAGCTAAATATTTATAGGGGAGATGAAAATAAACAATGGCGTTCTATTGGACTTTTACTTTTAGGTTGGCTGTATTTCTTTACTGAGAAAATTACTTAACATCAAGTGTCTACGACTGCTCCCATACGCTTTTATAGTTTTGGATTCTTTAAATACGCAATTGTCAGTTATTCCCAATTACACTGAAGTCTTGAACACTAAGGTGCTACGAATAAAGTTATCTACAGAGTTCCCATTAAACCTATACTGTATATTATTACCAAGCGGTTACGATTTGCGAACATTCCGCCGGTTCTTTAAAATTTAATGCCTTGTGTCGGAGGGCGTATTAATGCGGAGAGTTGCGGTACTTGAGTCACTACTATAATTCTGCCATCTATCATACCCATAACCCCTTGTTTCGTTTTCATTTTTTGTTTCCTTAAAATACCGCTTTCAGTCTTCCGGTTCGTCTCGTCGAATGCAGACCTCTGTGTTGTTAACATAAGTGGTACCACGTGTTCGGTTTTGCTGCTTTATTTCGAGGGGAAACGGGAGACTCAACCGCTCAGTGTGGAAACTAACGACCCCGCTAGAAAGGGAGCATACGCTGTGAACGTGTGAGGCCTAGTTGTTCCTGCATTCTATCCCGTTCGTCTGCCGCAGTTCTACATAGAATATTAGCGTAACGGCCGCTACATGGCGGGAGTGGGAGGGGTAAGGGGATAGCTTGAAAGAAAGGGTCATCTCGTGATACAGTAGTACTCTCAAGGGGCACCTAGTGGAAGCCAAGATGCATTTCAGAAATTAAAAGAGGAAAAATTAAGAAGTATTGGAAAGATTCAGGAAATCCGGGAGTTTAGAGCTCGCCATCCGGAGATCCTACCGATAACGTCTCCAAACTGGAATTAGGTGCAGGGTCGATTTCGAGGGTCGCCGATTTAACGACTCTGAGCCCCGGACGGAGAGCAATTACACATTCATCACAAACACTTTATAATTACAAGCAAAAAACAGGCGAACCAGGCTTAAATATATTTCTCCATATGGTCAATGGCTGAGAACTTCTTGTTTGAATCAATACTCATTTTAATAATCACAAACTCTAATAAAATGAGAAACTAAAACTACAAACCTCATAAGAAACCCACGTAGGCGAAAAGTAAACAAAACTATTTTAGCAGCAATATGGCGGAACCGATCAAAAATTGGTTACTTTATTGTTGCCACTGTCCTTATAAAATCACCGACCGAATCTCGTACCAGCGCCCCCTATCTCCGGAACCTTAAGTACAAGAGGTAATAGTTTATTTGTAGTAAATAATTACCGTAATTCTTACTTCTAAGTTGCAACAGAAGAACTACGACTGATAATAGCCAGTTTAAAGTAACAGTAAACGATAACTTTTTCTACTCTGCAACGTCTCATTTTACTTTATAGTTATACGTTATAGGAGTACATTTGAACGTAATGGAGTAGTCTCTGCAAAGTTCAAGAAGTACTGATACTTAAAAGTTGTAATTTTGTAAACAGATTAGAAACAGTAGCTTTGAATAATTACTATTACGTCACGGAAAAGAAATTACGACCTTGGAGTCAATTCCTTAAGTAGCTGCTTGGCAGTAGTTATTATATAATTACTTTACGTGGTAAATTACTATAAAGTATTATTCGCAGTAACAAATACATATATAATACTTAAAAACGTGTAACCCAAAGTGTTTGTTGATATATAGTAGGATTATTAGTAATAAATAAGTAAAATCTCTTAAAGAGTAGTAGTGGAAACAGCTGTAGATACTTTAGTGCTAGTTGGGGTCAGTTATGAAGTTCACAGTTAATGAAATATCATCATCACATTAATTATTATTATTAGTATGTCAATCACATTAATTATCCCCGTCAATATTTTCAGCTTTAAACCATTCTTGATTAATATCTCTATGGTTATCAGTTAGATGTAGACAATATGTTTGATTTATTGGAGGAAAGAATTTGAAAAACTTATATAGGCCTTGATTTTTTATATTATGATTTATTAGACAAAACTAATTTGGGCTCATATTTGCCAAATTAAATATACCTTAAGCAACAGTATAATTTATTTCAGTGAAAATTCCTATAATACAAAAATATTCACCTAAATTTCTCTTTCAGGATCTAAATCATTAGTAAGAATTTCCCCCGAAATTTACTCTCTTAACTCGTTGATAGAACGTTTTTAATTTGCTTAGCAATGTTCATTTTGCCAAGCCAGTGACTGTCTATACAGCAGTATAAGTAATAGCCTTTCTGCTGATTATAAAAATACCAAGTTTGATACCTTTATCTTTAAAGGCACTCGAGAAACATCCTTCCATGAGAAGCAATACATTCCCATCGAATCCGCTATGTAATAGAGCCTCTTTCTTTCTGCGTCTCTTTCTAATACATTCCTTCTTATTGCAGGGTTTTACTTAAATTTCTCGGGTATCTTTAAAGATAAAAGTATCAAACCAGGTATACTTATAATTAATACAATTGGCTATATTATCTGTTTAATTGATGATTATAAAAATACACCCTTTATTGTTCGTTTTTTTTAGGTAAGCAGCAATCCTACTCAATGCGGCCTGATAAACCCTACGTGGTGGCCCTCCCAAATTGAACTGACCATCCCCCTTAAACGAATATTGTTCGTATATCAGTACCTGGCATCGCTGAGCTTGTCGTGTTTCTCCAACGTCCAGTTGCTGGTCTTCGAAGTTTGCGAATTCATAAGTGCCAGGGTGGACCACTTGGCTGTCTTATTCGACGAAATTTGTTCGACTGAGGTCGAAGAGGAACAGTTTCGGAAATTTAAGCTTTGGGTACAGTACCATCAGAGTACCATCAGGTAATATACAGATTGGACATAAATTCCGCATATCATTATTTATTTAATAACTATGCATTTATTGTAGTATTCACATTTATCGTGTCAATACACAAACCTAATGGAAAAATTTCCCTTATTTTTTTTTATACACTATAGATTTTAATCTTCTGACCCAATGATCTTATGAGCGCATCAAAATTGTACAAGCGGTTTTGGAAATATAGCCCTCCTATAAGGGTTCTTTTTTACGGAAGTTTGGTATTTTAAGCTCAATAAGATATCTTTTAAACTAACTGAAATATTTACTACGATGGGGTAATTATTAATTTCCACCCAGTGGCTTAAAATTTGGAAAATGTGCCTTATCAGCAGTTCTTTTTGCGATATTACAATTAGTAGTGCACTTTTGAATCGTTTGTCAAATTGGGTATTCAAACTTACTAATCTTACATTTCTTTATTATTTCGGTTTCACAACGTTTCAAATGGTAACTATCTCCAATCGTTTTCAAATATAAACTAAATGCTAACTTTAAAGCTACTGGCTAATATACCAGTCATGGGAGATGGTGCGTGAAGTCTCCGGCCCTAGTTACCTGAACCGTGAAGTTTTAGAAGGTCGGTTTGAGCTAGAAGCGGCTGCCATATGTTTGTAATATCGAAGCTAGGCTTACTGAATATAGTCTCCTACAAATGACGACAAAATTAGCTATACTGACTAATTCCGTGAGCAGTTTATATGACTTCAAATTTACCGTAAATACCAGTAATTCACTTATGAGCAGCAGTTTAATCGAATGGCTATTTTATAGAAGCAGGTTGGCATTGAAGAAAAAAATTGTATAATTTTTGAGATGGTTTCTTATAGAGCAATAAATACGTCATCTTTTGTCCTTTATTCTTTTTAAATGGCTTGTCAATATATCTTCCAGAATCGGTTCTAATAAGTCAAGTTTTTTCTTAATTTTCTTTATTATAATTAATTTTTTGTTTTAGGTTGTGTGAAAAACTTAACAAAGTGTCCAGGCGTACCGTGGGACATATTCTAGTGACGGCGGCCTTGATATTTGGAACGATGGGACATGCAATAATTAAGGTAAATTTAAATAAGTAAAAAATGTCATAGTCTCTGGACAATGAGAGAAGAGGAAAAATAATTTTCTTAAATACCATCGAGAATATTTAATATATTTATTGAATTAAAACAGTCGTTTTTAATTTAACATACAAAAATCACAGGAATAAGGCCATTTTCGATAGTTATAGGCGATAGAAACATTTATATCAAAAACTTTTTGCCGTATGACCACAAAATAAATGATGATGGGACCTAGCCTATGACATATTAAGGCAATAGGTAATAACGCCTATTTTTACCTTTAATATGTTTAGGTTTTATTCAGCACTGTAAGGTGAAATATTTATTCTTTAAAAAAATAGCAAAACAAAATTATTATATAGATTTGATGTAGAAAAATGTAATTAATCAAAAAAAGAAATAAAAAATGTGGCATGTTTTTCTAGGGCTTCGCAAGACCAAGAGCAAGACAAGGCTTGCCTAGTCTTGGTTTTGGTTTTGTAGAATAAATGCGGTCTTGGTCTTGGTCTTGTGGGTCAAGAGTAAGTCAGTCTTGGATTTGGCCTTGAACTGCTAATGTTGTTCTTGATCATAAAAAAATATTTCATATTCGTGCTCATTCACGATTTTAGTAGCTTCACTACTAATGCTTAAAGAATATTCTGAGTTTCATGGCCAGCTGGACTTCTCAACCAACAGTGGTTCCGGTATTGGCAACATGGTGCTACTTTTTTGTAAAACGAAAGATGACCCAAACAAAATTTTCATCGCCCCCTTCGTTTTTAAGATACAGTGTGAAATTGAAAATATTGCATTTTTGCCCCCCCCCTCGTATTTCGGTTGTTGTTTAACTTATCTAAAATGTAAAAACTGACTCTGATACAGTTTTTCACGTAGAATCCAGTGGCGTAGCCAGATTTTTTTATGTGAGCTGTCGTTTTTGAGATAACACGAACTTATAATTTTTTAAATGAGACGTATATTCTTATTTTATATTATTCAGTTCACAATAAGCTCCTCGAAAATATATAATAGTATATACTTTTATATTCGAATCGTCCAGTAATTTGCATTTTTTTAGAGATAGACTCAGTTTTTGGTAGTAGGCTGGGATTGCCTATATAAAATAAAAGAAAATTGTTGTCATGTTAAATAAATTACTTGTCAGAAACCTCTGGTTCGTTTTGAAGCTAGATTAGATAGCTGCAACAATTATTTTAAACTTTATAATAAAAATGGCTAGAAACCAAACGTTTTCTAATGAAGAAAAATAGGACATGTTGCTGCGCTTTGCACAATCTAACGAAGATGTTAACGAGGCTTCGGAACTATATTTATTAAGGTATGCTTAACATTCGTCTTATTTTATAATAAATACATTTTTATGAAGCTGTTGGCGTTTTAAACATAGGTATCCAGAACTAAGACAACCCTGTGATATTACATTTCTTAGAATGAAAAGAAATCTAGTTGATTTCGGATCTTTCAGTAAGCCTCGAAGCAAAACCTATAACAAGGAAAACGTGAAAGACGTAGTTAATGTTCTGGCGTCGATTGATGTAGATCCTTCAAGTTCTTGCAAAAAAATCCATCAGAATGTTGGGGTTGCAAAAAGCCGGGTACAAAAAATAAACCATTTAAATTCAGATTGGTGCAACACTTACATACGGGCGACTGTAACTGGTATCTAGAAAAATATTATGTTCCGATGAGGTATATATAAGTAGCGCCGGAGTATTAAATAGGCGTAATTCTAGATACTGGTTGTAAGAAAACCGGCATCGAATATTTCCTCGCGAACGACAGGGTAGGGTTGGGTTTAATATTTCTTGTTTCATATTGGGTTTAAAAATAATGTATCGTATACACCAGGGGAGCTTAGATACAGATCGGTGTTTCCAAATAATGGAACTTATTCTACCGGAATTGCTCGATGAACTGCCTTTGGCCTATTTACGCGACATATATTTTCAGCAGGACGGAGCACCTGCTCATAATTCCGGTAGAATAAGGCAGTATTTGGAAAATAATTTTCCTGGAAAATACATAGGGACCAATGGTCCTGTAAGATGGCCGGCGAGATCACCAGATCTTTCAGTTTTGGATAACTTCATGTGGGGTACTTTAGAAAACCAAATATATAGGACAATACATGATACCTTAGCCGATTTGATAAACGCCACAAGAAGGGCATTCAATGAAATGCAACAACGACCGGTTAGTATTTTCGATGCTTTAAAAAGAATACGGAAATTATGTAGGGTTTGTGTAAGGCAAAATAGACATCATTTCGAGCAATATCCTTAGGGTATAGATTTAGTTTTCTGTTTCTTTTAGTGATATTTAGTGGTAGGATTAGTCTTTGTTGTTGTTGTTGTTGCTGTTTAGAGGTAGAATTATTAACATGTTCATTTTATTCAATTAATAATACTTTTCAAGATTAATGGATAATAAGTCTTTTTATTATAAAACCGAGTTTTTGGTCCAATTTTGAACCTTCTTCGAAGCAACATGCTAAAGTTACAACAATGTAAGACAAATAATGCTATGATAGTTATTAGAAATCTACTTACATTTTACGTTTAATTAATTACTAAATTATTAAATTCCTACAATTTGAACATTTCTTGTAAAATAATATAAAACGAGGATATACAAGGTAATAATTTATTGTAGAATTTTTAAAAAAATTCTTGTTACTATAAATAGAATATACCTGGAAAATTCCAGCCTACTACCAGTCCATCTACAAAAAAATGCAAATTACTGGGCGATTCGAATAGAAAAGTATATAGTATTATCGAAAAGCTTATTACGAACTGAATAATATAAAATGATAATCTACAGGGTATCCCATTTAAAAAATTATAAGTTTGTGTTATATCTCAAAAACGACAGCTCATATAAAAAAATCTGACTACGCCACTGGATTCTACGTGAAAAACTGTATCAGAGCCAGTTTTTACCTTTTCGATAAGTTAAACAACAACCGAAATACGAGAGGGGCCCAAAAATACAATATTTTCAATTTCACACTGTATCTTAAAAACGAAGGGGGCTATGAAAATTTTGTTTGGGTCATCTTTCATTTCACAAAAAAGTAGCATCCTCTATCTTCACTAATAAGATACTAATACTAATAAGAGAGATACCCCATAAAAACAACGAAAACAGGACACCCTGTACATTCCACGATTTATACGAAACTATATTTATTACTTATGACCATTTCTTTTATGATTTTTAGTACAGGTACATACCATCGTCACCAAAAGTAAATGGGACAGCTTCGTAGGTAGATCTTAAACTATGCATTTTAGGTTAAATGGGAAAAATTTACCGTTATGATTTTAAACTTTTGATAAATAATTTTTGTCCCAGATACTTTTGGTGACGATGGTACAAGTTGTTTCTAATTTCGGATCTAGACCTAAAAGTCAACAAAAAGAAACCAACACGATCCACGAGGATGGTTAAATTAGGGCAAAGTTCTGCTTTTATGTGCCTAACAATATGCCGTTTAGACACTTTTAAAATCCCGAGTAGTTCCGGAGATATCCGAGAAAAACCGAATATTGAGGATTTCGATTTAAATTTTTTTGGAGTTATTTGACAAGATCACTAACTGTAACATCTCTTATGGTTGCCATATTGTTTCATTATATTTTTAAATAGTTACTTTTAATACTTTTTAATGCATGCATTTGTATTTCGAACAAGTACTTAGGTTTTTCATTATAATTATATAACTTAATGATATACCATCTCTCTTTCTCTCATAGAGCATAGCTAGAGATGAAAAGTACTCGAAATAACATGATACGTCATTAAAAAGGTAATAAAAAGGGCTATTTAAAAATGTAATAATCTAATATGGCGCCCATGAGAAAAAATAAAGCTGATGATGAACAAAAGATGAAACGTCGGATGGCAAATCTGAAAAAGCCCTTCCGTGGCTGACTTGGCCTTTGACAGTTTTTTTAATATACTAACATAGAGTTATAGAGTTAAGTCTTGGTATTAGTCTTGAGACAATTTACAGGTCTTGGTCTTGGTCAAGATCAAGACAAGACCAATATTAGTCTTGTGGACATGTTTGCATCATACGACAGAAAATACATCAAATGTCTATCTAGGTTGCTAATATAAATGTTTCTATCGTATGGAAAATGTATTTATTCCGTCCTCGTTGGATCACCCTGTATACTGACTCTTTTGTTTTAAGGATGGCGGTCCAAAATATGCTTTATGTGTTTTGGCGTACTTTTTACCTATCGTTATTTTATGTCATACTGGGCAAGTAATTGAAGATCAGGTATGTAGACAATATTAAATTAAAATATTAGATAAAGGTCCACTCATTGTGTATGACGCGTTCATGTTGGTAAGCGACAGCAAGCGTTTTTTGATCAGTTAGTTTGCAACTTGTAAGGTAACGCTGTCTATCTAGAAGTATCTGTAGTTAACAACTGCATCTTCCATTGCTTATTAAAAAAAAATACATAGCGTTGGTTTCAAATTTAATAAAGGATCAAATTTTAAATTTTCCATAAATTTTGGTTTTTAATAATAATTTTATGACATTACTTAAACGCTCAGTTTACTACACCACGTATATCAAATCAATTTATTTTTATTCAGATCAGCGGTCCCCGTATAACCAGCCTTCGCGACACTGCCATCGTGGACTCAGTATGAAATTTGTGGGCGGAGTATTAGAGTTAAGCACTTTGATTGGTTATATACGTAATTCAATTGGTTAGATTTTTGGAGACGATGATTTAACAAAAAATGCACAAAAAAGATATACTTTAAAATATTTGCGTCACCTGCACTTGTTCATAAATCTCGAGTCAGTGCCAATGCCGTAGAATAATCGTGAAAAAATCACCAAACGAGATTTTTTCAGATATTTATGTTTCACGGTTCCTAGATGCCGAAAAACATTTCTCAATTCCGTCGTCAATTTCCAAATTAAGAGTTCTATGGTGATGACCTGGTAACATTTTCTTAAAAATCCAATATGGCAACACAAAATGGCGGCTTATTGAAATGTTAAAACAATTATTACTAAAAAACTGCCTTAAAAATGTATCTCAAATTTCGCACAACAATTAAGTATTATATAGAAATCAACTGGTAACATTTTGATACAAATCTAATATGGCGGAACAAAATAGCGGCTTAATAAAATTTAAAAAAATTCAGCCTGAAAAACTACTTAATGGACTGACTTTAAATTGTGTGCCATAACTAATTGTGATATAGAGATGAACTAGTAAAACTATGATTTTAATTCAAGATGGCGAAACAAGATGACGGCCAAATAAAATATTTGTAATCGTGAACAAAAAACAATCTCTCAAGATGTACATATTTTCAAATTTTAGCGCTCCTAGATGCCAAAAAATATGTTTTATCAATTCCGTCGATTCGTCTGTCTGTCATCAGATTGATTTCAAATTTTAGTCCAGAAAATAAGGTTTTTTTTTACAATTATCAAATAAAGTTTAAAACTGAAATATGCAAATTAAAAAGCTCTCTGAACGATTAAATTGTTTACGAAGTATTTGACTTTTAGTCACTTCCCTTTTTACCTCAACCCCTCAAAATCAAATAAGTTTTAAAACTGAAACTGAATATGTGTATATATATATATATATATATATATATATATATATATGGGTAGTTCTTGAAAAAAGCTGCATTTTTATGTTACTATTAAAAACAAAATTATTTATTAATATTACACTTATTTTTTCTCCATAAACAAAACGTATTCTAATAGTATTTATATAGCACTATTATTAATTTTATCTAAATTTATGTTTTAATATTATTTTTCGTATGAAACTTGCAAAAACGTCATACTCCGTTATCGTAACTAGCAATATCTTTGCAATATTATTAGAAAAAAACTTAATTTAATTTGAAAACTTGATAATTCTCTTGCACTATAATTTTTTTATATAGCGTAAAATATGTTTTGCCTCTAATTAAATTTCAAATTAATTTTTGGAAGTTGAAAAAATTATATACATTTTACGTGCAACTATGTATTGGCATCATTACCGTTATCAGATTGTAATTCTTGATGTCACACACTAGAGGCGCTACGAACTGGCGCATGCTAGTTGTAAATTCTCTATAAATACCGATCAGTACACAGTAAGCATCGAGATGGTACAGATGCTGCCTGTTTTGTAAAAAATATGGTGCAAACACGTGCTCAAGGGTTTGTCCGATCTTAAATTGTCGTTACCGTTATCAAGTTATTGACGTAAGTAGTATTTTTTTCTTTTTCATTTAGTTCTTATTTTATGTATTTTAACAACCTTTATACCATTACATAAAGAAAATAAAAACATTTTTTGTAACATTGAAATGTAAAATCTAAAACATGCCTGGTCATCAACTCCGTTATATCATTACCGTTATCAGTAAATGATAACGGTGTTGATCTGAACTTTTACTTAAAGATGAAGTAAATAATTCCCGTGAAATAAAGAAAAAAATTCTTTTCGCGGAAGTTGTAACAAAACAAGTGAAGGAAAATATAATGCAAGAAAATGTCTGGATGGAAAAAGAAAAGTTTTGCAGGCTATATCTGGAAAAGTAGTGAAAAAGTACAAGTTCTGTAATGTTTTAAATTCCATTTCTAGAAATTTACATTGTTCTACAAACCGCCTTAATCGCAGAAAAATTTATAGGACTAAGTTACAAAAAATAATTATCGATTTTTTCGAGAGGGGTGAATGTAGTCGATTAATGCCAGGTAAAAAGGATACGGTTACCAAAAGAAAATGTAAAAAACGAAAAGAGATTGTTGTCGGACTCCTTAATAAATATACACAAGAAATTTCAATTGTTTTTTCCAGAATATAAAAAACTAAGTTACTCTCAATTTTGTAAGAATAGACCGTTTTGGGTTTTAATACCAAATGCCCGAGACAGAGAAACTTGTGCATGCAAGCAATGCGAGAATATAAGCTTAATTGTCCGAAAATTAAGGATTCTCAATATAATTCAAGTTACTTTTCCAAATGAACTTTGCAAAGAATTATGTTGTAATGAAGTTCTTGGAGAACACTGTTTAAGCCGCACATGTGAATTTTGCAAAGATAAATAAGTCTTCTTGAATATGGCTCAGCAAGAAGAAAAAATACGATATAAGTTATGGGAAACGAAGAAAATGAAAGTAAATATTAAAGGAGAAGAAAAAGATTGTCTGAAAACAATAAAAGAAGAGGTCGAGTCCACTATAAAAGAGCTTGCTTCTAAATTGTTAGTTGAATTACCGAAATACATGTTGCATTTACGAAACATAATTCACTAGCAAAAATCTATAGATGATATTAAAAAAAATCTTAGAAGCTCTGAAGTTTTGATTCACATGGACTTTTCAGAGAACTATAACTGTAAATATGGAAGGGAAATACAATCTGGCCATTTTGGCGGTTCTAAACCTCAGATTTCACTTCATACGGTGATTGTTTATGTCTCTAATGAAGATCGGCCTAGACACATAAATTTCTGTACAATCTCTGAAAACTTACGCCACGACCCATCAGCTATATGTGGCCATTTGATACCTATTTTCACTGAAATAAAATTTCAAAATTTACAAATTAAAACAGCTCATTTCCAAAGCGATGGCCCAACAACGCAATATAAGAACAAAAAAATGTTCTACTTGATTGCTACTTATATTGCAGATTTATTAGAAGTGAATCAGATACAGTGGCACTATAGCGAAAGCGGGCATGGCAAGGGAGCGCCGGATGGCATTGGAGGGTCTGTTAAGCGAAAAGCAGATGAAGCTGTGGCGAAAGGTAAAGATTTTTCAAGCTTCCAAGAATTTCATTATGTTCTACAAGAACAATGTAAAACAATAAAAATAATCGCTATTAGTAATGAAGACATAATAAGATTTGACAGCCTAGTTCATACTAACTTGGAATCTTTTAAAGGCACTCTGCGCATTCGACAGAAGTAATCAAAATTCATTGTTTTTTCGCTACCTCAGTTGCCTTCAATGCGTAGGAATGTGTGAACATTACCATCTTGGTCTAATGCAATTTAAGAGTCGAACTGGATCTAAAAGTGAACAGAATGATTTGCCTATGACCCGCAAAACACTAAGATATTCTGATGTGTAGTCTTCATCTTCAGATGAAGAAGTAATTGATGGACAAAAACTCTCTAAAACCACACCACGTGGTGCAATTTGCAGTCAAAAAGGGAGTAAAACATTTTATAGGTAAAGTCCTTCAGATGAAGAGTATACAATTAGTTTTATGAGAAGGAAGACTGATATAAAATTTGTGTTTCCAATCCAAGAAGACATTTATACAGCCTAAAACCTAACCTAACCTAACCTAAAAAGGATGTAACTTTATTTTTAAAAAATCCCTATGAAAAAAGAGGTCAATACTTTTTCGATCTAGATGAAATTGAGTCTGTTCAAAATTTAGGTTAAGTTGATTTTCTCATGTTGTGTAGTTATCGATAATACCTTTATTTACGTAATATTTCAAAAAAACATTTCTTTAAGCTGTATTCTGAGTCATTTTGGACCTAACAAATCATGTTAATTTGTCTTTGATACAAATTTATTATAATGTTTAGGCAGTACTTAGAAAAATAATTTTGTTTTCAGTATTTGGATACAGATTAGGTTACTTAGTCTGGTCATCATACCTTGGATACATATTTAGATTCAACCGAGGTTTCAACATTTGTTAAGTTTATTCGCAGTTTTTGTATTTTTTTAAACATGTATTACAACATTTTTCAAGATCTCCTGTGTATTATTTTACTGCTAATTTATGAAGCAATATCATTTCCGTTATACATACGTCATTCCCGTTATCCGTACATAATTATTAGTTATGAAAAACAATTCGAGGCAAAAACAAGATCGACAGCTTACTATTTTGCTACAAGTAAAACGTTTTAAATAGGTTTTGCTAATTTTTATAGAATTTATTATATTTTCAATTTAAAAAAAAAATATCATTAAAAATGCGGCTTTTTTCAAGAACGACCCATATAGTATGAATGAATTCGTTACCTTACATAAAAGAAATTTCAACAAAAATAACCAAGTTGTTCAAGTATGATCCTTCAATTAAAATCGCCTTTAAACATAATAAAATAATAGGCAACACTTTTACAAAATTAAAAGATAGGGATGAAATACAAAAAACATCAAACATTGTATACAGTATTCCTTGTTCAGAATGTGAGGGTATTTACATAGGCCAAACCTCTAGGGTCCTAAAAGACAGAATAACTTCGCAAAAAAGCGACTGTAGATTAATGAAAAATACTTGTGCACTTTCAGAACACACAAATCAATCAGGGCACTTATTCAACTTTAATGATACCCAAATATTATGTAAGGAAACTAATTATAACAAGAGACTGTTTCTGGAAATGGTGGAAATATTTCTGAATCCTAATTCGTTAAATAAGAGAGCTGATATCGAAGACCTTAGTTCTATTTATTCAAATTTACTTAATCTGAATAATTATATGAACAACAATAATAGTTTAAATAACACAGAATTTTCCTTTTAAAAAATATAATAAATATATTATATCCATATACCTTTCTATACTCAGTCTCTTCAATTCGAGTAGTTTGTCGTAGGCATATATTCGACGTTTAATTCATACTTGTTCTGGTTTGATTAAGATATTTCTCAGCTACTGATTTTTCTTTGTATCTGGATGTATATCGATGTGATTACATAGCTAAATCCTAGATCTGTGTTTCAATCATCCTGACAGAACGTACTATAACATTCTTTACATGTCAAAAAAACCTACATAAGAAATTTACTTGCTTCGTATTTCAATATAAAAATATATGGAGAACAGGAATTCCTGCCAGTATGTAAAATCTAATTTCAATGTTAAGGTCAAATTGTGTTTGTTTTTCGCAAGAAGTTATCTATACTAATTGCAAAGCAGTGAGTACCATTTTCTACCTTTTTTTTCTAAAAATCCTCAATTTCTAATTAATGTGCATACAGAGATAAAAAACAAATTTCTTCTCATATTGCAGCTCTGAAGAAGGTAATAATCATTACCGAAAGCTTGGCGTAGCTTAAAAGCAATATAAATCTAGCCCTAAATTAGGACCGATACCCCAATAATTAGGTTACTTGTTGTTCAACTAGTCGGTCAAGACTACCCTTCTCTTTAATATATATATATATATATATATATATATATATATATATATATATATATATATATATATATATATATATATATATATATATATATATATCGAAAGCCTCCAAAATGGCATATAATTTACACGATCTTTTACGAAACTTTCAATTTTTATCCCCTTCTTTTTACCATCTGTGTAATTGCAAAGTAAATATATTAGTAAGTAGGTTACAACTGGAATAATCTCTATACCCAAAAACCCATAAAAATACATTTTCTGAGATTTATTTACAGAGAATACAATTTTTTGTCATTTAGCCTCCTATTTCGACCCCATCCCCTGATCAGATCAAATTAAAAAACTAAACGAAAAAAATCGTTAAATGGGAATAAATAACAAAAAAAACTAGTAATCAATCTGTTTTACAATAATAAGTTTAAATTTCTGTCACGCCCATGTTTCCCAATGAAATCGCCGACTGTTGATGGACATAGTTTTTATGTTGTGTCAATTTACTTTAGATACACTTTACAAATATTTATCCTTTTATATGCAACACGTTATTAGCTGACTTCAAAAAAGGAGGAGGTACTAAATCATTATTATGTATTTATTTACGTATGTATGCATATCGATTACTCCGCCGTTTTTTGCCAAATTTTGGCAATTTTTTTGCAAACCAGAAGTGTGAGCACTCAGCACACTTTTAAACAGACCTCATTTGTAAAAAATCAAAAGTGCAAAAGTAAATTAGTAATATCCACATCCACAACCCCTTACTAACTGGACTCTAAGTAAAATATATGAAAGTATCCTTTATAAAAAACAGAATGTGAAAGTTTTAAACGATTTCTATGTTTAGTTTTGATTTTATAAATTTTTGAAATATTGATGTTAAACCAACCAAAATAAATAAAATGTTTTTACGATTTTTTAAATGTTTTGTAAATATATAAATAATGGTTCCATTCAGCAAAGAATCTTTAGGTAATTATCTTTAAAATTATTTTTGACCATTAATACTTAGAGGGTGGCCCTAAAATAGTTTCAAACTTAATTAAGTGTATTTTATTTTTAGTCCTAAAAGATTTGCGATTAATTTTCATATTTGAACGATCGTTTTTGTAAACAAATATTGATATTGCAAATAATTATTCATTTAATTATATTTTTAACAATATTAGATAATCTAAAAACAATTCTTATTGAACCCGAACCAAAATAATATAACTTTGCTTACATGTTATCTATATTTTAAACTATACTAAGTAGGTAAATGTTGGATAACAAACTTTTGAAAAATAAATAGTTATTATATAACTAGTCCATAAATTTAATTACAAGTCTGGGCGGAATTACCCATACATTGGATAACTTCAAATAAACCTACACGTTCATTTGCATATGAAATTGCAAAAAGCAGACAAAAAAATATAAAATGGTATATTAAAAAAGTGTTGGAAAACGATTAATTTACAATACTGGTCTTTTTTCGGCATCTAAGATGTTTTCTAAAAGAAAGCGACTCGATTTACTAATACTATTTTGGTGGTGTGCATCACCCAAATACGACAAAACATTGCAAATATGCGGACAAAATAATATTTTCATTGTCTGTAGTTACATGCACCATTCCCAGGACAAACTGCTGACATAACAATTCTCAGACAGACGATTTCAAGAAACAACGAAGTTTTGCCGATGCAAATTCCCAGGCCCAGAAGCTTCATTCGTTTTCATCTATATTGTATAAATCATTCTCATTCTGTAATTCTTACTGTAAACACATACTTGAAATAAAATATTTTTTAAGTTCAAGTTAATGTTCACTAAACTAAAGTAAATACATGTTAGTTTTTATAGAGATAGGTTTCGGTTAGTTTTTATATCGATATATACATTTATAAATTTATAGACGTGTAGCTTGTGGTTTTTCTTTAAAGAATGTTTAAAGATAGTATGCATTGGACTCAATTATCTCTAATGTTTATAGTTTTGCACCTTTGTGTGTGAGAGTGAACCACATAACTAAAATGTCTTGCTCTGTTTATTTGGATGTATCATCCTAACGAATTGGATATTGCGCCAGACGGTAGTAATTGTATCTCATCTTAACATAAGATCATTACTACCTAAATCGAGTGATTTAAAAGATCAGATAATATCAAATAATTATGACTTTTTTTGAGTTTCAGAAACTTGGTTAATTCCAGCTATACCAGACACATTTGTTTCTATTCTAGGATACTCGGTATACAGACAGGACAGAGAACGAAGCGGTGGTGGCGTGGCTATATTCATAAAAAAATAGCTCAAATATTAAAAATGTCAAAGTTCTTAAAGAAAATAATGATGAAATGAAAACATTGATAACATTTGGATTTCTGCCAAAATAGGCGATGTTGTGGTATATATTGGCTGTGTGTATCGTCCCCCTAGGGTTTTGGAGGAGAGGGTTGCTGAATGTGTGATGATGTGTGATTATCTTATTTACCTAGGTGATCTCAATATTAATTATTTAAATAGGACCAGACCAGAATGTATTTTCTTAGATAATTTTTTCAACATTTTTAACCTACATCAGGTTATTACAACCCCAACGCGAAATTCTTCTTTACTTGATTTAATAATTATTAACAAATACGATCGCGTTCTACACACTGAAAATATTAATTTTGGGCGATTATCAAATCATTGTTAGGTATACTCTATAATTGATATACTCTTAAAACAAAGAAATAAACCTACCTTTTATTCGTTTAGAGATATAAAACATATGGATGTGGCTCGTTTCAACAGTGACCTTCGCAACATTTCCTGGCATTGTGTTTATACTGAGCCTAATCTGGAGAGGAAGGTTCTACCATTTGAGAACTGTATAAATGAGATCTTTAATACACATGCGCCGATCCGAACAATTAGAACCACCAAAAATTACTGCCCCTGGATAACCCCAAATATTAAACGCATGATGCGTTTGAGAGATCATGCTCTTAATGAATACCGTAAAGCCTTAAAATCCGTTAGTGTTTCATTTGCTCAAACCCAATCAAAATTAAGATAAGAACTTCGTAATCTAGTAACATCCTCCATTCGCCGAGAAAAGAAGGCTTTCATAGAGTTTGAATTGAATCGAAACTACAAAAGTTCCAAAACACTTTGGAATGCCGTAAGTAAATTAAATATACATAGAAAGTGCCCTCCCCCCCCCCAGCGACCTTCCCGATCATCTTAAAAGAATGCCAGTAATATAAACACATTTTTTATTTCTTCTATTTTGCGAACCGAACCGGATTTGTTAACATTTCAGTACTTTGATCAAAATAAGGATCCAAATATCGCAAATAATGTATTTAACTTCTCGCTTGTTTCACCTGATACTAATGCTTCCAAACTTATGAAAATTAAATCGAATGCCGAAGGGATAGACAAAATATCTGGAGACATGATAAAACTATGTGTGTCTTACTGTGTGCCTGCTCTTACGCATTTGATTAATTCATCATTGCTTAATGGAGTTGTGCCCGGCCGCTGGAAACATTCCCTTATTACCACCATTCCAAAAAAAGAAAAAGTTTCTGAATTGAATCACTTAAGATCAATTAGTATTCTGTCAGTACCCTCAAAAATTATAGAATCTGTTGTCTATGACCAATTAAAGGGCTATACTGACAAAAATAAAATTCTACTGTGTATGCAATCAGGCTTTCGCTCTGGACCTAGCACTACTACGGCTCTTTCCAACGTTGTTGATGACTTATTGCGCGCAATGGATAATGGAAAACTTTCTCTTTTGACAATGTTGGATTATTCAAGAGCATTCGACACTATACATCATGGCCTTTTGATCGCTAAACTGAAGTATTATGGTCTCTCACAGGAGTCCGTGGATTGGTTTAGAAGTTATTTGATAAATAGGCATCAGCAGGTGAAATTGGTGAGTGATAGTGAGGTTAACCTTTGTGAAAGCTTAGTGAATCCGACTGAGGTACCACAGGGCTCCATTCTGGGTCCTTTGTTGTTTGATATTTATACGGCTGATATAGTAATATCAGTTGATGTGAATATCCATTTGTACGCTGACGACTGTCAAGTATATACCAATTATTTATTATAGACCAAAGCTTAAGCTTTTCTAATCATGTAATAAGTAAAATACAATTAGCATATCTACGCCTGAAACATCTGTATCCTTTCAAAAATATTTTAAATTTTTATGTTAAATTCAAGTTAACTGAGTTCTTGATTCTACCATTATTTGACTATTGCGATGCAGTATACGCCCCATGTCTAAATAATTACTACGCAAATCGTATACAGGTGGTTTAAAATTCTTGTCTTAGGTACTCTGCAGACATTGGAAGGCGGGATCACATAACCCCTTATTACTTGCAGTACAGCTTGCTTAGGATGAACGATAGAAGAGATGTACATTTCGTCACTCTAATAAAAAAAATAATAACCTCTGGGCTCCCTTCCTATCCGAGAGATAAATTGGTTTTTGCTAGTGAAAATGTTGAGGGAACAAGAAGAAATCCAGTGTTGTTAGTGGTACCACGTCATGCTACCACCACCTTCAAGGGATCTTTCTCATATTATTCCTCTCTCCTGTATAATTTTTATTTATTTATTTATTTATTTATTTATTTATTTATTTATTTATTCACACGTGTTCAATTTGCACGAACCTGACAAGTTATTTTCCAAAACTTTTATTTGGAGCCGCTTTGCCGTATTAGATTTCTCTCGAATTGTTCTTGCCAAAACTACATCTGCATTTCGAATATTTATAAATATCCTGAATTTATTGATTAAGGCGGTAATGTGGTAAAATTCCTCTTAATTCGTTGCTCGAGACATTCGGCTGACTCTGTCAAGAAATTTAAAAACGTTTTTAATATGTCCATTTCAATTACCAGTCTTGTTTTTGTGATAAGACGGGATGGATTTGCATTTTCAGTTGTCTTTTGGTTTTTCCCGGGTTGCAAAAGAGCTGGAAGTAGACATGATACACCCAAGTCTACTGAATCTCAGAACCCTCTATCACAGATGACAATATCACCTTCTTGAAGCCATTGTTGCTGTCCATGGCATCTCTTTCAAATTCTGCTCGTAATAGCAACGCATCATTGTTTCTGTCATCTGAAAAATATGGCCCGTGAGTGTCTAGGATATAAATTGTTCTTGACGCATTCACCGATTGCTTTAAAATATTTAGTTTTAAACATTCTGGGTCCTGTAATACCATTTCAATTTCTTCATTTAGAGATCTTGAACAATTCAAACAAACTCGAGAACTGTTGGTAAACTCTAAAGCAGGGTGGTTTAAGTTCTCCCTTCTTGAAATAGCTATTTGCTTTTCGTGATCATTGATTCCATTATCTATCAATCTTGTCGTAAATCTTACTTCGCAGAAACAATTGATAAAATATTGGAAAAATTCCTTTTAATAATAAAAGGAATTTTACCAATAGAAAATCCAAAAATTAAGGATAAAATAATAGATGACTAAAAATTATAATTATTACGACTCAAAAATTAAACGATTAAATAGCTGTCAAAAATGTATAAACAATTGTCATATTTAACATTGTCATGGTAATGCAAAGCCAACCCAGATTTTTTAATTTTTTTCATTACCGGCGTAATTAAGTTTGAGAGTATTTTAGGGCCACCCTGTAGGTATTAATGGTCAAAAATCATTTTAAAATTAATTAATCAAAGAATTTTTGTTGAATGGAACCATTATATACATAGTTATAACGCTTTTAAAAATTCGTAAAAACGTTTTATTTATATTCGGTTGGTTTATCATCAATATCTCAAAAAATTATAAAATTAAAACTAGACATAGAATTTTTTTAAAACTTTCACATTTTATTGTTTATGAAGGATACTAAAACATAAAAAAAATGAAAAAATTCCAACAAGAACGGCGTCTTTTGATATGCTGAGAATTTGCAATTAATTTGTTACCCTGTTTTAAGCAAGTTTTAGAATTTACTAGGTAAATGTTTAATTCCATTTTGTAGCTTCAGATGTGATATATTTTGCTTTTTTTTAAGGTTGATTTTATTAAAAAAATTGGTAAATGTGTTTACCCGGAACTTCTCTCCTTATGATTTTTTTCCATTTGTTAGGAATAGTGAAGTGTGACCCAGTTTTTTTCAGTACATAGTTACAGTATATATATGCTACATATACTGTCTTTTTATTTGTTTCATCATATTGGATTTCTACCAATATTTTACCATTCTCTTTCTAACTATATCCTACATGAAACCCATATTATCAGTCTTTACCTACTCCGTTGGCCTACAGATATTTCCTAACCCCAAATAATACACCACTCAACAACAAGAAGATCGTTAACGAAAACCACTTATAAACTTAATATCTGGGAAATATCTGCGAACCAACAGGATATAAAATCTATATACGTGTCCTGAGAATGCAACAATAAAGTTGCGAAACGTCGACAATTTAAAAAAATACTTTAGAATTTATATGTGTCCTGAGGATTCAACAATAGAGTTGCGAAACGTCAACAGTTTAAAAAAAGTATTTTGTTTCTTTACTGGACCCTTACCCCAAATAATACACCCCTCTAACATAACAACAAGAGGATCATTAACGAAAACCATAGAAACATAATATCTAGGAAATATCTGCGGACCAACGGAGTAGGTAAAGACTAATACTATGGGGTTCATGCAGGATATTGAAACTATATATATATATATATATATATATATATATATATATATATATATATATATATATATGCAACAATAAAGTTGCGAAACGTTGACTATTTAAAAATAGATTTTTTTTTACTAATATTACACCACTATAACATAACAACAAGAGGTTTGTTAACGAAAACCATTTAGAGACTTAATATCCAGGAAATATTTACGAACGAACGGAGTAGGTAAAGCCTGATAATATGAGTTTCATGCAGGATAAAGGATCTATATGTGTCCTGAGGATGCTCAAATTAAGTTCCGAAACGTCGACAATTTAAAAAAGCTTGTTTTACTGGATCTTAACCCCAAATAATACACCACTCCAACAAAATTTTTTTTAACATTTTTCAGCCATGTTGGATTTTTACCAAAATATCACCAGGTCATTCCCATATGACCCTTAATTTTTGATTAAAATTTAGAGTCAATCGGGTAAGTATTATTTATGCTATGTCGAGAACTGATAGACAGACCGACAGACGGACCGACGGAATTGACAAAACATGTTTTTTGGCATCTACGGACGCTAAAACGTGAAGGTATGTAAAACCTGACAGGGTAATTTTTTCACGATTACAAAAATTTTATTTGGCCGCAATTTTGTTACGCCATGCCATCTTAAATTAATAACACAGTTTTACTAGTTGAGCCCTATACCATAATCAGTTATGGCAAACAATTTGAAATCATTAAGTAGTTTTTTATTTTTTGTTTCGTTCCTCTCTCTTGGATTCGTACCAAAATTTTACCAGTTGATTCCAACATAATACCTGATTTTTATGCAAAATTTGAAATGAATTCGACTAGTAGCTTTCTCATAATATTTTTTTAACATTTCACTAGGCCGCCATTTTGTTATTGCCATACTCGATTTATAACAAAATATTACGAGATCATTCCCATATGAGTCTTAATTTTTTATCAAAATTTGAAGTCGATCGGGTTAGTTTTTAAGACGGGCCGACGGAATTGATAAACCATATTTTTCGGCCTCTAGGAACGCTAAAACGTAAAGAGAGGGTGATTTTTTTCACGATTACATACATTTTATTTGGCCGCCATCTTTCATTTTTACCACTATTTTACTACTTGATCCCTATACCACAATTAGTTATGGCACACAATTGGAAATCAATCTATTAAATAGTTTTTTAAGGCTGAATTTATAAATATTTTATCATACCGCCATTTTGTGCCGCCATCTTGGATTCGTACCAAAATGTTACCAGTTGAATCCAACATAATACTTGATGTTTTTGCAAAATTTGAAATAAATTGGACATTTCACTAAGCGGCCATTTTCTTTCACCGCATTGAATTTTTACCAAAATGTTACCAAATCATCCCCATATGACCCTTAATTTTTGCCGAAAATTTCAAGTCAATCGGGTAAGTAGTTTTTTAGCTACGCTGAGGACAGACAAACCGACGGAATTGAGAAAACATGTCGTCATCTAGGGACCCTGAAATGCGAAGATCTGAAAAAATCTCGGAGAGTGATTTTTTCACGATTACAATACTTCCCTTTTACGAGGGAAGTAAAAACAACATCGAAGCTACAGTTATTTTGGTATTTCGTTGAATTGTTCAAAATATTTTGTTTTCTGAGACAGCTGTTATATGTTTAAGTGTTCTTAAACTAACTTTGTGTAAACATTATATGACAAAAATACCTAAAATTTAATTAATGAATTATTTAGACAAAGTCTGTGAAACCCTATTTTTCGATATCCGAAAAGTAGACTAAAACCTATGAGTCAATGAAAAATTATGGCACTTTGATATTAATGGATGTGTTTGTTTTTTGGTGAGCCTCTTTAGTTCACTGACAACAAAAATCGAAAAAAAAATAGCTTTTAAATTCTGAAATAGTCATCAAATCATTTCGGTCTCAAAATATAGACAGATAAGAATTGATATTAACATTCCAGCGTATCATTTGCTATGACGAGTAGTATTCAAACATTTTTTCAGATGAAGAGTATCGGGGACTCAATATTCTCCAGTCAGTGGTACCGATGTGGAAAGAAAATAAAGCAGTTTATCCCCTTTATAATATTGCGCACTCAGCTTCCAATGGGTCTAGACGCTTTACCATTAGGCAGGTCCAATTATGAGATGCTGGTTACAGTAAGTTATTTTTTAATTTTTTTTCTCTCCCTTTCTCTTATTCTTTCTTTATAAATCTTCAACATTTGATGACACTGGTTGTCTTTATAATCTGCTTCAAAGACTCGATCCATTATATTGTCCCATCCCCTGTGGAGGGGTGCAATCACCTACCTTCCAGTGGGTCTAGACGCTTTAATGTGCTTTAGCATTAGGCAGGTCCAACTCAGTGAAGCTGGTTGCATAACGTGTTTTCTCTCTCACTTTCTCTCAGCCTCTCCTTATGAAACTACAATACTTGGTAAATTTATCCTCTTTATATTATTACGCACACTATATCTAAAAATAATATTTACAACGTTGCCAGTTTTATAGTTTTTCCGATAGAGCTCGAAAACTTTATTTTTTTATAATGTTGACCAAACCAAAGTGTTTTCAATCCTAGAATATTAATTTTTGTTTCTGGAAATGTTAAAAGATATGACAAGTCAGAATTTTTATCCAAAAGAATCGGCACAGTCAAATATTTTGGTAACGGATTAGCATATCGTTATGAAAGATGGTATAGGGGGATTATCAATAGTGTCAGATCTAAAAACGTTCACAATGTTGCCAGTTTCATAGCTTTTCTATAAACTTCTCAACTAATTTTTTCTAAATACAGTTTTGTGATAGTTTTTTACCCATACTGTTAACCAAAACTAAGTGATTTCAATCCTAGAATAAATAATTTTTTTTCTGAAATTTTAAGATATGGTAAGACCGTCTTTTCATTGAAAAGAAACGGAATAGGTCGCCCAGTTTTTGGCTAGTCTTTATATTTCATGTTTGTTGGTATCTTTTTATTGTTAGAAAAACTGTAGATTTTTTAATTTGTTTCTCTGGATGTAAAGCATTAAATAATTCATAAACTTCTTGAAAGCTTTTTATTTTAGCATCGTAACCAAAATAGATTAATCTTTAAATCCGATCAGCTTTACTTAACCAAAAACCATTTTATCTTAATAACGATTTAACTAACTTTCAAAATGTTATGACGGATGGTTGACAACAATAATAATTGTTGATTAGCTATTTCCAAAGAGTCACTTGATATTTTGTACTTCATGGTTGTAACAACGTTGAGAGTTCTATCGGAAAAAGTCTAAAACTGACAACGACGCAAATGTTATTTTTCCATTCAGCACTATGATTAATTTCCTACAGCAAATTTCATAACGATATAATCCGATGCCGAAATATTTTAGATGTTCGAAGTAGTTTACCGTTCCGGTTCTTGTGAATGAAAAAAATTTAGAGGAAACATTTTCTAGAATTGAAAACACTTGGGTTTGGTCAACAGTATAAGCAAAAAATTAGCATAGCATCGCTTTAAAAAAATTTTAAGAATTCTATCTACGATAAAACTGGCAACGCTGTAAATGTTATTTTCTGATCCGGCACTGCTGTTAATGCCCCGATAGCAAATTTTATAACTATGTTAATCCGTTAGTGAAATATTTGGATTGCGGTTTTGCCATATCATCCAAAATTTACCTAAAAAAATTATGTTCTAGGATTGAAAACGCTTGCCTTTAGTCAACATCATAATCAAAAAGTCATCATGGTATTGCATTTAAAAAATAAAATTCACAGCTCCATCGAAAGAGTATAAAACTGACTACGTTGCAAATAATATTTTTGGATCCGGCTCTATTGATAATACCCCGATACAAAATTTCATAACGATGTTAATCCGTTACCGAGATATTTTACCATTCCGGTTCTTTTGAATGAAAATGCGGTATTCCATAATATGATATTATTTTTTATATTTTCCAGAAGAAAAATTTGGTGTTCTAGGATTGGAAACACTTTGGTTTGGTCGACATTATAGGCGAAAAACAGTCACAGTATTGAATTTAAAAAAATAAAGTTGAGAGCTCTATAGGAACAACTATAGAACTAGCAACGTTGTAAATATTATTTGTAGATCCGGCACTATTGATAACCTCCCTATGGCAAATTTTATAACGGTATGTTAATCCGTTATCGAGATATTTCGCCGTTCCGGTTCTTTTGAATTTGCGGACTTGCCATATATTTTAAAATTTCCAGACGAAAAATTTGATATTCTAGGATTGAAAGAAACTTTGGTTTGGTGAACTTTATAAGCGAAAAACAATCATAGTATTGCATTTAAAAAAATAAAATTAAGAACTCTATCGGAAAAACTATAAAACCGACAATCCTCTAAATATTATTTTTAGTTCCGGTACTATTGATAACCTCCCTATGGCAAATTTTATAACGATATGTCAATCTGTTATCGAGATATTTGTCCGTTCCGGTTCTTTTGAATGAAAAGGCGGACTTGCCATATCTTTTAAAATTTCCAGACGAAAAATTTGATATTCTAGGATTGAGCACACTTTGGCTTGGTGAACATTATAAGCGAAAAACAATCATAGTATTGCATTTAAAAAAATAAATTTAAGGGCTCTATCGGAAAAACTATAAAACCGGCAACGCTGGAAATATTATTTTTAGGTCCGGCACCATTGATAAGCTTCCAATTCCAAATTTCATAAAGAAGACCGCGCAAGGTCGTCAGGCTGGATGCTAACGACAGGTAGTAGTCGCTCTAGCAATTTAAATAGCAACAATATTACTGCGTCCTTTATAAGATACCTACTCTGCAGCGCGAATGGACATTTCGGTATTTGGAGAACGTCAACGAAAACTCCGACTTCACGCTTTGTACTGCAAAGCGTGAAGATATTATGGCATGCTTGGTATAGTATAACGGTGCAATTAGGCCATAAGCCTTTGCTGTCCAAATATAAAGGTCAATTCGTTGCTTCACTCACAAAGGAACTTATCAAGCATTTAGCATAGCTTAGAATATTATTTGGTTTTTTGATGTACTTTCCTTGCCTGTGTCGTTTTCTCCTTCCACAATATTTCATTGAACATCATGTTCTTCGTTAGCCATTTTCTTCATATTTGTAATTTCACCGTTTGGCCCGAATATATATCATAATATACTTTCTTTCATGTTAAAGAAAGTGTTTCTTTATTTTACACACCCACTTGCAAGATTCAGCAAGGTTTTATTTTATTACTCTATTGCGTCAAGCAAATTGTTTTTCACCTGCTGGCATTAATTATGCTCTTTCTGGTTTGTTTTTCTATTTCTTAACTAGTTAGGTCCTTCTCTTCTTCCAGTTGTCTTAACATCACTGTCTGGTTTGCTTCATTGCTTTCCATACCATGTTTTTGTACCTGGTTCAGTGACTCTTCCATCGCCTCCTGAACTTGTGCCAGTGCTGTTATCACGAATTATAGTTTGTACCAGTGGCGGTTCGCCAGGGGACCCGGGTGAAGCACCGCTTCACCTATATTTTCCAATCAATTTACTTAAAAATAAAAATATTTTTAAAATATTTTATAATCTACATTTTAATTATAAAAATGTAGTATGTTTTATATAAATTCACATTATTTACTTAATTATACCATTATTTTCTATCAAGACTAGTGCGTTATATACTCAAAAAATAATAATGACTTAAAAACATAGCGCGCTGAACAACTTTTCATAAGAGCGACCCGTTGAGGAATCACAATCAGCAGTAACAAATTTCGCATCAGACTCCTCCGCACCACTGTTGCCGCCAGCTATTCTGATATTGTACTAGCTTAGATACAGGAGTGTACTAAAAAGAGGTCTAATTGTACTAAAAACACCAACACTGATAAAATGCAGTTTGTCCTAGAGACGCATCCGCGTAACTTGCTTGAACCATGTGCAACGGAGGGAAGTGGGGCATTCAGAACTGATTTTCATTTTTTATTTCTTCTTGGTTGCCATTTTTAACAAATTGAAAAACTAAATAGAATTCAATTCACATAACCGAGAAACAACCCAAACTGAATAAATTTACAATTAAAAACAATTAAGGTTCCAAACATGTGACTATCTTTAGATATAACAAACTGATAAAAGCGAAATACACAACATGTCATAAAACCGAGAAAGGGTTCCAAACTGGATATAATTATAAAATATGTAAATACTGAAATCAATCTTCTGTACTAAAAATATCAGAGGTGTAAATACACGTATTAAATGCAGCCCGACTGTACTGAATTTAGTACAATTGTACTAAAAAGGGCAACACTGCTCCGCACGCCGGCTTTCACGCTTAGATTTATTTACGACAGTTGTTATGGCAACGCAATGGTGAATATCCGTAAGCCAAATAGAAATGGGAGCGGCATAAAACTGCTGCTGCAGGCTACAGGCGCTTGTTCGCTTGTTATAGAATTAACGTAAATTAGTGCGTTCGGATCATCGGAGGCGGAAGCAGTTTTGCATCGACGAATCGAATCGAAATCAGTTTTAAGATATAGATACATAACTGTTTTTTAAGAACAAAAAAATATATTTAAAATCTTATAATGTCATATTATTTCCCCTAAGTATTAAAAAACGCTCCAAAGCTATGGATAATTAACATTATAAAAAGGTTAAAAAAAGAGCTATTTTGGGCGTGGCACCCCGAAAAATGTTAGCCTGCGGCGCTGTGCACCTAGCTACGCTGCACTTCACCCATTCTTAAATCCACGAGCCGCCACTGGTTTGTACCATCAATATGTGATTGTGCGTCATTTTAATAACATGATCCTCACCGACGGCCATGACACCGGTTACATACAAAATGTCTTTTGTAGGTGTCCTGGATATTAAAATTAATATTTATTATTATAGTGATTCATATTTGTCTTAATAAATTCATTTATTTAGATAATAATTATTACAATAACAACAATACTTATCTTGAAGGAGAAAAATTTCGTCCAAAAAGCGAAGCATTTTCTCTGTGGATTGCTAAGCTAATCTTGGTACCAATATCTTTAATAAATGATTTTGCCTTACTCCCCCAAATTTTTCGACACAAATCGGCACAAAAATGCAACTTTTAGGAATTTCAGAATATCTTTTTCTTTTATTATTTTACTTTTTTTTGACTAATAATCCAAGTACGATATTACTAAAGTATCACTACGTGTGGCATCCCAAATAATATGTTTTCCACACTTCTAAGAAATCAAGGCTAAACCATCAGCCCGTTTTCCGTCAAAGCGACAAATTCCGATAGGTTCTAGAATTGTTGGAATTTTTGCCAAAACAAGAGCTCTTTTAAGCAACTTTTGAGACTTGAAAAGCCGTGAAGCACAACTGCAAGAACTGTTCCGCCACAAACACAGGAATGAGGTTCGAACATCGGTTGTACACTATGAAGTGCTATGGAAATACGGAAAGATGTATGAGTTCCTAAAGTAGAAGGAGGTAAAGCGTTTAACCAAGCAACACTTTTCTTGAATGAGCAATGGGTTTCAGATATATATATTTTTTAATTGACAAAACATTTCCTCTAATTTTTTTTGTGAAGTTTAAGCAGGCGCATTATTATCTCAAGGGGATGACCAAGAAAAAATAGCTTCGTTACAAGAAAATTCAGTATCATTTTTGGTATAAACTTAGATAATAGTTTTTAATACGTAAGAAACACTTTTATTAGATCCTATAAAAGCAGAAAAACATAACGTCGCTGCATCTTATTGCAATACCATCAAATTTTACTGGTAATTTACATATTGTAACGGAATAGACTAACCAATAGAACAGAATATCTAAATTCCTAATTTATTAATATTAAAGCTATCTAATATTAGTTTTGAGAGTTTTTGAAATCTAAACAAATAATAAATATTATTTATCTCAAACACTATCTTCGATACTGTATAGACAGATTTATGTAAAGATAAGAGGGTTTTTCTTTGTTTTTCTTTTTTTTTCGCCTTTCGTCTTTTTGAGCCAGAACTCTGATAAGTTGATTTAAGTTCTAGACATTTATATAGAAGGTACTTTTATCCTATTTAGACGGAAATCTAACTATTTTTTTCAGTTACATACATAAAGTAAAACTCTAGGCGACACCTATAAAGTGTTTATTAATTAAGGGTTCAGGATGCCTCTATGACGACGCAATGCATTTCAGCCAACGAGAGGCAGTTCTTGTCAATTTGACCTTTTTTCTGTTTTCTAAAAAAGATTCAGTCTGTGTCAGAGTTCCGTTTCGTACAGTTGATTTTAAATTCTTCTTTTGTGGTGATTTATGGGGCTTTACGTATACAGTGGGGTATTAAAGTTGAGGTATAATCAAAGATAGTATATTTTCATTCTATGATTTATTTGGGGAGTAACTTATTTTCAAGAGTTAAATTTGTAGTTTATTTAAAGATTTTTTTGTTTTCTTTTCTTTTGCACTAAGTTTGGGGATTTTAAGTAAATTCCGTCATTTTCTAGATTTAAATACTTTTTTTTTGTTATTAGTTTTAAGTATTATTTTTGTACAGTAATTTTCATCCTTTTTTTTTAAATAGATTTTTAAGTTGTTTTTAAAGACCAAATCTTTTATTTAAATGAACCACCTGCTGGTTGAAATAAATCTATTCAAGAAGAAGATACAATCCGTGTTGTTCGATCTTATATGGTCGTAGAATTGGTGAGATAAGATGTTTAATTCAATTTGTACTAACAATTATATTTGATAATATCGTAAATTATAACTTACGAAGAAGCCTACAGAGTGCGTTTGATTTTACTTATCATATCTTAGTTAATTTCAGTATTGCGATAGGGTTGCCAGCTATGTCTCAAATAAATAAATAAAATAAATAAAATAAATAAAATAAAAAAAATAAAAAAAATAAATAAAATAAATAAAATAAATAAAATAAATAAAATAAATAAAATAAATAAAATAAATAAAATAAATAAAATAAATAAAATAAATAAAATAAATAAAATAAATAAAATAAATAAAATAAATAAAATAAATAAAATAAACAAAAATAAATAAAATAAATAAAAATAAATAAAATAAATAAAATAAATAAAATAAATAAAATAAAATAAATAAAATAAATAAAATAAATAAAATAAATAAAATAAATAAAATAAATAAAATAAATAAAATAAATAAAATAAATAAAATAAATAAAATAAATAAAATAAATAAAATAAATAAAATAAATAAAATAAATAAAATAAATAAAATAAATAAAATAAATAAAATAAATAAAATAAATAAAATAAATAAAATAAATAAATAAATAAAAAATAAACAAATAATTTTAAATATAATAAATAACCGCTTTATAACCCTGTTAAAATATTGACATGACCTTTCATCAAAATTGCAATTTATTTTATGTGACGGCGTAGAAGTGCAGATTAATGTTTAAGAATAAAAAAAGCAGTAAGGTTACTTAAACAAGTTTTTTTTAAAAGTTCTTAAAATCTATTTGAAGGCTCTTTTTTGATAGAGTTTATTATTTATATATCAGAAGAAATTGTCAAAAATGTGAATGGCAAAGAAAATCTGATTTTTTGCCGACGTCATGGAAATTTCACATTTTAAAATATCAATGTTAAATCCAACTTTAAATAAGAAACGATTTTTTGAAATCATTTAGTTCTGTTTTAAAGTCACCACATAAGGTATCATCATCAAGGTACCAAAAATTAAGTTCAGGCCCTCATTCCTTAAAGTAGTAATGACCCAGTACTTTAAAAAATCTAATTAACTTTTCTGTTACAGGTGCTGAAAACATCATATTCGTACCTGGCTTTGTTGAACCAAACAATGTAAAAATGGTAATTGAAGACCTTGGACATATTAATTTTTTGCACTAGCAATTGTTTCCTCTATTTTATAAAGTTAGGCAAATATTTTCAAAGGGCTTACTGTACATTAAAAAATATCTCAAACATTTTATTTTTGATCATATTTATTTATTAGTCTAGAAGCGCCTTCCTATCTGCTTTTATCTAATACCTCTGATGATATTTACACAATAGAAGTTATAGTAGGGGAGCTGGCCCAGAATCCACTTAACGAGAGTTATCAAAATTTTAACTTATAGAGTTCGACTTTGGGCTATCCGGGTATGCCAAAACTGACTGTCTGCCGCCTCAGGTCATGTTACTTAACTAAGGAACGGCTTTTAAAAAGCGCTTCTTACTATATGGTAAACTACATTTATCAAAAATAATCCGTATACACTTGAACGATGTAGTGAGTAGTCGATCCGAAGTGCGTTTGACAAGAGACTGGGGAACAGATTTGTAGGAGCTCCGAGTTTACACGATTAGCATCGACAACGCATGTAACGGTCGTGTGTTGTTCGACCGTGTAAGATTACAGAATACTTATATTTTACTGCTTTAAATCTGATTTCAATTAGACCACAGAACACTGTTAAATATTAAATCAAATTAGAATTTCTTTTATAAACTAGTTTTGGGGAAGTGATGCGCGTATTATTATTATACCTAAAACGCTTTCAGTTTTCCGTTACAACCGCTTAGGTACAATTAACATTATTTCTAGGCGAAACAAGATCAACCGGTGGAAAGGTCTGATTGTACAATAATTGTTTGATTGCACAATAATTGAAAGCATAGAGGTGAGTTAAAAAACCTAAACTATGGACGATCATCATGATTTAAAGATATTTAAAAAATCGTTGGGATGCATAAAAATGTAAAAATTATAGAAAGAATCCTTTTGTTACGTATTAAGGGAATGGCTCAAATTTTAATTTAATTTTCTAATAACCTATATTATTATTTCTAAAAGTTAAGGAAGTTAAACAAAAAAAAACAAGCTTCGCAGAGGAAATTATAGTCTACGTAGGGTGACAAGATATATACTCTTTTTAAGAGTGAAGTTCTTTCTTTTCAGGTCCATGAAGTCTGTATTGTAATTATTACTATATGTAGGACAAATATTCTCTATTTTCAGAAATATGGTCGTGTTTTCTAAGTTACTACAGACGTTAATGCAGTTTGATTGCCGATAACTTAATATAAAGGGTTCGATTTTTTTTGGTTATCAGTTGGTCCATACCTTGAGATAGACAGAGCTAAATTCAATAGAGTTTTTTTTTAATTAAAGAATAGAAAAAAGCCATGCTTTTGTAGCTAAAATTTTTAGGGTGTTTATACAGGTTGTGTAAAAAACATTCGTTAAAATAAAAAAGTTTAAAAAAAGTGACTATTATTATTATTATAATTATTTAAATAAATAATTATAACTTTTTCTTCCAAAGTCACTTTTTTTAAACGTTTTTATATATAGGCAACTTCCCATCACCATCCAGCACAAAAGAAATCGGTTATTAACTCACTAGTATTCAGAGCTATTTAGATTTCTGATCAAGATTCTTTAACATCGGAAACATCGAAAAGTATTAAAAATAAACAAATTGTTCAATCTGCTGTAGCTGAACACCAACTAAACAATGGCCATTTTATAAATGTAAAGGAAACCAAGCATCGGTTCCAGGTTTTTATAAGCGAAAAATTAGAGAATCTATTGAAATATTTAAACATACAAACAATTTCAATAGAGATACGAGTTACGGCTTACATTACACTTGGAAACCGATCTTAACACAGGGTCACTGTTCGGCGAGCACAAGTCGGGTATAAAAGCCCCCCTAAATCGCTTCGAGCTCATTCAGTGTTCATCTCTCGTGGAGTAAAGATCCCTGAAGATGCCTCGTGCAATCGAAGGCGAAACATTGGACAGTAATTTCAATTTGACACGGTCTAATCCCTAGAACCAAGATTTCTTAACAGATTGTCATTAATGATTTTCTTAATTTTCATATATTTCTATATATATAATACGATTTCTTCTTAAATCAGTAAGCTGTCAGGTTAATCGATAAAAAAGGTCAAAAGCATTTTTAAGTAGATCATTTTTCCACGGGATCTCGTGGCCGAAAAACTTACAAGCATGTTAATGTCTTAAGATTTTTTTTTGCCTGGTGTGGCATGTTTGCACTTTGAATTAGTTTATAGGTATTAAGTTTTCATTACCTTTTTGTTATAATGAGGCCATATTTTGCAAAATTTGTCTATTCCCTTAAATATTATTTACAGGTCCTCCCTCCAGGGAGCCGTTTTCTTTGTTTTTCATTTCTTATTTTTGAAGATAAAATTTAACATGACCTGAGTTTTTGAAATTTTTTTAATTGAGTCCACATGGTCTGACTGAACACGTCCTGTCTTGAGTTAGTTTGGCAAAGTTCTCTTTGTTTTCATTACCTTTTTAACATAATAGTAGCCATATTTTGGAAAATTTGTCGATTCCCTTAAACTAAGGTAAGCGATCTTTTTTGACTTTTAAGGCCTTATTTTTCATTGTAATTATTATTTACAGGGCCCTCCCGCTATATAGAAGCAGCCGTTTCCTTTCTCCTTTGTACTTTTTATTTTTGAAAATAAAATGTTACATAAATATCTTTCTGGAAATCTTATTGGGTCCAGAATAGTTTATATATATATATATATATATATATATATATATATATATATATATATATATATATATATATATATATACTGCGACGCTTCCTTTTATATCCCCACTTGTGGCCGTAAGGTTATATCTGCGCGGGCGTTGGTCGTTATTTATGTTTTCCGGATGGTGCTGTTGTTGTTGCGCTAATTGCGCTTGAGTTTTTGCGATTTGTAGATTATTGTCTTCCATACTGTTGGTAGTTTTAATGATTCGTCCCTTTGTTTTTCAATTTCTATAGCTTCTCGGATTATTCTGGTTTTATAATGTTCTATATTGGCAATCTCCCTACACCCATCGAAATTTATTTTATGGCAGGTTTCCTGATGATGTAGGAATAAAGCTGAGGTTGTTTGTTTATTTCTGATGCTAAGTTTATGCTCTTCCAGTCTTGCTGATATTCGCCTGTTAGTTTGCCCCACGTATAACTTTTCACAGTCCTGGCACGGAATACTGTATACTTCGTGGTTTTCCACTTTGATTTTATCTTTTGGGTTTCCGAGTAGTTTACCTATAGTTGTTTGTGGCTTGTGTATTGTTTGTATATTGTGTTTCCTAAGAATTTTTCCGATTCTGTCTGTTGTGCCTTTTACATATGGTAAGACTACTCGTTGCTTTCCCGGTTCTTAATTTTTGTTGTTCGTTGTTCGGGAAACCTGTGCATTAATAGCTTTCTCTATGGTGCGATTTGTGTAGCCATTTTTCTTTAAAGTACTAGATATTACCTTAAGTTCGTTTTGTTTCGTCTGTGTGTCAGTTAATCGCACGGATCTGAATATTAGAGTATTTGCCACAGCTTGAATTTGTGCTGGGTGATGATGTGATTTTGCATTTAAATATCTGTCTGTATGTGTTGGTTTTCTATACACGTTGTATTCGAAATGTCCGTTATGCAGTTTTGTGACCAAAACATCTAAAAATGGTAGTTTGTTGTTTTCCTCTAACTCTAGAGTAAATTGTATTCTGGGGTGGATTGAATTTACGTGAGTCAGAAATTTTTCGAGCTTTGCATGACCATGTTGCCATATAATAAATTTGTCATCCCCATAACGAATCCATAATTTGGGCTTTAAACTTGCTTTTTCAAGAGCTTCTTTCTCGAAGTATATCATAAATAAATTCGCGACTACTGGTGATAGCGAGGACCCCATTGGAGCACCATCCACTTGTTTATACATTTGCCCGTTGAATGAAAAATAAGTATTTTTAAGGCAATGCTCCGAGAGGTTTATTATATGTGCCTGGAAATCCTCGTTCATAGCAATCTTGTTCAATGCTTTGGCGATGGGAATACTGGGATATAACGATTTGACGTCTAGGCTTGCTATGATATCGTTTTTTTCAAGGACGATATCTCGTATAATTCAAGTGAAATGCTCCGAGTTTTTTACAAATGAATCAGCTTTTTCTACAGCTGGTTGCATAATTTCAGAAAGGTATTTCTCCAGTTTTTGTAGCGGCGAATTAACAGCACTAACAATAGGTCTGATGGGCGCCCCTGGTTTGTGTAATTTTGGTAAACCGTAGAGTTTAGGACATCTGTTCGACTTTTCTGTTCTTTTCAGAACGACAGTAGTGAACGGATGTACGTACACCCGGAATGAAAACACATTGTATTTTTTCATCTGTGAAGGACTAAAAACAACACATATATATATATATATATATATATATATATATAGATAATATATATATATATATATATATATATATATATATATATATATATATATATATATAT
>JAUTXW010004634.1:0-75000 GCA_030620095.1 Kuschelorhynchus macadamiae | reverse complement strand
GGATCTTTAACAAGTTGCCTTATTTGAGGACCATCAAATATACCAGCTTTTAGTTTTTCCGTGCTAATGCCAGGAAATTTACGTTACAAATACCCAAAACAATTTCCATCTCGATTTAAATTCACAAATTGCTTCATTAGGCCTAGCTTGATATGCAAGGGCGGAAGTAAGATTTTTTCTCTTGAAACCAAAGGTTCGTTGATCACGTTTTGTTTTCCTTGAGTCATGAGATCTTTTGAAGGCCAATTTTTATTAACCCAGTGCTCATTTTTAGCTCTGCTATCCCAAAGGCACAAAAAACAAGGATATTTTGTATACCCACTCTGCTGTCCAAGAAGGAAGTTAACCATTTTTAAATCAACACAAATTGCCGACTGATGTTCTTCGTATTTAATTTTTCTCAAAACTAATGCAATTGTTTCATATTCTTCCTTCATGGTAGTAGAATGACCAATAGGAATTGAGCCATATTTGTTACCGTTATGTAAAAGAACACATTTAAACTACGTTTTGAACTGTCAATAAAAAGGCGCCAATCATCTGGAGTGTATTCAGGCAAACCCATTTTTTCTAAGAGCCCTTTTATATTGTTACAGAATACCAAGTTATTTTCCTGAGCGAAAAAAGGCAGCAGATTCTTATCTCTTTTACGATAAAATGTAATATTAGTACCTGGACAAAGTAGATTTTTTTCTTTTAATCTGGATGCAAGTAATTCAGCGGATACCTTTGAGAGATTCAGGTCTCTTATAAGATCGTTTAGTTCTTCTTGACTGAAACACTGCAGAGTTGCTAAATCTGCTTCAAATTCGCTGTCGTTTTCTGATTGAATTCTTTGAACTTCGTCAGACGTTGATGTTTCTGTATCATCTTCCGTCAGTTCGGGTAAACTGCTGAATGATGGAACGGGTATTTCTTCCGAATGCGCTACAGGCCTTCTTGCAGAATCTAGATCAGGATATGTCCATTTGTGTCTATCGTTTCTATTTATGCCTTTAATATTAACGAGACAAAAATAACAGTCATCATGATGGTTTCGCGGTTCTCTCCAAACCGTTGGTACACCAAACTTTAGGCACTTCCTCTTTCCAGTTGTCCACTGTCGCAAATGTTAATCTTTTACATATGAAATGTGGGGCCCAAGATTTATCTTGATCTCCTAAATGAACGCCAAAATAGGCAAGATAAGCTCTTTTCACAAATTTTCTGCTCTCTTTCAAAGTGTATTCACCACACACATAACAAAAAACATCGGGATGATTTACACAGGTATGTCTGCTTTTACACAAAATGATAGCACAACTTTACTTGGGAAAACTCAGTAAAATACTAAATCGAGTACAGCCAAGCAGGTATAGAAGGATCGGGTCATAGGCAATTACAGGTATAAAAGTAATTAAGAGCAGTGTATTGAGTAGTTCCTAGTATAGGAACATTGGGTCAGGGACAATTCCAGGTATCCATTTGGTTAATTAGATTCTGGGAAATTTCTATTTTGACGATTAAGTACATATTTATCTCTTTATTTGTTGTCCTTTATCAGAAAAAAATATTAATTAACCTGTAACTGGTATCTCAAAAACCAGAGCTGATAGAAAAAATCTGGTGGCATTTTTGGAATCAGCACATTAAAAACATCTAAAATCAGATGTTAGATTTCCGGCACCAAATTTTTGTTTTCATTTTGTTACCCTGTGTTATTCTTGATAAATGTAGTTTATTGGGGCTCCGGAGAGTTCCAGTTGCAACCATAGGAATTTTGGCGGACGCATATAAAATGCGTGGTAAAATTGAAAGAAAAATAAAAATGTGCTTTCACACATCTTTATTAAGGTTTCTTGGCCGTAAAAGGATATATGTGGCAAAGAGCAAAAATATAATTTTTGCGTGTAAGCGGTCTTTGACAAGACATTGCTTTTGATTGTGTCATAGGGTACCCCTCCTGCGATCGATTTCGGGGCCTTTAACCTCATCAGGCAGGCTTGTACCCAGGGAGATCTCAATTAAGAGATCATCGATATGACACAACCAAAAACGAAAACGTCTATGTAAGTTGAATAGTTCCACGTGCCAATGCTATTTCGAATATTTTTCACTTTCAGGTTTCACCGAATTGGGCCATTGGTTGCAATAACTTTATTATTAAAATGTTCAATTAAATAATTAAGAACTTCTCTGATATTATGAGGCGGTGCTCTATCCTGCTGAAAGTAAAATCGCCGTAAAACTTCTAAAGGTAGATCATTAAGATGTTGCTCAATTTCATTTTGGAGAAAGCCTAGGTACCTAACCCCTGTTAATTTGCCTTGAAATAAAATTGCCCCAATTATTCTGTTACCAACGACATCAGTACAGACATTGACACCAAACCTTTCTTGAAAATTTTCTACTCTCATTTCATGTTGATGTTACTACTCTCATTTCATGTTGATGCCCAGTAGCGAGTGTTTTGCTTGTTAAACATACCATTATTAGTAAATCTGGATTCGTCAGAAAATAAGAAAAAGTTGATACAATTTGGGTCAATTCTACAATTTTGGAGCAGCCAATCACAAAACAATACCCGTCTATCGCCATCGTCAGGATACAAATGTTGGTATAACTGGTACTTAAAAGCTCGATATCCGTGGTTCTTTAGTATTTTTCTAGCTGATTCATGACTTAAACCCTCGAGATATGGAAAATACTGATGGACTGGATGTTGCCTGTCGGGATATCTCTGAGCATGCAACTCAGAAGCATTTCTTAAATTTTTATGACATTCTCCAAATATTAATAACATATCGACTTATTCACTTTGAGTATCCATTATTTTAACTTTTGAAAACAAAAATAATACTGAAAATCAAGAAACATAAGGAAATTTTATGTCTACTCAGAAAGAATAGGTAAGTGTCACTGTCAAAACAAAAAATCCTACTTAATATCCAGCATGGCTATCCATGGCACACTTGATAAAAGTAAATAATTGATTATCGAGTATTTTTCTTAGTTATATCTAATTTTTGAGCTTATTTTAATCCAATCGCAAAAAGTTAGTACTGTTAGACACGCAAAAAAATCCTCTTTTCAAAAAGTGCTTGTCTAAAACCTAGATGCAATTTCAAAAATGGCTATAAAAAAATCAAGTAGGCGTAAAAAGGTTTTAAATTATCACATTCTGATTCAGAATGGTCTCAGGAATCCAAAAATGTAAAAATATACAGAGTGTTCCATTTAAAAAATCGGAACTGGAGACATTTCCGGTAAAATCAGAAGTGACCGGAAAGTGACAAATATGCGAAAACTCTCCTGTTTATGTACCATTTACCTATACCAAATTTATATATATATATATATATATATATATATATATATATATATATATATATATATATATATATATATATATATATATATAGAGCACAACATGTCTTAAAATGGGTTTTATATTTTAGAGGCGTAAACTCGGCAAGTATACAATAGAATTATTTTCACCTTATAATTATCTCGTGCAACGAATAATAAATCGGATTAAAAATTTAAATCGGTAATTGTTTTTGCCAGACCATATAAGTATTACACAAAACGCCTATTTTCTTCTACAAATTCTATGTTTTAAACTTGTGATTATTACTTGAATAATTAATTAACCAAATGTCATTTTCCGACTTTATACATGACCCGTTCCTCAGATTTAATATATTTGTTTATGTACTTCTAAATCATATTTACTTGTAAATTGATCCATGCAATCATGTACCCTATCGACAAGAACTTGCCATTTTATTCCACTCTAATGATATTAGGAGTATTAAGATACTATCCAATGAATCATAAAAGTTATACAGAGAAGGCGTTTCTGCGATCCCTTTACCTACGGGTGACGATGTTCGGAGGTACCCACACTTTCCTAACTGGACTAGTGCTCTGTAGAAGTAAGTAAACGCCATTTTGTTTCGCCATCTTTAATTAAAACTTATATTATCAGTCTTTACCTACTTTCTTGGTCCGCAGATATTTCCTAAGCCCAAATAATACATCACTCTAACAGAACAAGATCGTTAACGCAAACCATTTAGAAACTTAATATCTGAGAAATTTCTGCGAACCAACGGAATAGATAAATGCTGATAAAATGGGTTTCAAACGTCCAAAATTAAAAAAAAGACTTTTGTTTTCTTACTGGATCCTAACCCAAAATAATACACCACTCTAACATAAAAACAAGAAGATCGTTAACTAAAACCATTTAGTTTTTATTATAGTTAAATCTTTAAACATTTTATAAAGCCGACATTTTGTTCCGCCATTTTGGATTCGTACCAAAATATTACCAGTTGGTTCCAACATAATATTAAATGATTTTGCAAAATTTGAGATAAATTGGATAAGTAGTTTTTTATTAATAATTTATTTAACATTTCACTAGGCCGCCATTTTGTTCCGCCATATTGCATGTTTACCAAAATGTTACCAAGTTATCCCAATTTTGAAGTCAATCGGGCAAGTAGTTTTTTTGGCTACGCCGCGAACAGACAAACAGACACACAGACAGACCGACGGAATTGAGAAAACATGTTTTTCGTCATCTAGGGACCCTGAAGGGTGAAGATCTGAAAAAAATCTCGGGGAATGATTTTTTCACGATTACAATACTTTCCTTTTACGAGGGAAATAAAATGCTAAAACTGGCACAAAGGAAGGTTAAAGTATCCTTTGTTTGGGTTAAAGGCCACACAGGCATAAGAGGAAATGAAGAGGTCGATACATTTTCAAAACAAGCCATTCAGGAAGGTATAGCATTTCCTGAATTACAATGTTATGATCTTAGAGTTACTCTAAGATTATGATATTTTTCCTTAGTTCAGTGAAAATATTCACAATATGTGGAAAACATTATTGGCTGAGCTAATAATTCCAACCATTTTACTCCTTTACTACTTTTACTTTAAGTCATAAAACGCTTTAATTTACATACAAAAAAGAAGAAAGCGACTTCGTCGAAGAAGGTGGTGGATGACCACATTGCATAGACTCGGTAAGTATGAACTTCAAAAACGTTGTACTTTGGCTACCTTTAGTACAAAAAACAAATTTGTTATAAAGTAAATAAATGCTTTAGGTATGATGGACGTAAACTATTGAGTAACTTGGTGCGAGAACCTTTAGGAGAATTTGATAACTTCTGCCGCATGTCTGCAAAAGGTTTTGAGTTTATTCTCCAGCTAATTGAACCAAATATAAAGAAAAAAGATACGCCATGACGAGAAGCCATATTCCTGGAAAAGTTCATTTAGCAGTGACACTTAGATTTCTTGCCACTTTTTTGTTATCTCATAACCTCTCAGACGACATTTTGTAAAAAACAATTATCACCCGCGCAACCCCCTTGAAATTTTAGCGGTTCAAGAGTGGTTTATGTAACGTTTGCATTTTCTTTAATTTTATCCGTAACTATAGTAATAAACTTTTTGCGTAATGGATGACCGTGTTCATGTTCATAACGTCTAAGATTGATTTCTTCTGCCCCTGAGCCACGGCAGTTGGGTATTTCAATCTTACCGGGATTAATATGATTATCGGTACCGGTATTTTAACAATGCTGTCTTTAACAATTAGATTATCTGCCCGATAGAATTATGGCCTTTTTCGGAGGTTCTTCGAATAAAAAATCAGATCTGCGCTTTGGTCCAGAAAAAATTGTCGGTATTGCGGTTATCATAAAGGCGCGTTACACAGCTTGCAGATATCGCAAAACATTTACATTTTCTTTCAAAGTGGTAACTTGTAATTACAATAACTTTTTTCTAAAAGATCTTCCCTTCCAGCCACTTTAAGCCAACTGTTAAATCTAAAATTATAAAATTTTTATTCTATAAAAAACTATAAATTAGGCTACTTATAAAATACCTACTTGTTAAAACATATTTTGCGTGAACCTATTAAACTTACTATCAGGCTTAAAAAATTATAAATATTAATAATGAAACCAACATATCTTACGGGATCTTGAGGTAATTTAAACAGTGATTTATTGCTCCTACTCCTACTTGAACAACGTAAATAAAGGCACTAATAACCAGGCTTTTTTATAACCACAAAAATAAAACTGTATAAAAAATAAATGTTTGAAAAATTAAATAATAACGTAAGCTCTCGCACTATCGATATCGCCGCTCGAGCAAGCACTTTTCCGTGCGAATTTAAAATATCAACTGGATCTTTTACTATGTCTCAGATGGCTGGGCATCCGTAGGAGGCGGAGTTTCACATACATTCGCTATGCATGCGTTAGATAGGCACTTTCGCATCTGATGTAGGTTTATCTGGGACGCTGGCATGTCATTCGAGAAACGCGTGTTACAGAGCATGAGCAGCATGCGCCTTAACGCTCAGGACCTTTAAACGGGATCTGCTATGTATCTCACTTTCACTCAAGACTTCTCTGTCTGACTGGCACATCTGTAGTAGTAATCTGTGTCATTATTATAAGATATCAGTAGGGCCAACACCTCCTACAAGACAAGGCTAGGGTGCTGAGATGAAATGTTCTAGTGACGTCACGTTCCGTAGTCGGTTCACATTCGTCTTCATCCATTTTTAGCTTGTTAGGTTGAAGCGACGTTGTAAAACTAAGCCAAAACTCTGATTTTAAAGAACTTGAGAAAACAATTTTCTTCGTAAAAAGTTTATAAATACCTCAAATTCATTATTAATTCATGGCTAAAATAATTTTACAGCAGTATTCCATTGGGGCTATTGCTTCAGGCTAATTTTTCTTATGACTCGTTACAAACGTATTCAGAAAGCAACGTTAACCGTGCATAAGGCTCGTGGTTCTTTGCAGGTACTATATCGCTTCTCGCCAATACATTAAACGAAGGTATAGTTCTCGCCAATTCTTATACTTTATATTTTTATTTTAGAGTCAAAATTAACAGTAAGGATAATAATTATTCTGAATCCCCCATGAAATAATGTGAAACAGTAAACTCGATCTGGCATCGTTGATTTGTGCGGTATCCCATGACGTGGGTCCATACATCTGAACGCAGGGGTTGCCGCTCTATTACAATTGTAATAGATCTATTTATTACTATTGTGAAGGATCTAGAAAATCTATTAATATAAAAGCCAAAAGCTTCATATAGTTTAGAGATGCATTTATAAACGTAGGCACAAGTATTTGTTTGATACTACAATATAATTATTGGTTATAGTCATTATTTGTTATCATTTTTGCGCCGTCGCGATTGCCTCCTTGTTTAAATTTAGGGTTTTGCCGATCTCTATTTTACACAACAGTTTTTAAATTTTGAATGTATTATTTACCATATAACTTATAACTAGGAGCCAAGTTAAGTCAGCTAAACTTTGTCGGCACTGCCTGTTCCCAGTTTTAACGTAAGTAAAGATAAGCACTACATTAAAAAACTGGAATTTAGCACAAATACGTTTTAAGCAAACTATGATCTGTTAGTATTTTTGAAAATTTATTACGTGTTTACTAACCAATCTATTACTTTAAATCAAATCGCTGTTGCTGTGACAATACTGCTGACTAGTAGCTGATTTTCAGTATTATACGGGATAATGGACGCTCGTGCCAATAAACCAGCTCGATATTACTGATTTTGTTATATTTAGAACTACTTCTATTTGAACAATGTACATAAAAGCACTAATAACCAGGCTTTTTTAAAACCACAAAAATAAAACTGTATAAAAAATAAATGTTTGAAAAATTAAATAACATAAGCTCTCGCACTATCGATATCGCCGCTCGAGCAAGCACTTTTCCGTGCGGATTTAAAATATCAACTGGACCTTTTACTATGTCTCAGATGGCTGGGCATCCGTAGGAGGCGGAGTTTCACACACATTCGCTAGGCATGCGTTAGATAGGCACTTTCGCATCTGATATTATCGATTTTGTTATATTTATGGAAACGATCGTTGATAGGTATATGTGTTTTATATCCTTTCAAAACGCCTTACAGATATTGTGTACCCAGTTGTAAAGGTAATTACCCGAACGGTCCGACAGTGCGAGTGTTTCGTTTTCCAAAAACTGAAGAACGCTGATTAAAATGGCAAAGTGCCATCTATCGCGAGGGATTTGCTCCTAGTGATAGCAGCCGAGTGTGTGAGTGTCATTTCCAAAAAGAAGAATTTATTTGGCAGATATCCCAGCAGAACTCCAAAACTTGTGAGATCGTTTCTGTAAACTTGAATATACCTAGATTAAAAGAACACAGTGTAATAAAATAATTATCGAAAACTATAACGCATTGAAAAAGCAGGGAAGAAAAACAGCGCACAAATTATGATTATTTTGAAGGGTTCTGTGATGTGTTTAAAACATTTAATTTAAGGGGAAGGGTGGTTTATGATTGACGAAACCATTTCTAAGACTCTCTTCAAGATTGGACATACTCCTTAGCTTACAATTACGTGGGGTGTTAAAGTAAATACCGATTTAGAAATAAGTACATATTTATATGGCCACCAGTAAGTGTACAAATTGATAAACAGAAAACGCCCTTTTGAACCGAAAAAAATAGCAACGATTTATCGAAAATAAATCTAGTTCTGAACTTTGTTTCAGAGTTGCTAAAAAAATTAAAAGTAGACGATGCTAAGCCAGCATTTTATTTCGGAGCAAATAAAATTAAGAACTTTGCCAAATAAACAATACCGATATTCATGTACTACTGTGGTATTTTGTTCAATTCTATATACACTTAGCTCTTATGTCTACAAATATTTAAGAAGTCATTGGCCAATAATTTTACCCCATCTTAATACCATCAAGGGTGTTTTTAATAATTTTTTAAGCAATCCCTATATTGATGAGAAAAGATTATTTTTGACTTATGCTCAAAATATTTTGAAATATTTAAACGACCAAGACAAATATATTCTCTGTTAATGGATGAAATTGATTGAATATTGATCCTTATCTTGACTATAAGAGTGGAAATGTGGTTGGGGCATCAGTGAACAATGAATCATTAGCAACAACTGCATATGCGTTCTTTATTACAAGTATATGTTTAGATCTTAAAGAAGTTGTTTACATTGCCCCTATATCAAAAGTTAATCATGAATTGCTTTTCTATTTTGTCAAAACGATAATTACTCGTTTAGAGGCTATAAGATATAAAGTGTTTTGCGTACTCAGTGACAACAATTCAATTAATGGAAAAGCAATGACTAATTTTTCCCCAAAAAAAGAATTTAATATAGTGTATCCATACCCTATCGATCCAAAAAGGCTTTTTGTTTGATTTTATGCACCTTTTAAAACGCATTATCAATAACTGGCTAAACTCAAAACTTGATAGACACTGGTATATATCAGAACTTTTGCAGCGGCGAAAAAAAACAGCTTATTTTTCAGCTCTCAAAAAATGCATGACTGCAAAACATGTTAAAATTTGGCTATTTTTTTAATTTAAAAGCTCCATATCCATCTAGATTGGAAAGACAAAATGTAAAACTTCAGTGGTGGAACACAATAAACATAAAAAGACCTTTAAAAGTAAAACGTTTGCGTGATATTTTTCAGGAACCTATTGTAAAAGACAATGTTTCAAAAGATCCAAAACTTGAGTTTTTAGAACAAATGTTAACTTGGTTAGATACCTGGAAATCGGAAGAATTTTTAAAAAAATTAACACGTCAAACTCAAAAAGCTCTATACCATACTTATGGTATGCTAGAAATACTTAAATATTGTTTTGATGAATTAAACGATGACGTCACAAATCGGCGCCTTGGCCTTCTTTTGTAGAAGGTATTGGTAGGGCTCGCACGAATGATACTAATCTAATTCGTTTTAAAAAACTTGTACTTAAACGGCTGAAAATACTCCTACGGCCGAAATCAGAACTAATTATACTTGTTATTAGTAAAATCAACGGAGTATAAAAGGTAATAATTCTAACCTTAGGTTCTGCCATGAAAATACTAATTTTTACGAAAAATGTTAGAATCTTCATCAAAACAACTATAGATAACTATATATTTTTTAAAAGCTCTTAAAGAGGGGAATATGATGACAGAATAATATAAAATGTGTTCCCTAAAAAATATAAAAATTTGGATTATATCTCGAAAACGACGCATCTGCAGAACCTTTCAAGTACGCCACTAAATTTAACGTGAAAAGTTCTATAAGAATCAGTTTTCCCCTTTTCAATAAAATTACACTGTATCTCAGAAACGGAGAGGGGTAGGAAATTCTTTTAATGTCACAAGTTTCATAAAAAAATAGAGAAGTAAGCCACAAATAGCATCTTTCTATCTTTAATAATAAGCGCTCTGGCATACGATAACTGTACATGAGGGAATTTACGCTCTTTATAAATTTGTTTTTTTTTTCAGATGGCATAGACGACTCCTTCACTGAAGCTCTGGCATTTTTCCTGTGCTTTACCGGCGGTACACTGTGTTGCTTTTTTTTCGGTTTGCGGCACAAGGAATGGTCCGATCTCTTTGTATCAATAGCGGATTTTGGGACATTCGGGAAGCCACCGAGGTACGACAATATAAGAAGACGAGGCAACAAAATGTCGGCGATTTTGGAGGTTTACGTATTAATAACCATCACGGGGTATGGCGTTATAATATTAATGTCCGAAAAAGAATGCGAAAAGGTACTAAATTTTTATATATCAATTCAAGAGTTAATGTGTAGATTTTTCTATTCCACACGACCAAGACTAGCAATTCAATGTCCTGGAGCTATTATGTCAGTTATGAAGTTCACAGTTAATCAAATATCATCATCACATTAATTATAATTATTAACATGTCAATCACATTAATTATTCCTATTAATATTTTCAGCTTTAAATACTTCTTGATTAATATCCTGATGGTTATCGGTTAGATGTATATAATATGCTTGGTATATTGAAGGAACAAATTTGAAAAACTTATTTAGGTATTGATTTTTTTTAATTCGCTGCTACCGATACTTCATATTTATTAGACAAAATTAATTTGGGCTCATCTTTTGCCAAATTAAATATACCTTAAGCAACAATACAATTTTTTTCAGTGAAAATCTCTTATAAATATTCACCTAAAATTTCTCTTTTAGGATCTAAGTCATTAGTAGAAATTTCCCCCGAAATTTACTCTCTTAGCTCGTTTATAGAACGTCTTTTATTAGCTTAGCAAGGCTCATTTTTTTCTAAAATGTAAGTATTTTTGTCAATAAGTATCTAAACTAAATCCGGTGACTGTCTATACAGTAGTATAAGGAATAGCCTTTCTGCTGAATATAAAAATACGAAGTTTGATACCGTTATCTTTAATGGCACTCAAGAAAATTGAGAAAAACCCTTCCATAAGAGGCAATGTATTCCCATGGACTCCGCTATGTAAAAGAGCATTCTACGGCTCTCTACCTCTCTCTCTCCGTCTATTTCTAATACATTGCTTTTTATGGCAGGGTTTTAATTAAATTTCTCGGGTGTCTTTAAAGATAAAGGTATCAAAACAGGTATACTTATAATTAATATGATTATCTGTCAATTGATGAGTATAAAAATACCATAGCCCTACAATGTAATAGATCATTCTCCGTCTCTCTCGAATACATTGTTACAAGTTTTTCTTAAATTTCTTGGTCTTCAAAGCTAAAGGTTAGGTTAGGTTAGGTATAGTGAGGTTAATCAGGTATATTTATAATCAGAAAGAAAGACCCGCTTGGTGAACATATAATATACAGGGTGTTCCATTTAAAAAAATGAAACTTTGTTTTTCCGTAACTTTCTGACCAATCATATATAATTACTTTTTTTGCTTCATTAGATTCCATAAAATTCGATATAGAGTTGTATTTAAATTTGAAAATTCAACCCCTTCTCGTCATCCCCAGAAGGTGCGAAAAAAAGGTCAAAGGTTGAGCTGTTTAGTTTTATTATTTTCTAGATATTAGCACATACTTTGACTTTTTGGACACTCTGTACCGTTCGTTTTTTTTAGGTAAGCAGCAATCCAACCCAATGCGGCCTGATAAACCCTACGTGGTGGCCCTCGCAAATTGAACTGACCATCCCCTTTAAACGAATATTGTTCGCATATCAGTTCTTAACGGCGCTAAGCGTATCGTGTTTCTCTAACGTCCAGTTGCTGGTCTTCGAAGTTTGCGAATTCATAAGAGCCAGGGTGGAACACTTAGCTGTCTTATTCGACGAAATTTGTTCGACTGAGGTCGAAGAGGAACAGTTTCGGAATTTTAAGCTTTGGGTACAGTACCATCAGAGTACCATCAGGTAATACACAGACATAAATTCCGATTATCATTGTTTATTTAATAACCATACACTTATTACAGTATTGATATTTATGGTGTCAATACACAACAAAAATGTTGTTAGCAAAGTTCCCTTAGTTTTTTTTAAATACTGTAGATTTTGACCTCCTGACCTAATGATGTCATGAGCGCATCAAAATTGTACAAGCGGTTTTGTAAGCATAGCCCTCCTATAAGAGTTCTTTTGTAGGGAAGCTTGGTATTTTAAGCTCACAAAGGGTAAGCGGTGCAGTTATTGGCCACTCTACAATTATTGGCCGGCCATGACTAATTTGTAAATAACAAGACATCCTCTAAACTAACTAAAATATTTTTGACGATCCTAGTTCCTTAAAATTTGGAAAATGTGCCTTATCAGCAGTCCTATTTGCGATATTACGATGGCTAGTGCAGTTTTGAATTGAGGCTATTTGGCAAATTGGGTATTCAAATTTACTAAACATACATTTCTTTATTATTTCAGTTTCACAACGTCCCGAATGGTAACTATCTCCGTTCGTTTTCAAGTGTAAATAAATGCTACGGGCTTATATACCAGTCGTGTGCGGTGATGCGTGAAGTCTCCGCCCCCTGGTTACCTGAACCGTAAAGTTTTAGGAGGTCGGTTTGAGCTGGAATTGGCTTCCATATATTTACAATATCGACACTAGGCTTACTGAATATGCCTTGGTTCTTTTCTATGAAAGCTGCTTCTCTATGCAAAATGTTAGCCTCCAACCACTGCATCCTGGGTTTGTTTGTCTAGACGTGTTCCACTATGCCCGATTCTGACGTCTCTCCCCTTTGAGTATGACTAAATTGTATTTTGACTTTTATACTAAAAGGGCGTTTTGTCTCTCCAATGTACGAGTTACCACATTCTCACTGGATTTGGTAAATGCAATATTTCTTCTTATCGATGTCCCTTGGTTTAGTTTTTGTCAGAAGGCTTAAAACGTACTTTCCGATTTAAAAGCGGTTTTGATGTTGAACTCCTTGGCTATTCTCCAAATCTTTTTAGATGTTCCCTTAATATAGGGTATTATAAGAAATGGTGTTTCTTGTAGATCGAAATGTTGATACTGTTTTACTTCTCTTTCTAGATATCTTTCAGAGTAACCATTCTGCAAAAGATATTTTTTATGTGTTCAATTTCTACCTCAAGGTCATCTTATTGTTAGAAGTTGTTACCACTCTATTGTAAAGTGTTCTAATGATGCCCTCTTTTGTTGCTGCACAATGGTTAGAACCTTGATTGAGATATTGTCCAGTGTGTGTGGGTTTTCGATTCACTGTAGTTCTGATGCACTCGGGAGCAGAGGCGTAACAAGACAACCTGGGGCCCTGGTGCTAAATCGTAAAACAGGGCCCCCTCCCCTCTCTATAGTAAGTACATATAAATAAAAAAAATATTAGGAGATTTCATAAATTGCAAAAAATATTGACATCTTGTTTTAACATTCAGAATAGCTCCAGCAAATCGGATAATGAAAATAAGAATGAAATATGGTTGATATTATATTTCATATAAATAATTCTAAATAAACTTATGTAGAATAGCAAAAATATATAATTTCTGCAGGTGCAAAAGAGTCTACAAGAAGAATTGCTTTCGATTATGTCACAGGGTACTCTCCTGCGATCATGATTTCTGGGCCTCTACCCTCATCAGGCTTGTACCCAGGGAGATCTGAAATAACAGATTGCTCGATATGACAAAACGAAAAGTCTTTCATACTGAAACGGTACTACATGGTAAGTGTAACGCTTAGCGCCACCTATAGGGGCTCCGGTGATTTCCGGCTGCAGACCCATATGTAATTTGGCAAAGTATGCATTAGCACCATCATGCGGAGAATAGATAATCGATAAAAATGCGCTTTCACACATCTTTAACAAAAGTTTTTGGCCGGAAAAGATATATGTAGAATAGCAACAATATATAATTTCTGCTAAATATACTTAAGAAACAAATAAACAAAACAACATTCTAAAGTATAATAATAATTCTAATTACACCGACTTACGATTAGACGACTGACTGGTGTTACTTTTGTCTACAACTTGAAAAAATGTGTCTATTTTTAGAGGCTTTTTCAATTTTGCTTCGTTTTCTGCAGCTATTTTTCTATTAGCTGCTCCGGATTGGTATTGTAATGCATTTTATCACAACTACAACGTTGAATACTCACAAAACAAAATATAAAATCAGTATCACTGCAATTATACGGCTGTTTTAGTCTAGCACCCAACACAGAACACAAAGCATTAGCACCCAAAGTCATAACCGAATCTACAACTTTTGGGTCCCTAGGCCCACTTGACATTACGGGCCCCTATCGGCCCTATCCCCTAAAAGCATTGCAGCCAGTGCCGGATTAATAAAATTATTTTCGCCCAAACGTATTTACGGGCCCCAAGCTACTGGGAAAAAGTGACGACCCAAAAAAAGTCCTCTCTTCCTTATAGCAGACATTTATCCCCTCTGATAATATTATATAAAATTTATCTACTTACTGATAAAATGAAACAAGAAAAATTTTCGATTTTTATTGCAGCGAGGCGGCCGGCAGGCCCACTTTTCGATGGGCCCTAGGCCCAGGCCTCACGGGCCTAATGGGTAATGCGGCCCTGCCCAAAGCAAACATCAAATAACTTAAAACGAACTATCAGTTCAGTAATTATTTTGCATCTTCAATCTTCGCTCCCTATCCCCCGTGGAAATTTTATTCGATTGATCTTTACGGACGTAAGGCGCTCCACTGCGACAGAAATAAAAGGCTGTTTGTCTGTTTGGTGCACGTCACACACGGCGATACGGTTTTTGTCGCCTATCGATAAAAGTTGTGTAGTTTTGTAAATGTAACTTTCTTACTTAAATATGCGCTTTTATAAATCGATAGTTTTTTTTTCTGTAGACTTTAACCGGGCCGCCGGGCCCCCAAAGGTTCGAGCCCTGGCGCAACTGCACCACTCGCACCATTGTAGTTACGCCACTGCTCTGGAGATCGCTTAACGAGAACGTCAAGAAAATGCAAAGAAGAATTTTCCTCTTTCTCCATTGCAAACTTAATACTTGTAATGTAATTCTTGTTTCAATGGCTTTGCTGCGAGTCAATCGCCAGATTGCTCTCCGTCTGGAGCTTATTCAGAGCTGGGGCGACCCTCCCAGATTACATCTTATTCCAGTTTGGAGACGATATCGGTAGGATGTCCGGATGGCGAGTTCTAAGCTCCCGAAATACCCCAAATCTATCTAATAACTTATTATATTTCCACTTTTAATTTTTTAAATGCATCTTGGCTTCCACTAGATGCCCCTTGAGAGTACTACTGTCTCACGAGATGACCTTTTCTTTTAAGCTATCCCCTTATCCCTCCCACTCCCACAATATAGCGGCCATTACGCTAATATTCTATGTAGAACTGCGGCAGACGAACAGGATAGAATGCAGGGACAACTAGGCCACACACGTTCACAGCGTCTGCTCCCTTTCTAGCGGGGTCGTTAGTTTCCACACTGAGCGGTCGAGTCTCTTGCTCTCCACCGAAATAAAGCAGCAAAACCGAACACGTGGAACCACTTATGTTAAAAACACACAGGTCTGCCTTCGACGAGGCGATTCGGAAGACTGGAGAACCTAATGCTTGTTCATACGCTATTTAAGTGATTTAAAAATTCTGTCACATGAATATCCTTTCCAATGCAAATAACAAAAGTATCATTCACATTCCTAATCAGTATTAAGGATTTGACTAGTATTTATTGCCTGTATTTCGAACCACTCCTGTATACATTGGCTACCACCGGAGAGAGGGATGAAGGTAACGGATCATCTTGTGAGTAAAACCAAAGATCTATTATAGCCTACGCTATAGATAACTCATTTAAATTGGACGCCTTAAATCGATCCGGAGACATCAATGCTCGCAGAAACTATATAATTTGGTGTGGTAACCCTCGACTCGCGAACGGGAGCGAGGCGCTTCCAATCACTAAATATTATAGAGGTCTTTTAGTTAAAAGAGGAATATTGAATTTGGTTGTTAATCTTTGGGGTTGAAATTTGATACAGGTTAGCTTGAAATAAAGTTTCTAGGAGTAAGCATACGCTTTAATAGAAAACAAACTTGTTCCTATAAAAACTTGAATAACCAAATGAAAGAAACAACGCTAAATATTGTTTTAATCAAAAAGCAGTTTTAAACCCATTAACTTATACAGGAAGAACATTTTTTGCTTTTTAAGATACTTGTTTGTACAGGGTGAGTTCTTATATTATGACACCCACCTACAGGGTTATTTATTAAGAAAGATAGAGAAAAAGTGTAAATACAAAATATGTAGGGTAAGAAATACGTTTTTTTTTTAATTGAATACCCTTTATATTGTTTATTTTTGTGAAAGACCATTCTCTACTGATTTCAAAAATATATAATTTGATAATATTGGCGCAAAGCATTTATTAATTATTTAAGTTTAACTGCAACATTATTTGCCATATAAGTCTAAGGTAATATTATAATATACTGCAAAACTTGTTATATTTAAACCAAAATAATTGAAAAACTGGTTGACCGAAGTAGTCAAACTATATATTCTTGAAATCGGAACAAAGAACATTCATAAAAATTATAAAAATACAGGGTGTTCCATTTAAAAAAACGTATTTCGTTATATTTTTAGGGCGTATAGAAAAGGCATGCGATAGTCGTTTGTTTTTTCAAAACGGATTCTGGCTATTTAAAAGAAACTCTAAAGCTTTTATATTTACACTTTTTCTCTATCTTCATTAATAAACCCGGTAGGTAGGTGTGAAATATAATGACTCACTCTGTACATTTTTGAAACAAGTCAAAAAGTAATTGTCACTTCTTTAAACTAGGTAATCAAAAAGGAACAATATAAAGAGCAAAATATTTATTTTTATAACGAGTATTTAAAATACTTTTTTTGACGAATCGTTGCCGTTTAAAGAGGTTAATAAAGGTTAATATAGCCGCCATAGAAAAATATATACATCGGAGGATAGCCCCAAATTCTCTTTGGCAAAAGTCTGCGGTCGCTACTCTCGTCTGCCGGCTTCCTCAACACACTTGACAACATTGCGGGTTAATTTCTCAGATGGATGCAGGCTTTTCAAAGCCTGAAAGTTGCCGTGTCTTGTTCGATCTACTGGGTAGCTATATTGATCTATTGTAAAACCTATTTTTCACTTGAAAGTAAATGTTCTCTAGACAGCAATTCAATAGTTCCATCACACTATCCAGAGGCAACGTCGTTCTTTCAAAGAGTGTTTCGTCTTCCCTAAACTTTTGTCTAATTATGTCTTAAAAATTACATACCGGAACATTTGTATATAAACTTTCTACATCAAAACTAACAAATCTGTCTTCTTGCCCTAATGTGATGTCCTTATTTGAATATTAATAAAATGGTTTGAATATTAATAAAATGGTTTGAATTTTGAAAAAACTCAATTTGTCTTACCTTGTAAAGGTTGAATGATCTCTAACAAAAGTTTGGCTTAAGCACTTGTTGGTGAGTCCCAAGGGCTAGTGATTGGTCGTCTTAGAGAGAGGTTCGGCTGGATCTCTGGCAAGCCATAGAGATGAGGTGGCTTTCTGCAATTTGGCGTTAATTGCTGCTTATCCTATCTGGGATGTATACCTTGCTCTTGATTGCGCTTGTGGGATCCCTCTGTAGTATTTTGTAGTTTCCTTTCATCAACCTTAGTTCCATATAAAATATTTAAAAAAATAAATAAAACCGACTTCAAAAAAAATCGCTGAAAAATTAAAGATAATATTTTATTTATTCCTTAAATATAGACATTTTGAAGACGACGCCGCGACGCCCAAAGCAGTCCCAACCAGCCATTACAAAATAGTTGATGTATTTTATATTACATTACATATAAACGAAATATATAGCTAGCCTTATATCTTTTAAAACTGATTCCCGAATTACTTGCTGTTAGGGCTCCTTTGTGGAACTGCGCAAGTGTAAATTGCTAGTTCCATCCAATCGCAGAGACCAAAGTCAAATGGCAATATTGACTTCCTTTAGGACATTTATAAATGTCCAAACAGACCTAGGAAGATTTTATTGGCGGCCGTGTTATAGAAGATACACCTAGGTAAATTAATGTAAACTATAAAATAACTCCAACCCCAACAGCGGCCAAATTTACTCGGTAATTTGGCTTCAAAATAGTGACTCCCTAAATAACATATTAAAATCTGTATTGACTTAGTAAGTTTTGAATTACTAGTGAGTATAGGCGTTACGTGTATGTACAGGGTTATTTTTTATTGCTACTTGCCACCCCCTGATTCCCATGAAAGTTATAGGGAATTTCCTAAAGATTTCAATTTCAAAAACAAAAGACTATCGGAAAATCACTAAAACACCATCAACTTTGTGATTTTAACTGGGATACCCTGTATTTTTTGACATTTTTGGTTTCTCCTTATTCTCCCCTTTCCAAAAATATATAGTTTGTCTATATTCGGAACAGTAGTTTTTGACTTATTCCCCTTTAAAGTTACCACATATATTTAAATCGCGGTACCCATGAAATGATGAAATCGCTTTACCCATGGAATGTCATCAACAAAAACAAAACACTTACTTTTATTCGTAAGTAAAATATTTTATTGATTTTACGCAAAACAAAATTAATAAAATCTAAAATGCAATTTACCGAAGAAGAAAAACTAAGAATTCTTCAACTTTATTTCGCAAATGCTAACAATGCGTCAATTGCAGTGCGACAATATAGGCTGATATATCCTGGTGCAAGAGTTCCCTCAAGAAAAAATTGTTGCATATATAGTAAAAAACCACGCAAAGAAATTGCAGAGGCAAAGAAGACGAGCAAATTTTGACTTGGACCAGGAATTATTCATATTATTATATTTTGAAGGTAAAAGATTCTTTCTTTAGGTAGTCTAAAAGTTAAATAAAAACTAATTTTTAAAAATTCAAGCAGATCGATTCCTGACGTCTCTCGGATAACCGGAAAATCGAGGTTCTAAATCCGTTGGGTGCTAAAAAAAATCGATACCGCCTGTATAAAATCAGACCAGTGAAACTATTAACCAACAATCATTTTAACCAACGCCTCCACTTCTTTGAGGGCAAGCTGACCAGACTGAGGCAAGATATGCTGTTATTCAGAAGGATTTTGTGGTCTGATGAGGTTTGTTTTACCACAGCCGCAATGTTTAATAGAAAAACCAAGCACCACTGGGCAACAAGAAATCGACATATAATTGAAGAGCGAAAAAGACAAGGGCGGAAGTCAATAAATGTGTGGTTGGGAAACCGAATTATGGGTTTGATATTTATTGAGGCTATATTAATATATAGCCTCAATAAATATATAGATATTTATTTCTACTAAATAACGAAATTGGGCATTTTTTTGCAGCAGCTTCCTTTAAACATTTATAACCAAATAATTTGGCACCACCACACAACATTCGAGAAGTCACAGATTTTTTAAGTGCTCAATATAATTTGTGGATTGGCAAATATGCCCATATTCATAGGTCCGCGAACAGTCCCGATTTTACACCTTTGGATAGTTTTTTGTGGGGACACCTGAAGGATAAAGTGTGTCATAATACAACGGACAGTGTTGACGAGTTGCGACAAAAAATAGTGTATAAAATTGGGGTTTTAAATACAGGATGTCCCACCTTCATTACCCAAGCAATTAGGAAACTGGAAAGAGTGTTTCCAAATTACTTGGATAATTGAGGGGGTCACGTAAATAGGCTGTAAAAATAGTAATTCCTAGTTCTTGTTTTGTTTTTGTTTGTTCGTTTGTTTGTTATGGTTATCCTATATATAATCACATTAAATATACTTTTTTACAAATTACTGTTTTATTTTTGTTGGTGACATTACATGGGTAAACCGATTTAAGTATCTGTGGATTGCGTTCACGTCCAATAGAGCACCTTTGTTTTTGATTGACCTTTCATCATTTCATGGCTACCGCGATTTAAATATGGCTGCATATCTGTGAAATTGTCATATGTAGTAACTTTAAAGTGGAGTAAGTCAAAAACTACTGTTCCGACAAATTATATATTTTTCGAAAGGGGAAAATGAGGAGAATCCAAAAATGTCAAAATTAAAAGTTGTCCAAACAAAGTTGATGGTGAGTTTCCGATCATCTTTTGTTTTTAAAATTGTCCTGTAATCTTTAGGAAATTCCCTATAACTTTCGTAGGAACCATTTCTTTGTATCTTGAAAAAATAAGCCTCTCAGGGTGTGGCAAATTATAAAAAATAACCCTGTATATTTGTTTGATATATATTATTACAGATTAGTCATTATTTGGGCGCCGACTTCAAAATGAGAATATTTAAGGAATAATTAAAATACTATATTTTACTTTTTAGCGACTTTTTTAAATATTTTATTTTTCATTTTTTAGTGATTTTTTACAAGTTACATTTTTAAGAATATTATAATTTGTGGTATATAGTATATATATCCAATTGAATATAACATAATATAAATAGTGACGAATAGGGAAGTAAACGACACTATTAAAATTAGATTTTATAATAAATACTTAAGAAAAATAAATAAAGGTAAATTATTAGTGACAACTACGTTTTTTGAGTTAAACATATTTAATACTTTCGAGATATTTTAGTTTTCATTAACTTATGGTAATGATAATAATATATATTGTACCTAAACCTCATTTAACTCGTATTTACCAAATACTAATTTATTAATTTGAAAATTTAAACTCAAGACTTTCAAATTAATAAAATTACATAAAGGGTGTTTTAATTTAATTATAAAACTGGCGGCCTTTAGCGCCCGGATAACCGAGTTTTTTTAAATATTATTTTTACAAAAAACGGGTGAAGGGATTTTAAATCAAAATATATGGGACCGTCAGAGCAATGCTGAAGAAAATATGGAAGCTAGAATGTCATTTGGAGGAGGAGCGGAGTGATTTCAATTTTGAATGGCGTTAGGTTTCGTAACTTGTGTCATGTGTGTGAATAATATTGCTCGTCCATACATGGTTCGATTTGCCCAAGAAATTCTGAGAGAGAATGGCATCGAGCGACTGAACTGGCCTGCTAGATCGCCGGATATGAATGCAGTAGAGAACGTGTTGAGCAGAATTAAACTAAAACCTAATCAAACAGAATAAGAATTTTAAAATTTGATAGAATTGGTAATTGTAGTTATGGCAAGTTATTCCTTAAGAGCTTATTAGGAACTTGATGGATAGTATGTCGAGAAGGACAGCAGTTGCGGGTGCGAGTTGATTCTACTCGATGCTAAATTATTAATTGATATTTTCTACTTTTCTTTTTGCACATTTATTGTGAGTTATTTAGTTTATGGCTTATTTTATATTTAATTTAATTAAATTTAATTAAACCGAAATCGTATTTATAAAAAATGCGGAGTCTCTGACAATGCCCTGTAACTTTTTTCTAAAAAACAGTACATAAACGCGATATCGACGAAACCATCTAATGTCATTACGATAAAAGTTTTGGAATCGCTATTGCAATAGGTGCAGAGAGTTAAAATTTAACATTTGTGTGTTGCGTTTTTCCACACCCTGGGTAGCACTAAAAATGTTTTTTGTTGTAGATCATTCTAAACTATTTAATTCAACAAATGCTGTACCAAAAACATTTTCAAATTGGTGCCTTATGTAATTTTCGTACCACATTGGAACTCAATAATTTTCTTACGTTTGAAAATCAAAAAAATGAAAAATTATTCTTAAAACTTAAAGCCACTCAAATAAAGAAAATAAAAAACCTTGTAGAAAATTCCAATAACATCTTTCTGCAATTTAAACGCTTGATTAAATCAAATATAAAATCATGGTTGGTTAACATTTCTAACAAGATTATACCAATGAATATTTTTTTCATAAATGGTCTCGCTCAAATAATGATGAAAATCAAGAAAATAACATAAGACAAATTAGAGCTGAATTTATTAACCTACTTGGAAAAATTAAATCAGAACATTCAAAAAATTAATTACAATCTTTCTATAAAAAATCATCTGCGATCTTGCCCGTGCTAAAAAGTTCTTGAGAGAAAATGAAGATATCATTTTGATGAGCCGATAAAAGTAATGTTAGCGTAATGATGAATAAGCAAATGTATGATTCGAAAATGATGGAATTGTTGACAGACACTAACACCTATTGTACTATCTAAAACAACATTATTAAGAATATTCAGGATAAAAATAATGCCATGCTTAGTGAATGGTGCAAAAATTCTTATATCGATAAAACCACATATTATATAAATATACACAAAGAAAATATGCCCTATAGAATCTAATACTGGTAGCCCTCTTTACGATATTTCTGTCTTTTTATCACAAATTTTAAAAAACCTAGTTTTAGAATCCCCTTACACTATTAAAAACTCTTTTCAATTGAAAATTGAGATTGCAAATCTTAAATTAGATTCAACTAAAAAATATAAGTTTATATCTCTTGATGTGTTATCTCTTTATACAAATACACCGATTGCCACCGCCATCGATTACATAAATACAAATTATCATTGTCTGAATACAAATATACCTAAAAACCAATTTGTTTCTGCTATACAGTTTATTCTTAATTCGTGTGTTTTCTCCTACAATTATACGGCTGTCCTATGGGTTCTCCTCTTTCGTCAATAATGGCAGATTCAGCTCTTTTCGCCCTTGAACAGCAAGCTTTCAATAGTTTCTCTTTTAACATTCCTTTTTATACAAGATACGTAGATGATAAGTTACTTTTAGTGGAACCAGAGAATATAAATCATATTGTTCAGTCATTTAATAATCTTGATAACAGGCTCACATTTACAGTAGAAATTCCTGATAATTCTTCTATTAATTTCTTAGATATTACTCTCAATCTTAAAAGCAATAACAAAGTCAGCACAAACTGGTATAAGAAGAAGATTTGGTCTGGCAGATACTTAAATTTTTATTCCTATGAAGTATAAAATATCAACTATTAGGAATCTTGTCGACAGAGCAATTCTACTCTCAGATCAAAAATATTATAATGATAATCTAAATTTTCTCAAGAAGACACACCTCCCAAAAAAAAAAGGTATGGTAATATTTGGTTTATGTATTACATGTTTTAACGCCTTTATTAAACTATACAATAAAAAAAAATAGTAACACATGTTTTTCTCCAAGATATATAAAAAAAAAAAAGATTTGTCTCTTTTTCTTTTCTCTTGGTTACCTACTAATAATAATAATATACATATAACGTGTATTAGCTATAATTACGTTTATTTGTTGTTTTTAAATTTAAATGTATGTATGTAATATTTTAATCTTTTTCAACTTCCTATCACAAAATAAAATAAAACATCTACTTGTTGTGTCATTCCATATTTATGTCATTTGTATTTACAATTTAAAATGTATAAACAAAATTTATGTATTTTAGCTTGGTGTTGGTGGTAACGTTGCTGAATAAAAAAAATCGTAATAAAAGAAAAGTATATCACATTGTTTTGGTCTGATTTATTGGGAACCCTTTGATACCTTGAACAAAAAAGACCGGAAACTATACAATTAACAAATAGTTAACTTGAATAATAGAACTTTCATAATCCTCTCCATTTTTAAAAATCGGCTAAAGCGTTTTCGAGATACCGTCTCCTAGAAATGACGATAAAATTAGCTGTACTGACTAATTCCGTGAACAGTTTATTTGAATCCAAATTAACCGTAAAAGATAGTAATTACTAATTCACTTATTAAGATCAACAGTTTAATCGAATTGCAATTTTATAGAAGCAGGTTGGCAATCAAGAAAGAATCATATAATTCTGCAGATGGTTTCTTATAGGGCAATAAATACATTTTTTTTCCTTTATTCTTTTTAATCTGCATATCAATATATCTTCCAGAATCGGTTGTAAGAAGTCAAGTTCTTATTTAGTTTTCTTTATAATAATTAATTTTTTGATTTAGGTTGTGTGAAAAACTTAACAAAGTGTCCAGACGTACCGTGGGACATCTTCTGGTGACGGCGGCCTTGATATTTGGAACGATGGGACATGCAATAATGAAGGTAAATTTAAATAATTAAAAAATGTCATAGTCTCAGTACACTCCAATCGATTTCAGTTAGATGAGAGGAAAAATCATTTTCTTAAATATTAGCGAGATTATTTAATATATTTATTGGAATAAAACAGTCGTTTCTAATTTAATATAAAAAAATCGCAGGAATAAAGCCATGTTCCAGGCGATGGAAATATTTATACCAAGGCTTGCCTAGTCTTAGTTTTTGTCCAAGATACTTTTGGTGACGATGGTACAAGCTGTTTCTAATTTCAGTTCTAGACATAAAAGCCAACAAAAACGAATTCGAACCCCACCATTGAGATCTCGTAAACTATAGGAGGTACGTTAAAATGGTTAAATTAGGGCAAAGTTCTGCTTTTATGTGCCTAAAATTATGCCGTTCAGACACTTTTAAAACCTCGATAGTTCAGGAGATATACGAGGAAAACCGAAAATTAAGGATTTCGATTTAATTTTTTTCTGACAAGATAACCCAAAACTTAAATAAAAGCACATTTTCATTGCCATTTTTTTCCACCTACACAGCGGAGCTTTGAGATTTGCCATTCGATGTTTCGCTTTTTGACCATCATCATCAATTTTAATTTTTCTTGTGGGCGCCATATTGTTTTATTATATTTTTAAATAGTCCCTTTTATTACCTTTTTATTAATGAATACATTTGTATTTCAAACAAGTACTTAGGTTTTTCATTATAATGATATACCTACCTTTTTTTCTCTTATAGAGCTCTTATGAAAAGTACTTGAAATAATAAGTGTCGTTTCATTGAAAAGGCAATAAAAAGGGCTATTTAAAAACCCAATAATCTAATATGTTAAGTCTTGGTATTGGTCTTGAGACAATTTACAGGTCTTGGTTTTCGTCAAGATCAAGATAATACCAAGATTAGTCTTGTAATCTTGCGAAACCTTATGTTTTTCTGAGGACATTTTTGGCTTATATGACAGAAAATACGTCGAATTTCTATCTAGGTTATTAATATAAATGTCTCTATCGCATGGAAAATGACCTTATTCCGTCCTCTTTGGATCACCCTGTATACTGACTCTTTTGTTTTAAGGATGGCGGTCCAAAATATGCTATATGTGTTTTGGCGTACTTAGTACCTATCGTTGTTTTATGTCATACTGGGCAAATCATTGAAGATCAGGTATGTAGACAATATTCAATTAAAATATTATATAAAGGTCCATTCATTGTGTATGACGCGTTCATATTGGTAAGCGACGGCAAGCGATTTTTGATCAGATATTTTGCAAGTTTTAAGGTAACGCTGGTAAATATTAACTATACATGTTTTTATTGTAGAAAATAAATATCTTGAGAAAGCTCAATATAATGAGCGAAACGTCGATACAATTTATAGTTTTACTTCTCAATGAGTTAACCTATGTCCAAGAAAATAATTAACAAAATATTTATATTTAAGGTAACGCTGTCTATCTAGAAGTATCTGTGGTCAACAATTGCATCTTCCATTGCTTGCTTTAACAAAATTAAAAAAATACATTGCGTTGGTTTCAAATTTAATATAGGATCAAATTTTAAAGTTTTCATGAATTTTTATTTTTAACAATTATTTTATAACATTAGTTATTTTCTAAAATAATACACTCTTACTATTATACTAGATTACTATACTAGCCTTTAATTAAGTGCACATCAGTATCCATAATCCATATCCATAAGATATTTGTTTAAAATATATAGCTATAACTCTAAAGAAATATATTTTAAGAAATTGTAGGTTAATGTTTAATAATCAAATTTATGTTAAACACTGTATTAAAGGGTATCTAAAGTAAATTGAAACCGCGGAAAATTTGGAGTACGCTTAGTTGCTATGGTTCTAATTCGAGATGGCGGAACAAAATGACGGCCAAATAAAATATTTGTAATCCCGAGAAACAAACGATTTCGATTCGTCTATCTCTGATTGATTTCAAATTTTAGTTAGAAATTAAGGGTTTTTTTAGCAATTATCTAATAGTTTAAAACTGAAATATGCAAATTGAAAAGCTCTCTGAACGATTAGGTTTTTTACGAATTATTTGATTTTTAGCCACTTCCTTTTTACCTCAACCCCTCGAAATCAAAAAAGTTTTAAAACTGATATATATATATATATATATATATATATATATATATATATATATATATATATATGTGTATTTCGTTTTTTTTTCTTTAACCATATATAAATATTTTGTTAATTATTTTCTTGGGCATAGGCTAACTCATTGAGAAGTAAAACTGTAATTCATATCGACGTTTCGCTCATTATATTGAGCTTTCTCAAGATATTTATTTTCTACAATAAAAACATGTATAGTTAATATATAAATTTTAAAATGATTAAAAACATCACTGAAAAATATCACACAAAAAACATTACTTTTCAAACAAACCATGACCATAAAAACAAAAATACATTTAAAACAAAATTTATATTATACATAGTACGTACTGACATGTTTCCAAGGTACGTACTATGTATAATATAAATTTTGTTTTAAATGTATTTTTATTTTTATGGTCATAGTTTGTTTTAAATGGATTGTTTTTTGAGTGATGTTTTTTCAGTAATGTTTTTAACCATTTTAAAATTTAAATACTAACTATACATGTTTTTATTGTAGAAAATAAATATCTTGAGAAAGCTCAATATAATGAGCGAAACATCGATATAATTTATAGTTTTACTTCTCAATGAGTTAACCTATGTCCAAGAAAATAATTAACAAAATATTTATATATATATATATATATATATATATATATATATATATATATATATATATATATATATATTTATATATTTATATATGTATACATATATATATATATATATATATATATATATATATATATATATATATATATAAGCCTCCAAAATGACATATAACCTATTCGATCTTTTACGAAACTTTCAATTTTTATCCCCTTCCTTTTCCCCTCTGTGTAATAGCAAAGTAAATATATTATCAAATAGGTTACAACTGGAATAATCTCTATATCCAAAAACCCATACAATTCTGCGATTTATTTACAGAGAATACAATTTTTTGTCATTTAGCCTTCTATTTCGCCCCTATCCCCTGATCAAATAAAAAAAACTAATCGAGAAAAACTGTTAAATTCGAATGAATAACAAAAAAAACTAATATTCAATCTGTTTTACAAAAATAAGTTTAAATTTCTATCACGCCGCCCATGCTTCATAATGGAGTTGGACTGTTGACGGATATTTAGTTTTTATGTTGTCTCAATTTACTTTAGATACACTTTACAAATATTTATCCTTTTATATGGAACACGTTATTAAAAACTTCAAGGACTTAACTGACTTCAAAAGAGGAGGAGGTATTAAAGATATTATACATACCGATTATTCCCCCGTTTTTTGCCAAATTTTGGTAATTTTTTTTGCGAACCAAGATGGTGTGAGGACTCAGAACACTCTTAAACAGACCTGATTTGCGAAAAACAAAAGTGCCCATTATTTCCACGTCCACAACCCCTTACTTACTCTGTAAGTAAAATGTATTTAAAAGACGAAAGCACGAAGTCGTTGGAATTTCTTAATTTTTTTATATGTTTTAGTATTCTTTATAAACAACAAAATGTGAGAGTTTTAAACGATTTCTATGTTTAGTTTTGATTTTATAAACATTTGAAATATTGATGTTAAACCAACCGAATATAAATAAAATGTTTTTAGGAATTTTTAAATTTGTTATAATTATATATATAAAACAATTCTTATTGAACCCGAAACTAAACAATATAACTTGGATTTACATGTTATCTATATTTTAAACTATAAATACGTAAATGTTGGATAACAAACTTTTAAAAAGTAAATAGTTTTTACATAACTAGTTCATAAAGTTAATTATAATTTTGGGGATAATTACACATACATGAGATAACTACAAAAAAAAACCTACACGTTCATTTGAGTATGAAATTGCAAAAAAATATAAAATGGTATATCACAAAAGTGTTGGAAAACAATTAATTTACTATACTGGTTTTTTTTCTGCATCTAAGATGTTTTCTAAAAGAAAGCGACTCGGATAACTAATGCTATTTTGGTGGTGTGCATGACCTAAATACCACGAAACATTACAAATATGCGAACAGCATCCTACCGTTCTCCAGCCACTTCTTTTACAAGTGCAATAGTAGACAAAATAATATTATCATTGTCTCTAGTTACATGCACCGTTCCCAGGACAAACCGCTGACATAACAATTCCCAGACAGACGATTTCAAGAAACGACGACGTTTTGCTGATGCAGATTCCTAGGCCCAGAATCTTCATTCATTTTCATAATTATTGTATAAATCATTCTCATTCTGTAATTCTTATTAACACATACTTGAAATAAAATATTTTTTAAAAAGAATTAATCTCTAAGTTCATGCTGTTATATTTAATCCTCATATAACATCTCAGTAGTCTTGGTTCTACTGTTCTTTCATCAATTTCAAACATATTTGCTGCTTCTTCCTCAAAACTGTCCTGAATGTATGATGAAGCCAGCCCGATTTGGCTAGTAAAATTTCAATTTCTTCATTTAGAGATCCTGAACAATTCAAACAAACTCGAAAACTGTTGGTAAACTTTAAAGCAGGGTGGTTTAAGTTCTCCATTCTTGAAATAGCTATTTGCCTTTTGTGATCATTGATTCCATTAAATATCAATCTTGTCGTAAATCTTACTTCGCAAGAAACATTACAAATATAACAATTGATACGGTTATTATTATTAAAAGGCATTTTACCAATAGAATATTCAAAAATTAAGAATAAAATAATTAAAGACTAAATATTATAATTAATAAGACTCAAAAATCAAACGTTTAAATGGTTTTCAATAATTTATTTCATATTGTCAAAGCCAACTCAGATTTTTTATTTGAAAATTAATCCAGAAGATAGGCGCAAGAATAAAACAAACATAATTAAGTTTGAGACTATTCTAGGGCCACCCTGTAGGTATTAATGGTCAAAGATCATTTTAAAGATAATTAATTAAAGATTCTATGCTGAATGCAACCATTATTTATATAGTTATAACGCATTTAAAAATTCGTAAAAACATTTTATTTATATTAGGTTGGTTTAGCATCAATATTTCAAAAATGTATAAAATCAAAACTAGACATAGAAACCGTTTTAAACTTTCACATTTTGTTGTTTATAAAGGATACTAAAACATATAAAAAAATGGAGAAGTTCCAACAAGAACTATTTTATATGGGTTCCCGTGCGTGGTCTTTTGTTATGAAGGGGAACAATTTGCAACTAATTTGTAATAATTTTTTTAAGCAAGCTGTAGGATTTACAACGTACATGTTTAATTCCATTTTGTATCCTGAGATGTGATCTTATTTGGTTTTTTTAAGGTTAATCCCATTAAAAAAACAACAACGAAGCTACAGTTATTTTTGTATTTCGTTGAATTTCTAGTAAATTGTTCGAAATATTCGGTTTTCTGAGAGAGCTGGTACATGTATATGGGTTCTTAAACTAATTTTGTCTAAACATTGACTGATATTGTGTATTATAAAAATACCTATAATATAATTAATGCTTTATTTAGACAAAGTCTGTTACACCCAATTTTTCGGTGTCCGAAAAGTAAACTAAAATCAATGAACCCGTATAAATATTATGGCACTTTGATGTTAATGGGTGTGTTGGTTTTTTGGCGAGCCTCTTTAGTTCACTGACTACGGAAATCGAAAAAAAATTAGCTTTTAAATTCAGAAATGTTCATCAAATTATTTCGTTCTCGAAATACATTGGTGAGAATGACAATTGCTCTATTCCTAGACAGTTATCTGATCCTAATGATATAAATAATTTTTTGTGTGACCTTTCTTCAGAATGTCTCTGATTATAATGAAAGGATTAATTTTTATCAGAATAATTTTTTGAATCAACAATTTACATTTTCATTTAAATTGGCGGAGGTGGATGAAATAAATAAAATTTTAAATGACGTTAAAATTGCAACTGGAGTGGACGAGATTTCTCCACTGATGAATAAGTATTGTAGCCCGTTTATCGATAAATACTTAACACATATATTAAACTGTTGCTTTAAAGTGAATTACTTTCCTGACATGTGGAAGTGATCAGTGGGGAAACCTTTGGCGAATATCTCTAATTCATCAAATTTTAATGATCTCCGTATTATTAGCATTTTACCTGCCTTATCAAAGACAAGAAAATGATCAGCGTTTTGCTCCTTTTAGATTTTTCAAAGCTTTTGATTCAATCAATCACAGTCTCCTTATATCTAAATTAAAATATTATGGTTTCGACGAAAACGCATTTAAACTAATTAGATCCTATTTATCTGACAGAACACAATTTTTTTTTCCAATAATAAGATTTCTGATGAAGCTAAAATTCTCTCTGGCGTACCTCAAGGCTCTATATTGTGTTCCTTGCTCTTTTTAATTTATACCTCAGATATCTTAGAATCTTTAATATTTTGTAAAGTACAAGCCTTTTCTGATGATACGCAATTATACTGCTGTTCTGATACAGAAAATTACAAACTCGCCGAATCCATCATAAATAAGGATTTAAAAACTTTAGGTAGACTTTCAAAATACCATAATTTGTGTCTGATTTCTTCTAAATCATGTCTTATAGTTTTTGGCAATAGAAATAAGTTAAATTTTATTAAGAATAATATCAATATATCAATAAAAGGTTCTTACGGAACTTATGTGAGTCGCTTGTTTTGTCGGATTTTAATTATTGCGACTTTGTGTATGGGTTTTTTTTGCCTTGTGTGAGGTTGGTGTACAGTATTAGAAAATTTGAACATATCTCAAGCTATTACAGGGACATTAGTTAGTTGAAAATGTAAGATAGAAAGACTTTACATTTTTGTTCCTTTTTAATAAAAATACTTAATAACCCGGCTTCTTCTTCTTACATTCGTGAACGTTTGGTTTTCCAAAATGCTATTCGTGGCGTTAATCTTAGGAATAATGGGTGTCTTACTATGCCACATCATCAGAGTGCCATTTGAATCATTTACTTACAATTTTGAATGTGTGTAACTTTCCGAGAATTTTTTTTAATTCCATTTCTATGCACCGTTTTAATCAATGATCTTCTGCAAAAAAAAGTAATTTCTCAAAATTTTTATACCTGCCTTAGGTTTAAAAATATCGATTTTTTTCCATAATCTCCAATCTTTTTTAAGCACCTAAATCATCTTGTACATTACATCTCGCATCTTTTGATCGCTGTTTGATATACCCTACGTGGTGTCCAGTGGCGTACTAATTATCGCCTATTTTCGGAATAATTTATTAATGGCTCACCGATCTTCACGTTCAAAGGTGCATAATTTTAAAAATAATCTTTTATAGTTTCATTTATTTACTTCAGTTTAATCATTGACTTATTGTTAAGAAACCATTTTCTCAAAATTTTGATATTTGCATTTGTTTTAAAAATATCGTTTATTTTACATAACTATAATAATGTTTACAACTTTTTCGGTCTAAACGATCCTGAGTTATTCTTACCGGTAAATTTTATTAGCAATTGTCATAGCTTACGGTAAGCGTATTTATTGTGGTTTAAAATATCGAATACCTCAATGATATGCTGTACAGGGTGGCCATTTTATGGTGATACAGTACCTTATCTAGAAAACGGTAATAGTTACGACAAAAAGTTAAATACAAAATTTGTTTGGATTCAATCAAAATTTATTTTATTTCACTTTTGTTTATACAGGGTGTTTCGTTTTGAGGTGACACATGTCAACTTTCCTAATTTAAATTGAATTCTTTATCGTTTTTGAGTAAATTGAGTTTTTAGAATTTTTTTTAAAAAAACAAATTTTTTAAAAAAAAATTTTTACCTATAAAACTTTAATGGAACTGACTAATATCCTAAACATACATTACTAAGGGTTCAATTCAATGAGTTTCCATGCTGGTCTTACCAATTAATATACAGGGTGTTAAAAATGGAGAGCAAAACAAACAGAACTTTAAATGTAAAAATCTCCTGTTTTTCAAATGGAACACCCTGTATATTTTTATTTCATCTGATTCAGCTTTCAATTACCTATCATTATTCATATATATGTCTATACCTAAAATGAACAGTTTCGACTTTATTAGCCGTTTTCTGATTTATCCCGGAATTTTGCCAGTAAATGAGATCAGAAACTAAAAAAATCAAGATAAGCTTAGGAAATAACCTAATGCAATTGTTGACTTAAGTTGACATTTGCTCTGTTTATCGTTTTGTCAAATTTTTGCTGCGAAATTTGTTAAAAAATGGCTTTATATAGTTTAGATGAACGTTTGAAATTATACAACTGTTTCATAAAAAATAATAAAAGTCCAGTGTTAGACCTTAGAGAATATTCGAGGGAATATCCTAATAATCGAGTTCCCTCCAAGACTATATTTTTTCGTATTGTGCGTGATTTGGAAAATGGTGTCCTTAAAAACTCTAAGAAAAATCGTCCCAATTTTGTCCTCACTGAGGAAAAACAACTGGAGACATTGCAGGTGTCAGTAGAGGAAGTATTCAAAAAACACTGCAGGTGAATGGTTATCATCCTTATAAATTTCTTCCAACTCAATTATTATCACATTTAGACTTTAATGAAAGATTGACTTTTTGTTGTGATATTATGGACCGGCAGTTCGAAAATGTGTTTTATTCAAAAGTGGTTTGGACTGATGAGGCCTCATTTAATATGGCGGGTATTTTTAATCGGAAAAACATTACTCATTACTGGTCTCAAACTAATAAACATCTAATAAAAGCAATTAAAAAACAAGGCCGTCAAACCGTAAATGTGTGGTGCGGAATTATTTGCGACCGTATTATCGGACCAATATTTTTTGACAGGTCGTTAAATGGCGAAAGATACTTGGAGCTGCTTAGGAATGAAATCATTATCAACGACTTGCCAGCAAATATTCATCAAAATATCATTTTTCAGCAGGATAGCGCCCCTTACCACACGATTGCACCGGTAGTAAATTTCCTTAATCAACATTTGCCATGGTGGATAGGAAGACATGGTTTAATATCCTGGCCACCACGAAGCCCTGATTTAAGCCAAATTTAAGAGTGCACTAAAAAATAAAGTTTATAAAAATAGATCTAATAATAGAAATGAGTTAAAATAAAAATCAGGGAAGAGATCAATAATTTTAATGCATTTAATTCGGTAAGGAACGCTATTCGAAAAATGGAGACTATTTACACTTCATGTATCGCAATGGACGGTGGCCATATTGAAAATTTTTTATAATCTGTTTTAATCATGTTTAATACTCAGTTAGTTATTAGTTATACCGTGTGGCACAAGATATTTTTTTTGTCTCTCCCTTATTTTCGTAAACATTAAATAATAAGAACATAAATTAAATAACATTTCACTTTTATTTGTATTTTCTAACATTATTTATAGTCGCTATCTGTGTTAAGGAAATGAGAATAAGGCTTAGTTTACGACATTTTTATTTTAGCCCACTTCATCTGTTTACTTATAGTAAAAAAAAATAGTCAAATCCGAAAACGGCTAATAAAATCGAAACTGTTCATTTTAGGTATAGGACATATATATATGAGTAATGATAGGTAATTGAACGCTGAATCACATGAAATAAAAATATACAGGGTGTTCCATTTGAAAAACGGGAGATTTTTACATTTAAAGTTCTGTTTGTTTTGCTCTCCATTTTTAACACCCTGTAAATTAATTGGTAAGACCAGCATGGAAACTCGTTGAATTGAACCCTTAGTAATGTATGTTTAGGATATTAGTCAGTTCCATTAAAGTTTTATAGATAAAAATTTTTTTTTCAAAAATATGTTTTTTTTTTAAATTCTAAAAGCACAATTTACTCAAAAACGATAAATAATTCAAATATAGATGTTATTATAAAAACTTTCGCAAATTAACAGTAGAATCGAAATATGTAATAATATATAGGGTATCCCATTTAAATTAAGAAAGTTGACATGTTTCACGTCAAAATAAAACACCCTGTATAAGCAAAAGTGAAATAAAATAAAAATTTAATTGTATCCAAACAACTTTTGTATTTAACTTTTTGTAGTAACTATTACCGTTTTCTAGATAAGGTACTGTATCACCATAAAATGGCCACCCTGTACAGTGGCGTTCTAATAATAGAAATTAATAATTGTTAATGTCATTGAGAAACTTAAAATATTTATTCGGAGCCAATTCCGGTGTGGTCAGAGAAAAACCGAATTTGTTATCACCTGCTGACATTATTTATAACTTTAGCCCCCAAAGGGTTTCATAAGAGCCATGTTTTTCTTGTGACAGCGCTAACCAGGGGGTCTCTTTATTAGAATTTCCCTATCGGAGTAAATTAGGTAACAAAATAACTAGCGTACCTAGATACTTTGTCACCCAGGACCGTTAGAAGAATGCTGAATCGAAAAAATTTAATTTGAGGTAAATTGCTTGCTGGATTTAACTATCTGTTGACATTAAAAAATTGTTCTTTTTTTAGTTTTAGAGCAAAAAGGCGAGCAAAATGTGTTGCCCTTTTGCCAAATCATAGGGGACACCGTGTCGAATGGGCCACCTATAAATTGGCTAGGCAACAACTGATACACTCCGATGGTAGGGTGTTAGTATGGAAGCAAGCTGAGGAGCGATTTGAAGAGGAGAACGTGGCTCCTCAGGAAGCCTTTGGAGGAGAAGGGTTATATGTTTGCACCGGAGTGATGTATAACGGCAGATCCAAATTATACATTTCGAGGGGTACCGTTAACGCCGTCATTTATCGGAACAACATAATAAACGATATTGTATGTTGCATCTGCCCCGAAAATCTCCTGATCATAATATAATTGAGCATGTGTGGTCTCGGCTTGCCCGCTATTAATTCACTTTAATTGTCAGTCGTTTTTTAATCAATTTTTTAGTTTTACTTACCCTTAGGTTACTTTGTTGTTGTTTAATTTTAGTTTGTTAAGTTTTTTAGTTCACTTTATTTAGTTAGTTCACTTAATTTGATTCGTTTTTTTTTTATTTAGGTATTTACCTAACTTTTGTTTATTTATTTAATTTGATAAAAAATTAATATTTAGAAACACTCTTTGTGTTTTGTTTTAAGTTGTTAAGGATTTACTTTTTCATTTAAACTATTTTTCGGCAGAAAATGTAATTGACCATCATTAACTTTATTTCTTGATAATACTGTCACAGTGGAAGAATTTATAATTGAACTACCTAAAGTTACAATGAAAATCAGCAGGTGATACAAAATTCGGTGTTTCTCTGACCAAACCGGAATCGGCTCGGAATATTTTAAGTTTCTCAGTGGCATTAATAATCATTAATTTCTAATGCTAATAAAATTTACCGGTAAGAACAATTCAAGATAAAATAAACGATATTTTTAAAACAAAGGCAAATATCAAAATTTTGAGAAATTGGTTTCTTGACAATATTTCAATGACTAAAGTGAAGTAAACAAATGAAATTTTAAAAGATTGTTTTTAAAATTATGCACCTTTGAATGTGAAGATCGGTAAACCATTAATAAATTATTCCGAAAATGGACGATAATTAGTACGCCACTGGACACTAAATTACTTTAGATTTTTTTTATTGAAAATAAACCAGGATATCGTAGTGTTTATCAAACAGCAGCAAAAGATGCAAGATGTAATGTACAGGATGGTTTAGGTGCTTAAAAGTTGAAAAAAAAATGGAGGTTATGGGAAAAAATCAATAATTTTTTGCAGATCATTGATTAAAACGGCGGGTTTTTTGAAGGGAGTTGTTTTGCTTTTTTAAACTCTGATAGTTTTTAAGGTCATTTCCAGTGAGATTTTTTTTCTGTTTGATAGTTTTTGCATTGTTTTTTTTTTTGTAATGGGTACTCTTATTTTTTTTTTAATATAGTATATAAAAGAATTTTCTTTGTGTCTTCTATTGGATCAGTGGAATAGCTTGTAAGCTAGAATCCGCCAGTCGTGGGCATATTTAATTTATATTTTACCATAATATTTATATTGTATATTTTGTACTAATACTTTATTTATTTATTTATTTATTTTATTTATCTATAAATACAGACACGTAAGAATTGATGTTAACATTCGAGCGTATAGTTTTCTATAACGAGCAGTTTAAATAATCAAACATTTTTTCAGATGAAGGGTATCGGGGACTCAATATTCTCGAGTCAGTGGTACCGATGTGGAAAGAAAATAAAGCAGTTTACCCCCTTTATAATATTGCGCACTCAACTCCCAATGGGTCTGGATGCTTTACCATTAGGCAGGTCCAACTATGAGATGCTGGTTACAGTAAGTTATTTTTTTATTTTTTTTCTCTCCCTTTCTCTCATTCTCTCTTTATAAATCTACAACATTTGATGACACTTGCTGTCTTTTTAATCTGCTTCAAAGCCTCGATCCATTATTTTGTCCCATCCCCTTTGTAGGTGTGCAATCACCTACCTTCCAATGGGTCTAGACGCTTTAGCATTAGGCAGGTCCAACTCAGTGATGCTGGTTGCAGTATGTCTTTTCTCCCTTACTTTCTCTCATCTCCTTTATATTATTGCTCATACAGCTCCTAATGTGCCAATCGTTGTATGTGCACTGGAAAACCTTTTTAAAGGGTGTCAAGCATATCTGTATATGCTGCAATAATCAAGAGGCGCTTAAGGCGCTGTCTTCCAGCATTTTGCAGTGCGACGTTGCCTTACCCGTCTTCTACAAGTTCAGTCGTCTCTAAAGATTTTCAAATAGAGGTTTTATTATATTTCATTGAATATCCTACCAACTCTTTAAGAGATGCACCAAGAGACTTGAATTTTCCATGATCAATATACATCGAGTGTGAAAAGAAAACCAAATATCCCGATATAAGTTTCCTTCAGTTCAATTTTTAAGTGAAGCTGATTATAAGACCAGGCTGGATTTTTGTATGCAAATGATGGACCTGCATTTTAACCTTCCGGAATATATTCGTATAGACTTGGTATATCAACAAGATAATGCTCCATACCACTGTGGAGAAGAGTTAAGAGCATTTTTGAACGAGCAATTTAATTTAAGTAAATATAGTAATGGTGTGATTCCTTGGCCGCCGCGAAGTCCCGATTTGACACCCTTAGATTATTTTTTGGGGCACATTTAAAGGTATCTAATATCTAACAATCTAAAAAATTCGTAAAGAAATTATTAGTCTTAATAATAGTGATGCCGTCCGAAACACAGTGACAAACATTCATGTGCGATATAAACTGTGTATAGCAGAAAACGGACAGTATGTGGAAAATCAATTATATAGTCATTTCTTTTAACTTTTTCCTGTTTTTTTTTTTATTTCCATGCACTCTGTTGTAATGTTATCTGTTGTTTATGTTCATAGCTTTGTTACTCAAGTAGTTTGTTGCTAATATTAGTTTTCCATAATAGTTTTAAATTTAAAATCTAGCAATAAACAAGTATAGGATAAAATTAGAGTAGAAATATTATAAATTCCATGGCCTCCTATAGTTTTTTCACTAATTAAGTTCACGTCCTTATTTCTTAAACTAGTAATGACCCACTACTTTAAAACATCTAATTAACTGTTCTGTTACAGGTGCTGAAAACATCTTATTCGTACCTGGCGTTATTGAACCAAACAATGTAAAAATGGTAGTTGAAGACGTTGGACATATTAATGTTTTGCACTAGCAATCGTTTCCTCTATTTTATAAAGTTATGCAAACATTTTCAGAGAGCTTTCTCTACATAAAAAAATATCTGAAACATTTTATTTTTGATTTTATTTATTTATTTATTAGTCTAGAAGCTTCTTACTAGCTGCTTTTATTTAATACCTCTGATGATACTTACATAATAGAAGTTAGATTATGCTCATTGTTGTAGATTTACAAAAATATTAGGTAATGCATATTATAGCCAGGGCGTCATAATTTTTTTTCACAGTGATCATTTTTTTTTTAAATATAATTATGGTCGTGTCGGTTGGGAGATTTGAAGCGAAATTAAACTGTTTGAAGGAGATTATTAGGAATTCTGTTGGTTTGATATTTGTTTTTATAACTACAACCTATACAATCCAGTATTCTGGAGTACATCTAAAAACGAACTAACTTTCTGTCCCCAATAACAACACTTAGCAACTTATTTCCATTTCGAACTAACGACAGTCTAAATTTTAAAGTTGGGATAATTTTATAGAACTCTTTAACAAACTAAAGTTTAATTTTATTTCAAGTTATAGCAGCCATTAAAATTATTCATTTAAAGGTTTATTCACATAATTACGATTGTCCCTAAGACCAAACAACAAATACTAGAAATAGGCAGTGGCATCTGGAAATGCACTTAGCTATTCTTGGAATTGCTTTTAACCACCACTTTAAGTGAGGGATTATGGAACGGGGCGAGGATTGCATCTTACTCGTACTGAAACTACTTTCCAAATTTTATTTGGATTTGTTAGGGCAATGGCGTAAACTTCAATAACTTATAAAGCAGTCCTTTTATGGTCGAACTAGGAATATTTTATAAAAAATCGGTAAACTTTCTTTACCCGGAACTTCCTTTGTTGTGAATTTTTCCTTTTATTAGGGATAGTGAAGTGTGATCTAATTTAGTTTGGTACATAGTCTTTTATTAAAAAGTTGAAAATTAATCCAATATAAGTAGTTTTTCGGACTGGTTTTTTTAATATTTTATAAGGCCACTATTTTGTTTTGCTATTTTTGAATTAAAACCAAAATGTTAGCAGTTCATTTCTATTTCTCACTTGATTTTTGTGCAAAATTTGAGTGAATAATTTGTTTTTTAGTGAGACATTTTTTATCGTTTCACTAGGCCGACATCTTATGCCGCCATATTAGATTTTTATCAAAATATCTCCAGGTTGTCCCCATATGACCCTCAATGTTTGAACAAATTTGAGGTCAATCGGATAAGTAGTTTTTAAGGTTTGCCGCGAATTAATGTTTTTCCAGGCTGTATTTTTAAAAAGAAAAAACCTATATATATATATATATATATATATATATATATATATATATATATATGTTGATTTTTACTCCTTCACAGATGGAAAAATACAATGTGTTTTCATTCCGGGTGTACATCCGTTCACTCCGGTCGTTCTGAAAAGAACAGTTTTGCTGACGTTTCGCCAAAATCACATTCACAAGCCTCTATTCGGACGCAAGAAAGAAAGCTTCGAAAATGCCAAATGTGATTTTGGCGAAACGTCAGCAAAACTGTTCTTTTCAGAATGACAGTAATGAACGGATGTACACCCGGAATGAAAACTCGACAGTGTGTTAGTGAGCTTTTAAGTTTGCAACCGTATCCGAGATTCCAATGCTCGTACCACGAATTTGCAACACCCTGTATAAGTCGCAGCAAAGAATCATTATACCGTCAATAGACGGTGAAAAAATAAAGAATAAAAGATCAGTTTAAATGGATCCCAACTTGCCGTCACTCAGCTTAATTAGCAAACGTATTTGACCAACAACTCCTAGAACAAAAGGCCAAAGTGCTTACTACTAAAATTGCTCTGACGTCACGTCTCGTAGGTGAGCGATTAACGAGTTTTTGGTTGGCTACCGCGTCGACCAATAAGTGACCGACGGTTATCTTTGAATTTTATTGCCGCCGAGTTCTCATCGCAGCAGCGTTGCCAGACTGGTCAAGTTTTTTTAATACCAGGATCTGTTTTCTTTTTAATCAAAGATATTTTTTGGAAATATTACCAATCTTAATACTTCCAAGATTTTTTCGGAACTCTACTTTTCAGGGTTCCTAGATGCCAGAAAACACGTCTTTTTCAATTCGCGGCTTAGCTAAAAATCACTTTAATAATTAACTAGGTAGTCAGGCCTGGATTAAAGGGGGATGGCTACATGGGCTATAGCGCAAAGATACAAAGCTTTTTTTAGTAAAATGTAATTTAAAAGTTGCCAACCTTGCCCAGATAAGGGGTCCTTAACACTTATTAGTCCCAGGCCTCGTAAGTAGTTAATCAGGCCCTGGTAAAATTCTAGAAAAAAAAATAAGACTAATTTGAAGATGAACTCGAAATATTTTGATAGAAATCCAATATGACGAAACAATATGGCGGCCAAGTGAAATGTTAAAAAATATTACTGAAAAGCTGCCAATCCAATTTATCTCAAATTTTGCACAAAAATCAGGTATTAGGTAAATTCAAGATGTGGAACAAAATGGCGGTCTAATTAAATATTTAAAAATAAAGCCTAAAAAACTACTTGGTAGATTAATTTCAAATTTTGTGCAAGAAATAATTGTGGTATAATAGAATACAATTTTGCCACAAATTCAAGTGACGGAACAAAATAACGCCGAACAAAATGATTATAATCGTGTTTTATGTATCGACTTACCGGAGTTGTATTAATCCGAATAGAATTCAATATGGTTAAGAGCGGTGTCCTTTGATATATTGTTTAAGCACTTAACACGCGTAATGCGGCACTAAACTTATATCTATCGATATGGGTCTGTAGTCCCGAACTGTAGCACTAAGTATACGAAGTATTATGTAACTAAGATCACTATAACCGTAGTAGTCTTCCGTTTATTCCGGAGCGAAGTAGCGCGTATTGTAGTATAGTTCTTACTGTCTTGTGTTCACTTCACGCACACGCATAGAAGTCTTTATTAGAGGTTTATACGTTTAAAGTTTAAGAGGTAACTAAATACACAATATCGTGGAAAAAAGAAACAGAATTTTACAAATCTCCGCGTTTTTGCAATCATAGATTCCAAAAAAATAGTTAATAGAAGGAAAGATTTAAAATAGTGGAAGTCAGGTAAAGAAAATTTACCCATTTTTTTTTTAAATATATTTGAAATTTGAATAAAGATTACAACGTATTACATAATTAAACATCATTTATTTTCTTTAAGTAAAGGCGATGGAAGTTTCCGTTGTCATATTCCGTCTCAGCAGAAATTCTCTAACCTAACCTAGTCTTTGTGTTATCGTTTTGTGTCGGCCGGCTTTTCAAGTTGATTTGTATTTTAGTGGTTTTTATTTAAATAGTGATGTAAATAGACAGTGTAGCATTATGTCATATATGTGTTGTGTGTCTGTTTGCAAAGGAAACTATTCCAGAGACACTAAAGCCAGAGTTTTAGAGTTTTTCGGTTTCCTCGTGACAATTTTGTTCCAGCTGATAATAACCGTGTGTGTGAGTGCCATTTTGAACCTGAGCATTTTATTCGAACAATTTCACAACAGGATTCCAAAACTGTTGAGATCGTTAGTTAAATGTTTGCCACGGTCAGGGCCGGTCCTGGAGGGTATAGAGGGAATGCACCGCACTCAGGCGGCAAAAGTTAGGGGCGCCCAATTCGTTACACGGGAAACCTCTGATGATACTTACATAATAGATTATGTAAAACTCCCGGGAAAACTCCTGCGAAGCGATTATCCATGTAGTATTTTCTATTCTATTTGCAATGTAAGGAATCCTTATCAACACGACGGCGCCAGATCATCAATATTTTAATCAAACCAGTGGTATCAGCGAGTTGAGCGGCGACGACGACGGTGGCTTAAAATGTGTTAATTTATTAGCGATAAGCAAGACACAAGAAAAGCTCAATAAGAGAAGGAAAACCTTGAATCAAGTTCCCCGAGCATTTGTAAAAGTTTAGAATATCTGATAAGTACAGTCATTACTTAAAAAAATGAAAGCTTCTAAATTCATTTGTTCTATTTTAATTTGGCATGATTTCCTATTAAAATTCAATATAGTTAGCAAGATGCTCTAGGATCAAAATGTTAATTTAACCGAATATCATAAAAGAATAAAAAATCCTATTAATTATTTTACTCAAAGGCGATCCGATGAAGAATTTGAATCATTCATCGATGAAAGTACGTCAGAAGCCGAAAAGAACGAAGTAGAGAAAACATTTCCCTTAACACGTCAAAAAAAAACCAGGCTTCAGTTTTCTTATGAAAGCACTAATGAAACTGTTTTGAGTCCTAAGCAACAATTTAAAATACATTTCTATTTGCAAATCCTCGACACAACCATTCAATCTTTACAAAGACGCTTTGAGGTTATAGAATTTTTTTTGGATTTTTATGCAACTTCTATAACTTAGACTCAGAGGTAATAAGGCAACCATGCGTGGATTTGAATATAGCATTGCGAAATGATGATAAAACATGCAAAGTTATTGAAGGAATTGATTTATATAACGAAATTATGTCTTACAAAATTTAAAATCCCAATTCTAATACAGCTGCTAACTCACCTCTAGACATTTTGAATATCATTACAAAGAATAACCAAAGTGCTTTCTTTCCAAACTTTTACTAAATTTATTGCTATTTCTAACCCGACCTATATCAGTAGCTTCGGGGGAAAGAACTTTTTCGAAGCTGAAAATTATAAAAAATTATCTCAGAACATCCATGAGCCAAGAACGGTTGTCAGATTTAGTCATAATATCAATTAAAATTCAAATTTGTGAAGTTCACAACTAAATGATCAACCACTCTGCTTCTCTAAAAGCCAGACGTGTGTTTTTATAGTTTTTCTGTTGTTTTTCGTAATGTTGCTTTTAATTTTTATACATGTTACATTTGATATGTATATGTATGTACATATTATATATTTTTTAATAGTTTTCATTATTCGCACAACCCCTTTTTATTTTATAGGAATAAAATACATATTGTGTTGAATACATACTGTATATTTTTTACATCTTAAAATTTTCTAAGGGGCGGAAAAATATCCTTCACGCAGTCGCTGGACCCCCAGGACCGGCCCTGGCCGCGGATAAAGGAAACTAGCGTACCTACTAAATTTCCGAACTTATTTTGAAGGATGCAGTATGCATTCTGTAGAAATGGTTGTTAATATCTTACTTAGTAGTATTTCAAATACACTTATAAAAAATTACTGTGGCAAGTAAAATGATCGGATGGGTAAACGCTCAGTTAAAAGAAAACTTAACGTTTATTTCAAGTGATGCGGTAACTAATACTTAAGTACCTATAGTTTTGTTTCTACTTGCGTGTAATATTACACTACTTAACCGTTTGTTGCCAAGTGGTCCCATGAAAGCACCACAAATCAAAACATTTTTCCTACTTGCCTAGTAAGTGCTGGTCGGAATCACAAATTTTTAGGCGCGTATTAGAAACGCCCCCTAACACATTTTAACATTGAATTCGTTAGCGACGCATTCTTGGGAGATTTAGTTATGATGCAATCGAGGTCACGCGTTGTGCAATAACGGGCGGGAAAACGAATTGTATTTCTAGGTGTTTGAGAGAATTTAGAGGTAAGTTTGTTGAAAAATATATTTGTTAGGATTGAGAATATATGCTATTTGATTCAGTTATAATAGAAAGTTCACACATACTGTGATATAGGTTAGCAAGAAATGTGGTTCCAATAAAACACCACCAAGCAAGTGAATGATAAAAAAAATATTTTTACAGGAGGTGTCATGGAGCTAAGCAAGCTAACTTCGGACGAGGCCTTCGCACTGTTGGATGAACTACCTTCAGGTATAGGATCTTTTAGTTCAGGAGCCCAATCTGAGGAAGAACTCGATATTGACGATTTTATGGAAGATGTCGTCCCACCAATGCCTGTAAGTAGTTGCATATTGAATGAATGGGATAGCGATAATGAATTACCTTTAATACATTTTATTGAAAAACCATTCGAATGGACAGACGATGCAAGCTGTGCAAATAAACCTGAAGCATTTGCTCAAGATGTCGGACCCAATGTTCCGGAAGACACCGAATCCCCTACCGATGCATTTCTATGCTTATTTACCCCGGAACTTATTGATTTATTGGTATTCCAAACAAACGTATATACAACACAGCGATATGGTGATCGGTTTTGTCCGACGGATGCTGGCGAAATCCGATGTTTTCTTGGCATCGATCTAATGATGGGACTTATAAAAACCCAGTTATAAAGATTACTGGTCCTCATCAATCCAGATGCGAGATCCCTATATTGCTTCGAGCATGTCTCGGGATCGTTTCGACTGGCTTTTGAGCAACATCCATTTGAACGATAATTCGGTGCAGCCCAAAAAAGGCGAAGCAGGATTCGACAAATTGTATAAACTACGACCAATGATTGATATTCTTTCCAACACGTTTTTATATAGTTATACCAGGGCATTGACAGATCAATGGTGAAATTCAAAGGTCGAATAGGGTTTCGGCAATACATGCCTTTGAAACCAGTGAAAAGAGGGTACAAAATCTGGATACGTGCAGATCAGGGTTTGTTTCACAGTTTCAAGTATATACCGGAAAGTCGGATAAGATAGAAGAGAGTTTAGGGTCTAGAGTTGTAAAAGACTTGACTCGTCCACTCGTAGGAAAGTACCATAAGGCATATTTTGACAACTTTTTTTCTACAATCCCTCCTTTACGTAATCTATTGAAAGAAAATATATATGCATGTGGAACGATTAGGAAAAGACGAAAACATGAACCAAAAGAAATTGCGAATAATGATAAGAAAATGTCTAGAGGTGACAGCGTGTGGAAGGTAAGCAAGGAAGGAACATTTTACTTGAAATGGATGGATAATAAGCCTGTTTTGTTTGCAAGCAATTTCCATGGTCCAAGCGACGTTGAGACGGTTCCCAGAAAAAAGAAGGATGGTTTTTTCCAAGATGTCACATGTTTAAAACTTGTCAAAGATTATAATGCCCATATGGGTTATGTAGATCAATCCGATATGTTCCTATCATTATATAAAGTAAATCGAAAGTCCAAGAAATGGTGGCATCGGCTTTTTTGGCATTTTTTGGACTTGAGCATTGTTAACGCTTTTCTAGTATTCAAAGACCGGGCGTCTGCGAAAAGCATGACATGAGAATTTAGACTGACTGTTGCATCGGGACTTATTGGTGCTGATCCATCTACACCTAAGAGAGGCAGAAAGGATTTAGGAGCTTCCGGATCAAATAAATACAAAACGTCGGTTCCAGCTGAAGTAAAATTTGACAAATGCGCACATCTTCCTCTTCATGGAACAAAAGTTAGATGTGCCCATTGTAGTACTAGGGCACAACCGCACCGCACCAGATGGCACTGTTCTAGCTGCAAGGTCGGACTTTGTTTGACTGAAAAATCTAATTGTTTTTTTAACTTTCATCAAAAATAATTATTTTTGAGAGGCGTTGCAGCTACTGCCTAGTGGTCATCCTATGGAACCACATGTTTTTTATTATAAACAAATATATAAATAAACATTTTTGCAATTTAACATCTTTTTTTAGTGTCTAATAATAATTTGTTAGGAAGTAGTTGAATTTCTACGAAAAAAAAATGTCGGCTTCAAAGGGTTAAGACATAATTATGTTTTTATATTTTACATTGGCAGAATACTTGTACTTGTAGATTATAAAACAGACACCAATCTGTAAACTGTTTTCTAAATAAAATAAATGAATAAATAGATGCATATTAAAAAATATATACCTATTGTAAAACATACTTTTTAATATTAAAATTTATTCGTTTAATCAACTTTTGCTGTCTGAGGATGCTTAAAAATATATTTATTTCAGTGTATTTTTACTGATATTTTTACCATACCTTTGAGGTACTATATACTTATATTATAACCAATAAGCTTGGTAATGAGACAATAAACGTTTTGAAAGTATACATTAGAACTTGTTTTAAAACTTTAGTTTATACTGTTTCCATTTAAATATAACATAAATAATCGCATGAATTAATTATGTATTTGCACCTACGTTCTTATATATGACTGTTTCTCATCTCAATATCTCTCTTCACCTTTATTGGCGTATTGAAAATTAATTACTGTTTTATTTGTTTCCAATAATCAATTCCAAAGTATAGATCTTGCTTAAAAACAGTAATAGTGTACGCCGCGTTTGCGCATACCTTCACCTACGATCGATGACGTCCTTGTGTTCTCGGAGTTATTGATTTGACTCCATTTGCAGTTTACAAAATTTTCTTGGGTTTTAATTTACAAAAACCTCGAAATACGCATTAAAGTATAATTAATGTTCTAATAAGCGGCCGTTTTATTTCGCCATCTTGGATTTGTATCTAAAGGTTACCAGTTGATTTCTACGTGATGCTTGATTTGTGTTTCGCCACCTTGGATTCGTAGCAAAATTCAGATGATTTCTACGTAATACGCGTTGTGCAAAAATTCAGGTAAATTGATTTAGTAACAATTTTTTTTTACTTTTCACTGGGCTGCCATTTTGTTCCACCATATTAGATTTTTATTTTAAAATCAATTGGATAAGTAGTTTTTGCTACGTACAGACAAAACGAGACCGACGGATATGAGAAAACATGTTTACAACGTCAAGATCTGTAAAAACCTGGGATTTTTTCACGATTACAATACTTTTACGAGGAAAATAATAACCCCCGAAGCAATCCCCAAAATATACAATAATCCCTTTTTAACAAAGAATAATTTGTATTATTTTTAGGTGGTGACGTATGATACAATATTAAGTTTACAGAAAATGTATTAATAAACTATTAAAAACAAACACAAGCAAAATTAGAAGCACTAAAATATTAGCAAAGTTATTCCTTATTCCTTATTCAGTTTCTATCGATACGCGTACTATAAAATGTTCGAGTAAGTTGAAATCACAATATTTAAAGCGGAATACAAAATTAATTAAAAACTTTTGCTAGGTGTCATTAAGTTTTCCATAACAGTCAACCGAGAGGCCTGTCGTACACTGATGTTGAGTTCAAAAAGTTTATTTAGAGTCGCTGTGATATCGAAAAACGCCAGAACTTTCTAGGTACAATGCAGTGCAGGGATTAAAAAATTTGATGCACCGAAAAGTCGGGTTTTAATCATTTTGAAAAGCGGACTGATTTTACTGGACATAATATTAATTATATTTTGTTTCGTTTCATTTCATTCTCCACCAGTATAGGTAAAATTAAGTGCGTTTTAGCTTTTTTGGTTTTCTCAGATTTCAGCTATCTTGAATTCGTTTCACAATTTTACCAGTTGATCTTTAGATCACACTTAATTTTTTCACAAAATTTGAAATCGATTTTATCAGAAGTTTTTTTCAGGTGGGTTCTTTTAAATATTTTTTCTACAAGCGTGTGGAAAACTTTAACGCACTCATTTTAGTTTGGAAAGAGCTACTTTTCGCACTAGTGTACTAGAACAAAAATTTGCTAGAATCCTGCTATAATTTTCAACAAAATAGTAAAAAATATGTAAAACGTGTATTAAAAAAATTTTTAATAGCTGTCGTATTATGCTTTATAAAATCAATGTTAAGCAATAATAAACACCTGCTTTTTTTATTTGGCAGTGAAAATGAAAATACGCGTGTCATTCATTGTCAGTCAAAACCAATTTTGCTGTCGCTGATTTTTGTCGTAGTAAAACCTGAGTAAAAGTGTTTCTAATGGATTCTTCAGACGAAGATTTGCCAGAATCAGTGTTGGAAGCAGCTAGAACTGCAAACTTCAATTTGCTACCCGTCATAGGTATGAGAAAGAATATATTCTGTTTAAAACCTGGTGTCAAAAAAAGGCATCAAAACTTTGAAAGAACCCTTTGTAAGCCAAACACGCTTTGGTCCAAATACTCAATGTTAAAAAATATGATCAAACTCAATAAAAACATGGATTTATGCCAGTTTTTCAAAGTCAAAAATGTTGGATTAAGACCAAAGAAGGCGAAAATTTTTTCAAAAGAGGAAATTTCTGAATTTATAAGTGAAGCGCCTGACGAAATTTATCTCCATATTAAAGTAGCTACTACATTTTGTTTGGTTTGCGCATGTCGCCGAGAAGAACTAACAAAAATGTCATTGGATCATATTGAAGACAAAAGAAATATGTTATTAATAAATATTTCACAAACAAAAAAGTACCGTTCTAGAAGCTTTGTACTATCTGATGAAGCTGAAATTGGAGAATATCTAAAATTGGTCAGAAAATATGCGATTTTAAGAAAGCCAGAAACACCACATTTTTTTACGTTTTTGCACAGTACAATGCATCGGAATAAACACCTTTGGAAAAATGCCATCAAATATTGCAGATTATCTGAAGCTCCCAAATCCTGAACCTAATACCGGCCACGAGGCCAGAGAAGTAATAACAAATATCGAAGGCCTCTGAGGATGGAATTCTTTAACCATGGCAGATGGTTATTTAGAAAGCTCAACAAGTCTTCAAAAGAATCTATCTAATAAAATAATGAACTTCAATGCTATTTCTTCCACTAGTCACCAACATTCACCAGTGCAGTCTACCAAATCGACCTCTTCCAACCAAAAAGTTACCCTCTCGGCGACGGTTACAACAGTAAGTACTCGTGAAAGTGAACCGGAAAACCCAAACCCAACCTACAAGTCCCCGAGTTCCTTGGAAAAAAGTCTAGCCTCTGAAATTAATTTCCAAAATGCTACACATTGCACGTTTACTATTCACGTTGTTAATAATAATTCATTTGTGATTATGTATTTAATATAAATAAACGAATCATTTTAACTTTAGGGTTATTCCGCACCCTTGTAGAAAAATAGTGTACCTTACACGTGTGTAACGTGACATTTCCGCATGCAATTGAAGTTGGCCGAACGACGCGTAGCGTAAGTAACTACTATTATTAAATCACCATTCTATTTGGCCATCTTGGTTTCGTTCCTAAATTTTACAGTTGATTTTTGTGTAAAAATTCAGGTCTCTCTCTTTCTCTCTGATATACAAGCGCACAATAAATTCACAATATAAGCAATATTTCAGATGCATTTTTAAAACTCGTATTTTAACTGAATATTTAATTTAAAATATTTCCGCAAAGCCTATTATTAACATTTTATATGTTAAAGTGTATTATTTAGTATAATAATTTGATAGAATCCAAATTAAACATGATATTTACACGATGCAATCTAGTGGATATTGGTTTTTAAATTTATATGATTTTTGCCAATAATTATAATAAATTTTTCTTATAAACTATGCTAACACACAAAAACCTCCAGTTACAAATCCAAAGTCTAGCTTTTATTAGCGGTAAACCGTAGAATAATGACCGCCAATGAACTAAATAGTATTTTTAATTCATTGTGACCTACTTTTAACATTTTATTTAAATTTTTTATTTGTCTTACACATTCTATAAAAGGTATTTAATGCATGAAAATAAATGATATCTTGTATACTTTATATAGCGGTTTTAGGAAAAATAAATTTTACTTTTTCGTTTATTTTTCAAACAACCTGGGGAGAGGGTATATTTATAATTTGATGGAAGAACCATTCAAAACAAAAATCGATACTCAACTGACTATATATTCTTTTCACAAATTTGTATACAAAAACCTAATAAAATGTAAGAAAGACCAACTAATAAAAGTTTATGGTCTTCGCTGCAAAAGGGCCATTTATAACTTTACTGTATTTGTCTCGCAATTGAAGGTACGGGAACAAAAATAGATAATTTTTTTTCCTGGTATCAATCCATACCCTACTCTATGGTATCAGCCTATTTTGGTCAAGATTACCTATACCCCAGGAGAAAAATTGGGATCAATTTATAAAAATGCGATTTTTTTTGATATTGAGGTAGGTATTTATTATTTAGCCTAAAAATGCAGTTCTAAGCATAGCAAACACCACACTATTAGAACAAGTAGCCCTGAAAGAGTTCAAGCTTGTAGCAAAAATAGATCTCAAAAAATTATTTATTCAAAGCTGACATTTTGTCTGTATTTTTACTTCCCTCGTAAAAGGGAAGTATTGTAATCGTTAAACAATTACTTTCCCAGATTTTTTTCAGATGTTCACGTTTCAGGCTCCCTAGATGACGAAAAAATATGTTTTCTCAATTCCGTCAGTCTGTCAGTCTGTTCGCGGCATAGCTAAAAAACTACTTATCCGATTGACTTCAAATTTTGGTAAAAAATTAAGATTTATATGGGAATAACCTGGTAACATTTTGGTAAAAATCCAGTATGGCGAAACAAAATGGCGGCCTAGTGAAGTCTTATATATTAAAAAACTGCTCATCCAATTTATCTCAAAAGTTTGCAAAGAACATCAAGTTATACATTGGAATCAACTGGTAATATTTTGGTACGAATCCAAGATGGCGGAACAAAATGGCGGCTTAATAAAATATTTAAAAGTCTAGCTTGAAAAACTGCTTAATGGTTTGATTTCAAATTGTGATATAGAGATCAATCAACCAGTAAAATTCTGGTACTAATTGAGGGTGGCCGAACAAAATTGCGACCAAACAAAAATTATGTAATCATGAAAAAACTATCCTCTCAGGTTTTACATGTCTGTCGATGTGCCTGTCTGTCAGTTCGCGGCGTAGCTTAAAGACTACTTACGAGTGACTTCAAATTTTCATTTAAAATTAAGAATCATATGGGTATGGTCTGGTAATATTTTGGTAAAAATCTAAAACGTCGAAACAAAATGGCGGCGTAGTGAAATGTCAAAAAAAATTATTATGAAAAAACTGCTTATCCAATTTATTTCAAACTTTGCATAAATATTAAGTATTATGTTGGAATTACCTGATAAAATATTGGTACGAATCCAAGATGGCGAAACAAAATGGCGGAATAATAAAATATTTAAAAATCCAGCCTAAAAAAACTACTTAATGGATTGGTTTCAAATTGTGTTTCATACTAATTGTGGTATAGGGCTCAACTAGTAAAACTGTGTTACTATATATATATATATATATATATATATATATATATATATATATATATATATATATATATATATATAATGTGTTTTCATTCCGGGTGTATATCCGTTCACTACTGTCGTTCTGAAAAGAACAGTTTTGCTGACGTTTCGCCAAAATCACATTTGGCATTTTCGAAGCTTTCGTTCTCGCTTCCGAATAGAGACAGTCTCCCAGATTGCTTGTAATCACAGGGTTTCTCGGAAACCAGCAAAGATATAACTTTGCGGTTTTCGCGACCCTGTGTCACTTTTTCGAGAAACTTTGAATGCCGCAAACAGAATTGTGCCACATCGTTTCGTTCCCGAGATACAGGGTGAAATAGAGATTTTGCGCTTTTGGGGGTGGTATCATATTTCGGACACCCGATCAGATAGAGAAAAGGTAAAAGCTGCTATGGATAGATATTTTTACGTAGAATCCAGTGTCGTAGTCGCACAAATTTTTAGACAATCCGTTTTTGAGATATAGCCTAAACTTAGTATTTTTTAAAATGATGTATCACACTATGCACTTTTGACGTAAACTAAACCTTATAAACGCTATATTAAAAGAAAAACGTAAGTTGGCCATGGAAATATGGGTAGATATTAAAAGTGTCCAGAAGCAAAATTAAACAACATAAAAATTAATAACCATTTTTTTATTATGAAATAAATAAACTTAATAATCTTGATAAACTTAATCACAATACTAAACAAATTCTACATAACTAGAAAAACTGTTCAAAATGGCCGCCCCCCTCACGAACACATAATTGGCATACAGTGCGAATTCTTCTTAGAGCATTTATCATTATTATAGGTCTATCTTCCAATGATCTAAATGCCTGAATGGTTGCATTTTGCAGCTGCTCCATCGTATTGACTGGATTCAGGTAAATTTTGTTTTTTAAGTAAGACCAAACGAAAAAATCTAATATTGAAAGGTCTGGCGACCTAGCAGGCCACCTTACTGGTCCATTTGTACCAATCCAGCGATCGTGAAAATTTTCAAATAGAAATGGCCTTATAATTTGCGCATTGTGGGCAGGAGCACCGTCCTGCTGAAAGTAAATATTGTGCAGATTTGCTAGCGGCAAGTTATCCAATAAATCTGGAAGTATTTGATTTAAAATTGCTAGATATCTATCTGCTATTAAATTATTATTGTAAATATGGAATGTAATCTTTGTTCTCAATATAAAGCAAGCGACGCTAAACCCAAACCTTCCTTGCTGCTGACGTTCTCTTGTTAAAAATTGGTTTTCCGTATACCAGTGCCTATTATTATGCCTGTTAAAAATACCACTAAAACTTATATAGGCTTCGTCGGACCATATAACCTTGCTACCGAAGTCAGGGTCACTTTGGGTTTTTTGAAGATACCAGTTACAAAAATTTAGACGCCTTTCTGCATCTCCAGGATGCAATTGTTGTACTACATTACTTTATAAGGCTTATATTAATGTTTTCTTAATATCCTTTGCGTTTGTGATTTTGACACCCCCACTGTTTCCTGAATATTTTTACATGAATTCGCGTATTTGGCCTGAATACTTGCTAATACAACAATCTCATTGTTCTCGTGATTTCGTTTATTATATGTTTTAGCCCTGTGCTTTGAAAATGTTCCATCATTAATTAAATTTAATTTAATTCGGCGAAAAATTGCCTTGTGTGGCTGGGGCCTTTCTGGATATCTACGATATAAAAAAAGCTTTTGGAAATAGTCCATAACTCAAAGTGGAATTGAAAAAAAATTTTGAAAGGAGGTTCATAATAATTTAAGCGCTTGGTGCTTACCTGTTAAAATATAAATCAGATGCTTGATCTGACTATTTTCAAAATTATTCATTTCTTCTTAATATCTATTAATTTACCTGTTAGAATTATTGGTAACTCGTATGATAAGAGGATAAACACGGCAATATTTGATATATTTAAGAAACAAATAGTTTTGATTTTTGTTTCCATGCCATATTTCCAAGGCCAACTTACGTTTTTCTTTTAATATTGCGTTTATAAGGCTTAGTTTACGTCAAAAGTGCATAGTGTGATACATCATTTTAAAGAGAAAAAAAAGGCAAATTTTTTGGAACCAAAAAATACAGGGTGTCCCATTTAAAAAATACTAAGTTTGGGCTATATCTCAAAAACGGTTTGTCTAAAAAAAAATTACCTTTTCTTTATCTGACAGGGTGTCCGAAATATGATATCACCCCCAAAAGCGCAAAATTTCTATTTCACTCTGTATCTCGGGAACGAAACAATCTAGCACAATACTGTTTGCGGCATTGAAAGTTTCTCGAAAAATTGACACAGGGTCGCGAAAACCGCAAAGTTATATCTCTGCTGGTTACCGAGAAACTCTGTGATTACAAGCAATCTGGGACACAGTGTACACCCGGAATGAAAACACATTGTATTTTTCCATCCGTGAAGGACTAAAAATCAACATATATATATATATATATATATATATACATATACATATATATATGTATATATATATATATATATATATATATATATATATATATATATATATATATATATATATATATATATATATATATATATATATATATATATATATATATATATATATATATATATATATATATATATATATATATATATCTTATATCCCTCATGAAACCTATATTATCAGTACTTTTACTCCGTTGTTATATTTTTAAAGTCGTAGAAAAAGTACAGTCTAAAACAAGTTTGGAATAGGGTATTCAACACTCTCTCACACAAACTTCACTCACTTGTACGGAATACACGATATTCCGAAACTTGTTATAGAATATACTATTAAACTGGTCTTTATGATTTTAATTTGAAATAGGAACTCAACATACTACGTTGCGGGTAGTTAAATCTCGGAAATATGTTAAATCAGTAAACGAATTTGAAGAAAAGTCGATAGAAAATATTTAGTTAGAAATATAAATTCGCTGTTTTATATTTCCTGTTATCCGAATTTAGTTCTGGCTTTTTAAACTCGACAAACTGTTTAATTTCGACGAATATCTGTTGGAACGCTATTTAATATCCTGGAATTGGAAAACGTAGACATTTTTAAAATGTAATATTATAGTAAATATAAAAAACGATTTCTATTTTGTTGTATTTCACACGTATGTTATTCATTTTTGCTTCCCTCTTAAGAGGGCGCAGACTTTGCAAAATTCTATGTTGGGCTCTGCCACTTCTACCAACTTCAAAAACGGAGGAGGTTATCAGTTCGACCCTTATATATATATATATATATATATATATATATATATATATATATATATATATATATATATATATATATATATATATATATATATATATATATATATATATATTATATATATATATATATATATATATATATATATATATATATATATATATATATATATATATATATATATATATATATATATATAAAACTTTTTAAATTTTGGGTTTATAAAAAAATTTCATATGAAAGATAGGGCTCGAATTTATTAAATATTTAATTTATTCCTATATAATGTGTGACAAAAAGTGAATTTTCCAATATGGAACACTATACAGGGTGTCTATTTTAGGGTATAACCACTATTGTTATCTCATAAACGGTAACAGATACGATGTTGGTTAAATTAGAGAAAAAGTATCCTTTATGAGGAACGTTAATAATCTAATAATTAATAAATCTATAACTAATTTTTGCTTTGTTCCTGAAATACCGGGGATTTTGCAAAAATTGCCCAAAATTATTGTATGAAATAAGCAAATAAAAAGTTTATACTTTAGAAAAAACACTTACTTACTTTAATGTTCTCTACAAAATGGCGCCCTCAAATTTTCAATCCGACCTTTCGTCTACCGACCACCACCATCAATTTTTTTTTAAATACGGACCTGCAGTTTTACATATGACATACATCAACATACACCAAGAACATTTTTATGACGTTTCGTACTGTTATATTCATCTTCAGTTTCCTTTTTCTAGTACGGCTCTGGATTTTCACTAAAAGAATGGGCTTCTTTATAAATACCTTTATTTAATAATGTGGATCTCGGAAAATACAATTAAAATTTTTTACAGTTCATTACAAACGAAATTACAATTAAATACCTACTAATATTAAAATGGTTTAAGTTTTAAAATTAATTCCTTACAGTATAAAAAAACAAGTAACGATTAGAAATGTTGGAAATGTCGGCTGTTATTTCTTAAACACTCTGTGGCTTTTTTGATAAATCTTTTCTGAACATTTTTAAGCACTCTTGGTGTTATTTTATCACATGCCAGCTGAATTCTTAGCTTAAGATCATCCAAATTTGCAGGAATCGTTAAATATACCAAGTCCTTTATGTATCCCCATATGGAAAAATCCATTGGAGTTAGGTCCGGGAAACGAGGTGGCTAATTAATAGGACCGTTACTACCAATCCAGTGGTTAGGTTTTAAATTATTAAGGAATCGGGTACAGCGACGGTAACGATGCGCTGGAGCACCATCTTGTTGATAAAACTTAAAATTTCTATGCACAACGAAGGGCAGGTTATCTAACATTTCTTGGAAGTCATTTGTCAAAAAATTCAAGTACATGTCACCAGTTAAATGATCTTCAAAGAAGTAGTGACTCACAACTTTAGAATCCAAAATTCTCAACCAAACGTTAATCCCGAACCTTTCTTGAAACGCCGCAGCGCCGTCTCTCTAAAAAAATGTTGGTTTCCATATGTCAGAGGTAGTAAATATTACGGTTAAACCACCCATTATTACAAAATGTTTTCGAAGAATCCATCAACAGAAAATTCGCCTTTTACGGAAATCTGTTAGTCTTAGATTTTACGCTTTTCGGCAACGATAGTTGCTAAATTTGTGCCGACGTAAAATCTTTTTGGAGGAATCTTTGTTAACACCAGTTTCTTTCTCAATTTCTCGCAGGGATACCTCTTGATTGTCATGATTTTTATAATTTACGAAGGCTGAAACAATATCTAAATTAAAAGGCGACAATTTTTACACCAAAGAGGACTTACCTAATACATTTACTTCATCAACTCCTCTTTGGGCTGTTACAGTTCACTGTAACTGGGAACAGCTCTTCTCTCTCAAAGTCGGAAATACTTCTCTCAACAAGACCCTAAATCGGCTCACCCAAGACGACATTATAACAGCAATTTTAGAAAGGCTTCCAAAATGATATCGATGTTGTTTCGAAAACAGCGGGGGTCATATTGAATACCTAAATTATTATAGTAGTTTTGTTTTATTAGATTATTGTTTTTATTATTATTATTATTATTTATGAATTTCTTTTTTTATCATGTAAAGACTTAGTTTCTTCAAATAGGTTTTTTTTAATCTTAAAATTGTTTTTACGGATACATTTCTTTGAAAATTTACAATAATACAACACAATACTTCTTCTAACAATCAATATAAATTATACTTCTGCTAATTTGTACTTTATGGCTACAAAATACAAAATATGTCAGAGGTTATAAAGGTAACAACAACTTTATCACCTATGATTACGCTAAAATTATTAACAACAAAACATTAAATAATAATAAAAACAGCTATCGCAATATCAAATCTTTTTAACAAAATAGACATAAAATGTAACTTTTCTAAAAACCATATAAAAAAAACAGGATGTTTTCACACATACTATGCCGACATTCTGTGGAATGTTGTTCCTTTGCCCCATTTAGTGACAGCTAAATCCAACCGCCTCTAAGATTGAATATTTAACAGGTGAATTCATTTAATTGTGCTTGCTTTAAATAAAGGAACTTTGAGACTAATAGGCCTCCTTGGTAAAGCGTTAAAACGTTTAACAGCGTTAAATGTAAATCATCTGTGGATTGTGGAACTTCGATGATGGGGCGGGCATGCATACTGCATATTTAATCTCTTCATTACACCGCGAAATATCAATGGTGTGTATATTTTAACGTTAGCTTCATTTAGATTTCAACGAAGTTTCTGTGGTAAGCCGAGATAAATGACATATGCTTATTCAAGACAAGTACACAGAGCCTCCATGAAGTTAATTACTTTTTTTTCTATATAAATATGCCAATACATGTAAAGTAACGATATTGAAGTGCAAGGAATATTTCTGTGTAAATACAATGTTTCTATTCCCTCACAAGCATAATTTTCAATTAGGGTGAGAGGTTTACCACTAGTTGTGATCAAAATCCTATTACACATTTTTCCAAAGTTATTTAATCCGAATTTTGAACAAATTTATATGAATTAAAGAAGTTAACTTGTTTTTGCTGGAATTAGAACCCAGGACCTCTCATTTTCTAACTGAATCCTCTTCGGCAGATATCAACCATGATTATTTGTCATTAAGATCTATGTATCTATCATTCAGCAGCAAGCAACAACCATTTTAAAAAATCCTCTGTCAGCCGCATGCATGCGACAACTGGTAATAAGTATCATTCGGTTAACGAGACGTCAAGCAATGCACGAAAATTTCGGATTTCATTGATTCAAAATTACCAAAGGCCAAATTTTTAACCCATTTTAAAATTATGTTACAGTAAAATAAATGTAAAAAAATATTTTTTGAAAAAAGCTTTTATTTATAAACTTTTGAACTGAAAAGTAAAAAATAATTAAACTAAAATAAACACAGAACTTTTAAAATTTTGAATATTTTCTTGATGATTGTATCTTCAAATGTGATGACGTCTCACGCCTCAAGCTTTTAGGGCAATATTTCGATTTTAAAAAGTTTTATTATTTTTTACTTTCAATTTCAATGCCCTATAAATAAAACCTTTTTTAATAAACATTTTTTTACATTTACTTTATTTTGTACTTTTTAGCATTATTTTTTAAGCCCTCTGTGTAAGATATTCACTATTGAGCAACATACTAATCTATTGTTATTACCAAGCCTCAATCAATTGATAACGGGAACTGCTTCAAAAGTTACTTTCAAGACTTGACCCAAACATACATACGAACTAACTATAGTCAAAAGCAGTGTTATCGTGCGGGTCATACGATTTATCAACGACGAACTTTTTAAGTTTGTTTTTCTTTTATTACGTGTAATCATATCCTCCGCATAAAATCCGAAAGATGAATTAGATAGACCTATGATATTTTCATATGAAAAAAGACGATAAACATATAAATACCAGCAGTTGCAAAAATCTTTGAGCGATGTCACTTCAAGGTCAGATCGACAAGTCAGGGACAAAATGAGTAATAGAAAACAATTTTAGGATTTTTTACATCCACAAGCGAAAAAAATGGTATTAAATCTAATAAAATATTACGAAAATAAAAATTCACTGGCCAATATCCAGGAGACAGTAGCAAAAGCTCTGGGAATCGGTATAAGGACTGTGCAGAAAATTGTGCATGAAAAAAAGCATAATTTACTACCGAAGATTAAGAAATGTACACGAAAAAAGCCAAAAACAGAAGACTTAAGTGACAACGTAAAAACGGATGTTCGTAATGCAATTTACGATTTATACACTTCAAAAACTAATATAAACCTTCAAGTTTTAAAAGAAGCTTTAAAAAATCGAGGCATATTGGAAATTGGTCTAAAATCGTTGGCAAAATTAATGAAAATGTTGGGTTTTCGATATAAAAAGGACTGTAATCGAAGATTTTTATGCGGGTTGCCATATATAACAAGTCAGCGTATCCAGTTTTTAAAGAAGTACACGAAAATTGTTACTTCAAAATTTAGAAAAGTGGTTTTTTTAGACGAGACTTGGATATTTTCTAATGGAAGTGGTTCGAAATCTTGGCAGGACGAGTCTGTAAAAAATGTCAAGAGAAAAAAGGGATGTGGGACGGGAAAACGGTTTATCATTTTGCATGCAAGTTCTTCAACAGGATTTCTCCCAGGTGCAAGTTTACTATTTTCTTTAACATCCAAAAGTATGGACTACCATGATAATATGGACTGTGAACTGTTTGAAAAGTGGTTAAAAGAACAACTGATTTTATATTTAGATGCTCCATCTTTAATAATTCTGGACAATGCATCTTATCATTCAAGAATCTTAAATAAACAACCTACTTCATCCTGGAAGAAAAGTTATATTTATGACTGGCTAATAAAACAAAAACAAAATCCTTTACCCAATATGCTGAAACTAGAACATCTTTTAATGGCAAAATCTATTAAAAAACCAACAATATGTGCCGTAGATGAAATATTACGGGAAAATAGACATGAGGTTTTACGACTACCGCCATACCAATGCCAGTTTAACGCAATAGAATTAATACGGGCTGGGGCAAAATTATATTACGAAAAACACGTCAACGATGGTCTTACATCAGATGAAGTGCAAATTGTTTGGCAAGATTCATTAAATTATATTACGTCGGAGTACTGGAAGAAATCTGTGGAACAAACAGAGAAATTAATATGGGATTGGTGGAATTGAGAACGAGTTTTAAATATCGAAATAGCACCAATGATCATTGCGCCATTTGGGGACGACTCCGAAGATGAAAACTTTTTAAGTGATGACGATATTTTTAGTCTATAATATTAAAAAGTGTCTGAAGGATTATATTAGTCTTTGATGTGTATAAATCATAAATTGCATTATGAATATCCATTTTTGCATTGTAACTTAAGTAGAGGGGATTGGGGGGTTAGTCTCGCTCCCCCCACCACTTTTTTCAATGGTCTCCCACTTCCCGCGCCTGTCCCTGCCACGCCTACTTGACTCTGCTTGATTCTGATTGGTCTTCCCCACTCTTACGTGTGCATCCGGAGGGAGCTGTTTTATTTAAGCGCTAGCAGCCAACCTAACAGATCAATTCATTTTCATCTCTTAAATTTAGTCAGATGGGTTCGTTGAATACAGTACCTACCGAAAATATTATTGAACGTGTTGGTGAAGTTATTTGTTTAGCACTAACGGCGCCATTGTGGGACATTCCGGTGGGTGATCTAAAATATATTCCTCTTAATTACTTAAGAAGATTTGTAGAGTCAGTGGAGTTGTTACAAATTTGGGAAAAGCTACCAGAACGCTATAGACGTGACAAGAAATTACAGTTAAATTTACCGTGTTATACTCATCATAACCAAGAGGGTGACTGTATAGATGGACCACCGCGATCTATAAAAAGGTGTTGTGGTCATGTGCAAGTTAGTGAAAGCTGTTAAAAAGTTAAGTAAAGAATTCTACTTGTTATCATTTTCTTATTGTCAGGATTCTATGCAAAGCAGACCACAATGGTGTCATTATTACGAGAAACTATCGAATGAGTATGCGAGTGCTGCATCTGCATGTGACAAATATTGTGAAACATTAGATTTAATACAACTTATTCATGACATAAGAAGATTGGGATTTGGTTATCATCTTCTTAAATTGAAAAAATATATTGAAGATCCCGTTCTAGTGAAAGACATTTTAAAAGAGGAAGAACTTTTAGTGTAATCATGGAGGAAGTTGTTAGAGAAATGTATGAAGAATTCATAATGTCTAAAGCTTGCTCTGAGTTTTTTGCGTTTGACGGACAAAGCAGTGAAGCTCAAAACATTACTGTTTATTTGCACTATATGGAACATGCAGAATTATGTGAACTAGCTGCTAAGGCATGTATAGATTTTCTTAAAAGTAAAAATGAAAGAAAATTTATACATGATTTAAAACAATTAGAGTTAAGCGAACATATATTATGTATAAAGGAATATTTAACCAATAAAACAAATATGTTTTAAAACGAATCGTTTTATTTCATAAAAAAATAGTTATACAAATGAAAAACATTTGCTAATGCACAAAAACATGGATTTTTCTGATGAAAAAAGCAGCATGGTTCCAATTTCTGTAAAGCTGGCTGTTCATCAAATTCAATAACTGGTTTTTGAGAATATTTTCTGACAAACTCCGCCTTTTCTTCACCCTTAACATAGATAAAGTCGACTTTTTCGGTTAAATTTCTGATAACATCTCGACATCTATGATAAGGAGTAAATCCTTCATCCCAATCGATACAGTGATGATTGTTCATTAGCCAAATAGCGTTGCTGTATAGTTTTGATGGTAAATGATTCATAGGAAAGGGCGCTTTAAATATATGGTGGCTGATTTTAAACCCATCGTATGCTGCCAATTCTTTAACAATTAACTTATTGTTCTCCACTTTAAATCCTTGTATATCTACAATTACTTTCATATCTTTAAATAGTGAAATTTTTTTACCATTTCAAATTTTAATTGGTATTCTTCTATCTGTTTCTTTAACTCTTGTAATTTGTGTTGAAAAATGATTAACCGATGCATATAATCCATAATGAAAGAAATTTCTTTGTGTCATGCTATAAATATTAAAACTGACGCATGCGTATTAAAGTTGTTTAACTATTTTTGTTAGGGGATTATAGCTAAATATTTTATCGTGGAGGATGAGACAATAAACAGAGGTATTTTTTTGAATATTTTCATTTGTTTCAAATTCAACTCTTATAACTACAGAACCACTTTGAAGCGATTCCTTCTGATGAGAGCAATCAATGTGTGAAATAGGCGAAGTTGTCTTAAATTTTTCAGGCGCAAAAATTGGTTCACTTGTCAATCCATAGTAAGAATTTCTAAAATTGGCAAACATTACATATAGAGCAGAAAATTTGTTTTCTTTAAAATTTAAATATAAATCGTGATATGGATATCTCTCAGAATTTAAAAAAATTCTTATGTTTGTTAGGTCAACGTTATCAAATTGACTCATGTCCTTTTTTAATTTTCCTTTTCGATCTACTTGGAAGGCAATAACAGCATGACGGGGCGTCTCCAGTTTACTAGTTTCAACACATTCCCAGCTTCGAAATCCTAACAATATTTCCTTGTTTGTTTCTAATATTTTCGTTAAGGCAAGTTGTTGAGGAATATCTACCTCGATATGTGGCACTTTCCAATACAATTTTTCAATCGTGACTTTTGGAGTAGGAAGTTCTAATGTTTTGGGTTCCGTATCATCTATAAAGAGCACAGCATCTAAATCATTACTTGCTCTGATGAGTACTAATTCTTGCTTCATATTTAAAATAATTTTTTTATAATCCTCGAAGAATCCAAGTAGCATCTTTAGGGGTGTCGATACATTAAATTTACCTTTATTATCTACCAAAATTCTGTCTGCTTCATTTCTGTTGGGAAACCACCCAGCATTGTGAAGCTTTACGCTTTCATTGTTATTAAAAGATAAATATCCTTTGAGTGTTGATGTTAAACCAACATTTCTTACAGAGTCTACAGTTACTCCATTTAATTCATAACGTATTTCTCGAAACAAAAACGCAATACCATTGTTGACAAATCTTAATTTTTCTGTATATTTTCCTTCTTGATTAGCGAGATTTCCTTCTATATATAGAATACTTTCTGAAGGTTATGTGTATGTGTCTAATTCTTGGATTGGAATACGTATTTCATCATTATAATCAAATTTTGAAGAAATGAATGGTTGATAGGTATGTAATTCGGAGTCAATTACAGAGTTGTCAACATATAGACTTTCATTAACGTTTAAAATATCCATTATTTAAAACTTTAAAACCCAACGATTTCAGAAACTGATGGTTTTTTGTTGTTAACCGTTTGATGTTTTTGGAACTACTAACTTTGTGGTTAAGTTTTTCTTTTTTATAAGATTTACTTACGGTAATAGGTTCAAATTTAGATACAAATGGTCTATTATATCTAATAACCATTGTTAGTTTTTAAATGTAATCTTACGGTAATGGTTTCGTTTCTGAAATTTATAAGGTGACCGTCTTGATCAATTATTTTTACAGTAATGTTGTTGATTGTTTGAACGCTAATTGGAAAGTATAATATAGGTAATGGTGATTCCACTATTTTATACCCTTGTGGTACCGTTGGAAAAAATTGGTGAATTATGTGAACTGATTTGCCATTGTTAAATGAACCTACACAAATGTTACAATCAATACAAATAGCATTTACCTTGGAAATATTTACAACATTGTCAGATTCACTCCATTCATGAGGCTTAATTTTCCGTTTATTAAAACCTAAAAGGTATCTTATTGAATCATCTTTTGTGAAATCAATTTCTTTACTGCATTTAATACTGAATTTTAGGGTATTGAGAATTGTCGTTAATCTAAACGAAGAGGGTTCTATAGTAAAAATGTCATGCAGTTTGTTATTTATCAATGTACTTAAGTCTTTTATGTCATAAGTTCCATCCGGAATAACAATCACTTTACCATCTACGTAAATTTTATTGTTTCCATCCTCTATATTAGGGATACTCATAAATGACTCAAAATCAGCTAAACCTAATAAATATTGCTTGTCGTCATCCAAATAGATGGGAGGATTAAAATCAGATGATAAAATAGAAGAATTCCTTATAAGCGTAAATGTTGTAGACATTCTGTTAATTTTTAATTAATTAATTAATTTTTTCATGTGCTTATATAGAAAACTAAGAGCTAGCTGTCCACAATTATAGTTATTAAATTTTTGTTTGACCTCATAGGTGTAATATATATTTACACCCTTACTTGTATTAAAATATTAGATCAACTCAAGAGGTGGTTTGAGATTACCATAACTATCAAAATACACGACATCTTTTTGCTTTTTTATGTAAACTACCCAACGAGAACCATCATTTTTTTCACTATCCAAATTAACAATACCAGTTTCTTTTTGTCTAATTTTTCGCGGGAGATTATCACGCATAAAAACACCTCTAAAGTTAGGTATCTCTAAAATGTTTGCATATTTTATTATATCAATATTTGTTAAAGCTCTTTGCGGAAACTTTATTTGAGCTTTTTTTTAATGTTTTTTTTACGGAGCCCCCTTTATAGGGCTTAATAAACAATCCTTTTCCTTTTCTATATGGCTTTACAAATAGACCTTTTCCGGCTGCAACGTTTTCCATGGCTTTGTTATGACGTTGAGTTTCTTCAAGCAATTGTCTTGATGCTTTTACATCATTAACAGCTTTAGCAACTCCGGCTGCACCACCTCCCAATGCACCGAGGGCACCCAAAATTGGAAGCAAAAGAGGTAAAAATCCACCAATTTTTTTTGGAGTTTTTATAACGCGTTTTTTTAACCTGAGTTTTCGATTGGATGTCTTAACACCCATACCAAACTTTTTTTTTCCTTTCATAATACCTGTAACCATCAAAGCTGCAGTTTTTTCACCCAGCGATGAATCCTTAGCCTTTACTCTTTGCCAAGCCTTATCTGCTAAAATCTTATCTGCTTCGTGTCTGTTTGATAAATTGTTAGATTGCGAGTACGCTATGTCATGATCTTTACAAGCATCGTCTAAAGGATTTATTCCACTATCCCCCCTACTTAATCTTTTTTCCAACTTTGTTCCCGGACCGCAATAGTTATAACCAGGAATGTGTAGTTCAACAGGTAGACTATTAATAAGTTTATTTACTAAACCCGTACCTTTCTTCTTGCTCTTCTTATTGGATGTAATCGAGTAAGGGTTGTGTATGATCATTTTATAGTTTTTGTAAACTGAGTCGATAGAGCTGCTCGTCTTCTATAAATAGTAAAACGGGCAGCAAATTGACTTGGCTGTTTTTTTTTATAAATACATATTATTTAAAATGTTATGTCAGTTATTGCTGACGATGTGGATTGAAAAGCAAGCTTTTTCTTTACCTATTAAAAACCATGATGAAAAAATCTTAAACAAACCATTTAGAAAACATGGCGATCTCTTTGGTGGTGAATCAAAGAGATGTCTTGTTGTAGAAGCATCAGGGGTTGGCAAAACGAACTCCATTCTCACATTACTTGAACATCCAAACGGAATAAGATTCGAAAATATTTATTTATACTCAAAAGCGTTACATCAACCCAAGTATGAGTATTTAAGAAATTTGCTAAAACCTATTAAAGAGATTGGTTATTTTGAATATGACAATGATGAAAATATTATATCCCCTCACGATATTAAACCAAATTTAGTTATTATATTTGATGACATTCCATGTCAGAATCAAACTGTTATAAGGGACTATTTTACATTTGGGAGACATAAAAATACGGATTGTTTTTTCATTTTTCAAGGTTATTCATCAATTCTCAAGAGGCTTATACGTGAAAATGCAAATCTCTTAATTTTATTTAAACAGGACCTAACTAGTTTAAAACACATATATAATGACCATTGCATGATGGATATGACATTTGAGAAATTTAAAGCTCTCTGTGAACACTGTTGGAAAGAAGACTACGGTTTCGTTGTAATCGATAAGGACTGTCCCTTAAATTCTGGCAGATATAGAAGCAGGTTCGATTCATTCATACACTTATAAACATGGATAAACGACTAGCAAGAGAGTTAGTTAAATCAAGAAGAGCAGTAAAACAAAAATATCAAGCATTAAAGTCAGAAGCCTCAATGACTCAAAGCCAATTAGAAAAAAACGTATCAACCGATAACACAACCACTACATCAATTAATTTCAAATATTGCAAAAACGGAACCAACTGACAATAAAAGAAGAACCTCATACTTTTAAGGAATTTTATAGTACTTCTACTCCAACAAGGACAGCTAAGAGAAAAACCGGGAAAACTCCCGTTTTACCCACTGAGTTACCATCATTTTTTGATAGGAGTATTGCATCTACTAGTAATTTCCCTACCATTCAAGAAACAAGCACAGTAGCTGAAACTACACCCCCATCGGGTGATAGTGCTGTAGAGAATTTAAATATCTCTGATATTTTAGAGCAAACTAGACAAACAATTCAACAATATGTTGACACTCCAGGATATAAAGATTGGTTGGAAGATTTTGATGAATTGCCAAGAAAATATATCGATGAAGGAGTTAGGGATACAAGACATATATTTGATCACAATTATGGTATTGTTCATGATTTGGAAACAAACAAATTTCTTTTAGGGACAACAATGAAACCAGTTGAAATTATTAATAAAAATATAAAAGTTGAGGGTGTAACCTACACAGGCACTCCAGGTTTATACGAACTACTTTTTAAAAAAGAACCTATTGGTTACAAGAAAGAAGACTTAGATCATTATATGGACATTCTAGCAAGAACTAATGCATATCGCAGAAATCACGACCGTAATGAGCAAGTTCAAGGTAACGGTTCAGTCAAATATGTAACTATTATAGGACCGTACTTACAAACCAAAGGGGTAACGAAAACAAGAAATATTAAAACATCTGCAAAAAATCTCATAGAAGCATTTAGTAGACTTAAGGCTCCATATAGGCAAACAAGGCAGAAACTGGGAATGGGGATATTGAAATTTAACAAAACAGATACGGACTATGTATATTGGGACAACATCAACGAACTCGTTGATAGACTTAGACTTTTAATGGCTTCTCGGGTTGCCGGGCATACTGGACATAATAATGAAATAATCTCAGTTATTGAAGAACTACGAGAAGCCAAAGTAATTCTATAAATAAAAGTTTTTGAAGTAAAAAGCAACAGTTGCATATTATATATTGAGTATGTCGGTAAATAAATTTGGAACTCATATCCTAAATGCCAATGAAGACTTATATTACTTTTGCATCCTTCCCATGGTTCTTGGACATTCGACAAAATCAATTAATCTACCGAATGGTGAAACAAGACGTTGTTTTACTATTAGCGGCGATGAAACTATTTTAGCGTTTCCATTTCCAGAAGCAGACGTGATAAAAGTTCACTGTAGTAAAGACATAGATTTTATCATTAAATATTCTGCATCACCTGGAGTGTTATACGCAGGATTGGTTTTAAAGTGTAAGACTGAAAATGAATAAAATTAAGGAGGATGTCGTTAATGAATTGTATAGACCCGCTAGAAGAAATTTTAAACGAAGACGAGTAATCGTAAAAGGGCTTAATGATTTGTTTCAAGCAGATTTAGTTGAAATGCAACCTTACTCAAAATTTAATAGAGGATATAGATATATATTAGTGGTAATCAACACTTTTTCTAAATTCGTTTGGGCACTACCTATTAAAACAAAAACTGGTAAAGAGATGGCTGCAGCAATGAAAAAAATTCTCAAAGACTTAAAAGAAGCCCCTAAACACCTGCAAGGCGTTCCAAAAAATATACAAACAGATAAAGGAACAGAATTTTATTCCAAAGATTTTCAGAAGCTAATGAAACAGTTTAAAATCAATCACTATAGTACTTTTTCTAATTTGAAAGCAAGTATCGTTGAGCGAGTGAACCGAACATTAAAGAATAAAATGTGGAAAAAGTTTAGTCTTCAAGGAAATTATAAATGGTTAGATATATTGCCTGAAATTGTTAGTGTGTACAATAATACAGTACACTCTACAATTGGTAAAAAACCTAATGCTGTTAATAAGGGAAATGAAAAAAATATATTGAAATTATCATTTACTCATATGAAAACAGTTGATCCCGATTTAAAAAAATTTATAGTTGGTGACTTTGTTCGTATAAGCAAACACAGAGAATTTTTTTCTAAAGGGTACACACCCAACTGGTCAAATGAAATTTTTAGAATAAAAAAGTTACAACTTACAAATTCTACAACCTATTTACTTGAAGATGAAAACAAATCAGAAATTCAAGGAGGCTTTTACGGAAAAGAATTACAAAAAGACAGACATTCAGACATATACTTAATAGAAAAAGTAATAAGAAGAAAAGGAAATAAGGTGTTAGTTTAATGGTTGCGATTAGACAAAACACATAACTCATGGATATTAAAAAAGGATATTTTGTAAAATATTCATCAATAAAACACATTTTTTTTATATTACTATTGTTTTATTTTATAATCATATTTAACATACTATTTAAAACAGGTTTTAAAATAATTTCACATAATTCAATTCGTCTTTTAAAATGTTGTTGGTCTACAAACTCTTGAGGCGACATACGAGATTTTCTATATGCAAACGTCCATGCATGCATCGTATGAAGTTGATTTTTAGTTTCATCAAAACTTACTGATTTCTTCATAATATTTTCTTTCTCTTAATTTTTGTTCGAGCTGGATTGGATGCATTAGTAATAATTCCAGCATTGTACAAACATTCTCACTATTGGTGTTTTCACTTGGCGACAGAGTATCATATACTTTTTGAAGAAAATTGATTTCGGAAAACAGACTATTCTTAAAAATGTCGAAGTAACTGTTAAATTGCTGTTTTTCTAAAATATTTAATTTGTATTCGATTAAAGGTATTTGTTCCCATAATCTGCACACAGTTTCATTTCCAAAACAGACGTAATCATCATGTTTTGTAATCCTCACTATTGGCATTTCACCAAATTTCTCAAAAAGAATGGACATATTTTTCAAAAATATAGTTTCTTGAAAGGCGTTTGATGAGAAAAAGTAATTCGTTATAACACTCTGATATTTTAGTAGGTCTTTCCAATCATCTTTACTTAGAACAATAGATTGGTTCTTGTTTCCACCAAATTCAACACATGGCGTAAAATCACTCTCTAAACACAAACCAATATTCACAAACTTTGATTTGGATTTATTTAAAGGGTACTGTTTGCAATTTACTATGGTTTGTTTTTCGATAGAATGTAGAGATGTTTTAAACACATTGGACGTTACTCTCTGAGGGATGAACATTATTAGACCGTAGAATATAGAAACTAACTAAATAATGATTTGCAGCACATTTTTATAGTCTACTGTCCCCTCCACTTAAATGGAGGAGGGAGATTACTTAACATTGGAGGAGATAAAAAATTAAACTACAAAAAAATCAAATACTAAAACTTTTAATTCAGGTTTTCAAATACATTACAAAAGCAACGTAAGATGAAATAATTGATATTAAAGTCAGAAACAATAATATTATATAAAAATATACATAATTACAATTATGTTTTTTATGAACAAATTCTATCCATTCTGAATAAATGACAGGCTTTTTATCAAAGAAATATTTAATTTTCATATAATTATTAACACTTAAATAATTTTCTGAAATATTATAAGTAAACAAATGTGAGTTTCCATCTATGTAAATCATTCTCATTTGCTTATAACAATCAGTTTCAATTTTATTCTTATTGATGCACACGTCGGCGTCGGCTCTAATTGTGTTAGGAATATGATTAACATATAGTATTCTGCCAACAAGGGAGACTAACACGACTAATGAAGTAGTAGTCATTGTTCTAAAACAACTAAATAATACTGTTTGTTACAACATTTTATATATTCACACAAATTAGTGAAACAGATCATCAATGAAACAAATTTTATAAAACTTGACAATTTTAACTTCCTTTTCCAATTTCAAAACCGGATAACAATTGTGTATCAAAACCACTTTTATTGCGAGTCTCTTCTAAACATAGTCTTTTAGATTTGGGTTCTTGTTCAGATTGTAAAATAGATAAATTTTTAATCATTGATTCTATATTGACAATATCTTTGTGACCCCATGCTAAAGTTTTTGTGGTATTTGAAAGACGATATCTTTTATGGTCATGACTTGTCAAGGCTAGTTTGTTAATCAAATTCATATAAATATTGTGTAGATGTGACTTAAAAACATACATTGTGCAGTATACTTTTTGACCTTTTTCCACAACATCTTTATAATCTGATAAGTTTAATTGTTTTTGTACGGCCGATTTACGAATACCTTTTGCCTTTTTATCTAAACTATCTTTGGTTTTTACACAGTATGCCTTAGCACCGGTACCAAAAAAACTTTCTAAAGGTACACCTTTATATTCATCCTTAAATTTACCAACCACTGATGTGGATATCGGCATATTATGAATATTTGGTTCAGGATAGTTAGAGGTGTCAAATTGATCCAGATTTTGCTTCATATCTTCATAAAAATTTTCCGTTTCAATTTCTAGTATTAAAGAATCAGTATCAGTGTACAATAAACTTACATTATCTCCATATTTTAATTTTAAATATCCGTAATAAAAATCATACAATACAGTTTCTGAAATATCCAATATACTCATTCCAACATAAATGGGCTTATTATATTCGATACATATCTTTTGAAGTTGAATAGCTAGTAGATTTTCTGAAAAAATTTCTAAATCTTTAAATTGAGGTTTTGCAATTAATTTCTCAGCACTTAATTTGTTTCGCTCTCTCTCCCATTGAGTTACTAGCTTAATATCTACTCGGTTATCGACATTCTCCATAGTTTTACCATAAATACTGTTATTTGCCAATTTGTACGAATTTTTTTCAAATTTAGTTTTTGAAGCATTTCGTAAATTAGTATTTAAATCAATATATTTAGCTAACCATGGCGATTGTGTAAATTTATTCCCCTGTGTATTTTGAGAAGTTTAAGTCCAAATTTTAAGCTTTGCTTCAAAGCACGATAATGAAGAACATAATTGTACTTATTGTTTAAATTGGGAATTAGTTTAGAAAACTTGGAAATTGGTGGCTTAAATTGTTCGGGACAGAGCGGAAAGTCGTTATGGCTTTCATGTAAATTCTGAGGATATTCTAAGTCAACTTCAAATACATAACCCGTAGATGATGTATCTGAAATATTTAAAATATTAAGTTCATTAATTTCGTCCTCAGATAGCCAAACAAAGTTTTTTCTGGCAAATACTATTTCATTGCAAAACCATACAAATTTGTTGCATCTAAATAGGCAATATATTTTGTTGGATACTTAGGATTGAAATTATCAATAAAAGGATTATTTGCCTCCGATTTTCGAGCCGAACAAGTACTAACTCCCCCGCGAACCCCTTTTTTGAAGAAATGAAGCATATCTGGATCAGTCAATAATTCCAATTCTACATTTGTAAATTTCATCATAGCATCCCAACACATTGAAGGGCTTGTTACATAGTTCACGGGATCTAATTTATAAGTTTTATAACAAGTATTTCTATAATTTTCAAAAACATCGGTTAAAAGGAGAACGTCAGATTTCAAATATATATCTGAATATTCACCTATCTTGGAGCAATTGAATACATTCCATACCTCTTTAGCTCTAATGTAATCTTCATTACTAATATTTTCATCAATTAAGTCATTATAAAATTTATCAATATCGGGCAAAGATTTATCATCCAACTTTTCGTAAGAGTCAGTATATGAATAAGGAAAAACTCCTTTTTGCCTAACATATTTAAATTGCTCTGCGTCTGAAAAATGTTTCTTAATTTCAAGACATTGAGAATTATCTAAAATATTAGATAGTGATTCAAGAGATTCTGGTAAAAACTGAAATGAGTCTATAAATCGTAAATTTAAGTAAACTATCTTTTTATTTTTAGAGTCATACGTGTTTACCATAATTTTTTTACTAAAAGAAATATATTTTTCTTTGTTTTGAGCAATAACGCTAATTGATTCTTTATTGTTACATAATGACTTAATAAATAGATGAGAATCGTAATTCTTTAGATTATGAAAAATTATTGGAATGTAAGTTGGAGGTATGAAATGTAAATTACAAATAGAATGAGCAGCGCCCCTATAGTTACCGCTAAAATGACAGTGGCCCTTACATTTTTTAAAATTTCCGTCTGAAAAAGGTTTTTCACATATATAACACACAAATGCATTTTCAAATTCTTTTTGTTGCAAACTAGTTAACTTATTCATAGGCTTTTGATTTCTAAAATAATTGTTATAAAGATTTTTCACATCAAGTTCAATATATTCAATAAACTTTTCAGCACAATCAGTTCCACGATAAAGTTTTAAAGATGTGAGATTATTATCAAATGATGATTTAATGTAATAAGCGAACGAATATGGCACATGTTCAGCAGTTTTAACTGTATAGGAAGTTGTAGGATCAAGCTTTTTGTTTTCAATGTTTTTTAAATAGCACTCGAAATCAGCATAAATTTCAAAAGGTGCTTTATACTGCTTTTGAATATTTTGAAACTTTAATATGTTTTCTGGAATTTGATTTCCAAACTTATCTAAAATAAGTTCATCTGAAGGATATTCAATACGAACAGATGTGCAATCATATTCTAAGTGTCTTTGTAATTTTGCGTAGGTACCAAAATATTGTAAACATCCTTCACACAAATTTTTTCTACATTTCTTTTTTGACAGTTGTTTAAAAAGTAATTTAGATAAATCTTTTATCCAACAATAATGACTATTACCATCATCAGAAGTATTTAAAAGTAGATTGATATGTAAATTCTTTTTATGTCTATTATAGTGTAATAGTCCTACAATCTCATTTACTTATACTCCATTTCTAAAAAATTTCTCAACCACATAGACATTTATGGATAAATTATTTTTGTTTTCAAAAGTACTTATCTGTTCTAATTTAACTGGAAAATTAATACCTGTAAAATCAAAGACAGTTCTGAAGTCCGGGTACGAGGAAGTTTTCCTAGGGTCACCTGAAGGTTTACATATTGCTGATACAACGGCATATGCAAAACAGAAATCATCTTCATTCAAAATGTTTACCAAACTACCTCGGAACTCTGGAATTGGAATATAAGAATAGCCACATAAAGGATTGTACTTGTTGATGTTTACTTCTAAATGGAGAATTTGTTGTAAAATCCAACCTGCAATTTAAAGAAGAGATAATTAGTATTTATTAAAAGAGACTGTTGTAAATTAAGATAAATTGAAGCAATAGCGTTTGAAATTTAACATTTTTGCAAGTAATTATTAACTTACCAGAATCTCGTTCGGGTAGTTCATCTGCTTTGGTTGTTAGAATTTTGAATAGTTCGTCATAGAGATCATTTAAATCAGTCGTCTCAGTCACGTTATGGAAGGCTGTGTTGAATGATTTAACGGATGTAGACTTCAAAACTGGCGAGTAGTAGATACCAAATAATTCTGCATTTATCTTAACGCATCTATATAATTGCTGTTGCTGGCGAATTAATGTTACGACTTTCTCGGAAATTTCTTGCTGAAACTTTTTAAGGTTGACATGCATTTTGGGTGAGTAAACCTTGTATGCAGCAATTCGACTCTTAAAAGCACTTCTAATAAGGTCTATTCCACTTCCATATTTAATAGTACTCTTGCTTTTGTGGACATTTGTTCTTAGATGAGAGTTCCAAGCATTAAAATTAATATCAGCTTTACAGTCCTCGCAATAGCGAGTTGCATTATTCCTGAAGAATTTTGCATCAACTGAAACAAAAAATAATTTTTTTTAATTCACTATAATAATTTATATGCAATATAACATAATGAGCGGCGTAGCAAGATGGGGGAGGAGGACTGACCACCTGCCCTGCCCCTGGACGCTTAGTGAGTCAAGCAAAAAAGATCATTGAAATAGCACAAAACAAATTTTATTGTTTTTCTTATATTTTAATTTATCCTAATTCTTAGTAAATAATGTAAATATACTTACTATCGATTAAAGACTGATCCGGATTATGATTTGTGTCTCTTTTAAACATGATTCTTTAATGTGTCTTATGGCATTTCGTCTCTGTGTAAATTCTTTTAGACAAAGTGTGCAGAGAAGGGTCATTTTGAACTGGATATTTATAGGTTTAGTTTCTCTTTAAATAAGGAATTGTGAATTTAAATTTAAAAGTTTGCGCTTACGTGTTTTTTTATTTTTAAAACATTTATTTACCACTAAGATTTACCACCAAAGCAAGGATTTTTCATAAAAATATTACCTAAATTTAAAAGAAGCTCACCCTGTCTATGAATTATTTGTTTAACAGTTGAGCAAGTAAAATTACTCAAATTTTTACATTCATTCAAATTGAAATAGTTGTTTACCATTGATTTGAACGTCGCACAACCACGTCTTTGATCTGTTTTTGATAAATTTTGCTTTGGTTTTGAATCTAAAAATTTGTTTAATTCACTTCTGTAGGGAGTTTTTAATGAATTGCTAAGTTGGGTTGTAACAACGGCCCCTGATTTTTCGATATCATCGGTTTTGATTTTATTACATTTGTTTCGTCGTCAGAAGGTACGGAAGGCAGAACGTTTTCGTTTGTTCTGAACTTTCTTATATTCGACAATTTCACACGAATTGAGGTGAGGTTTCGGTGGACTATGGTTGCAATTTTGAACAACATTGTACACCTCAACATCACCTACAATTCAGTTACAGGTTTGGTCGAACACCGCTATCGATTTTTGGTGGAAATGTAATTTAGGAGCTGGTTGGTATTCCTCCCTGATTATTTTAACCTCAATAACGGTCTCTGTTGAATCTTCTGACGACGAAACAGAAATTGGTGAGTAGACTTTTTGCTCTACCTGAAATTTATTTTCACCCTCAACTCCCTGAAATTCATTTTCACCCTGTTCCCCTCAACTCCCTGGCTCGAATAAACATCATTGACCAACATTTTAAACTTTTGATTTTCTAAATTAATTTCCTCCTCATTAACAGTGGAATATTTTGGAGCCTCTTAAGACTGTCTAATGATTCATTGACTGGATTAATATCTGAATTAAATTCCCCAAAGCTCGCTATTTCTTCAAAATTTATTGTTGAAATCAGTTCAGGGTGAACTGCGTTATTTTGATTATTAAAAATTGTAACTAAATTGTTTATAATTGTAGCGTCATCGATATCACCAATTTCTGATTGGGTATTATCCATGTTCTCATTAAAATATTTTTCTAACGCGTCCGGTTTTAATTGACACAAATGACAATCCATTAAATCATGGACTGGGCAAGACTCTTCCAAATCAAATAAGGTAAAATCAAATTCAAAATCAAAGTCAGTTAGAATTCATAGTGGTAAAAAATAAA